>CM061046.1:57969551-58048553 GCA_030762985.1 Adelphocoris suturalis
TGTGTGTGTGTGTGTGTGTGTGTGTGTGTCTTTCCAGGCGATAAATCTCCATATGATTAAGTTAAAAATTCCGTTCTTCTGCCAAATAATCAAGTTTTCCAAATTTTCCGTATTTTGTCGACGCTGCTCAGCCCATTCTCAACCGATTTTTGAGATTATTTCTTTGTTCGATCCGAATTTTAGTCCAATTTATACCAAACAAATTTAGGAATTTATGTGTGAAGGGTCACAACACACACACACACACACACACACACACACACACACACCAATGGTTTTTTTTCTGAAACGGATTCGTATGCGGTTATTTATATATTTTTTTTCCATGCTTGGGTGGTCCCCCACCTCCTTGATCAATTCCTATAGGCGTCCCTCGTACTAAAGAAGCCTTGCCTATAAGACATAACTTCAGAGGGACGTCCTAAAAACCTACCAAATCAATTCTATACAATTCAATCAAAAGTATCAAAAAGTAAGATCAAAAAGGCAGGATGTTCCTCATTTCGACAGTCACGTAAGTAATAAAGAAGAGTTTTAGAATAAGATAAATAGTTGATGGGGCTGAAGAGATACGTTTAGATTTTGGAAGTGAAACTTGTAGAAGAAAAACAGAAAAAAATCACTTGTTTCGATTAACATCAACTTACCTTTTTATAACTGTTCGTCCTAGGAAAAAAATAGTTTTTTTCTGAAGCCATGACTGAGGTCAAAAAAGAAGTCTGGAAGGGAAAAAAATCCCTTTCTGCAGGTAAGACCTAACGGCAAACTTGCGGTACCAGGGTTCGAATCGCATAAACAACGATGGGTAAAAAGCTCAGGAGGGGAACCCGTACAATAGGAGAGGAACCCCCGTTCCCATGGGGTGGTGAGCTGCACTTCTCATTGGGATGCGACTCGGGACACCGGTATAACGATTTGTGAGCTGGTGAATCGCCTTCAAGGGGTCAAATCTTAGGGACGTGGGCGAGTTTTTTTTTTTTTTTTTTTTTCAAATTTTTTCCTAGTATGACCGATTTACGTATCCCGTATATCTTATGCAAACAACCTCTCCAAGACCTCAGGCTATTACTCGCGATTGAGTGATACCAAAGGTACCCCTCCTCCACTAGTGCACTCTGTTGCGAGTGCATTCAGGCGGTCGGTAGAGCCGTTCAACCGTAGAATCGCTCATTCAGCACGATTTTCCTTTCACTGCAATTTTCTCAGTAAGACAACATCACTGGCCCGACATGAATTACTGTTCCACGCCGAAATGCAGTTTACGTCACTGTTTCTTTGATAAAATCGACGTATTGAGAATAATACAACACCATAGGCAGAGGAGAAGAAAAATTCGAACGTTATATTATCGGATTCATATAGAGCAGTACGGGTTTGGGCCCGAGCGGCTGAAAATGCACCGATTTCTGGCCCAAAACGCACCGGGTTCGGGCACGCTCGAAAAACGACAGAATTCCTGCGTACAACAAAAAGCAACATACAAAACGTTCCAGTCATGCAGCATGATCGTATGAGCAAATTTTCGTAAACTATCGTACTATATTATATTACACTGTTTTGAAATTAAGGACGTTGAAGGGAAAGAAATGTTTAACTACCAATTCTATGGCAAAAACCTCGTTTAAATAATATTCTGTGAGTCAAAGAGAGATTTTGGATTTTTAACTCTATTGCAGTATTTATCAATTTGTTAACACATTTTAATGAAATTTAAGTACCTTTTTCAGCATAATTGTTCTTATAGTTGATAAATTTTATTTGAGCAACAGTCTGCTAAAAACTATAAATTTAACGATTTTTAGCGTTTTTTTTTGCTATTTCAAGTGATTTTTTCAGTACTTTTTTAAAAATTTTACCGATTTAATGTGCTCAAAAATGTTGGCCAACGAACTCGTCCTTTCGTTTCAAAACCTTGATTTTTTGGCGCAAGAACGGAATTTTTATTTCAATCCTAAGGAGAGTTATCGTCTGGAAGGACACACACACGCACCACGTTTTTTCGGCTTTACCCCCTTTTTTCACCCTCTTCCATCACCGGATTAAAAATTTCCAAGGTTTGCTGCACAACTAGAGTGAAATTGGAATCGAACAAAGAAAGAATCTCGAAAATCAGTAGAGAATTGTGGTCTAGGCAGCGTCGACAAAATTGTCACACACGCACGCACGCACACTATATATATATATATATATATATATATATATATATATATATATATATATATATATATATATATATATATATATATATATATGTTAAACAATGTTAAACTCTAGGATTCGTTTCAGAATGTCTCAAAACGGATTTCAATGAAGGAATTTTTCAAAAATTTTGATTTAAAAATTGTTGGAGCCATTACAATAGCTTCATTTTCTAAATGCAGTAAAATCGTAAAAATTCCAGTCACGCTGCATGATCGCATGAGCGAGTTTTTTCGAATTGCCTATCGTCTTAGGTATAAGATGTTTAATTGTATTGACTTATTGATGGTGATTGCCAATGAACGTCGTTTAAAAAGCCCAATATGTGATTAGTTCTTCAGTTAAAGACTTGAAATTAATCATTTTTCACCTTCTCCAATGTCGCTTACTGGGCCTTCATATTTGTTGCTAACTCCTACTAGATAAGTCCTGTTTGTTTAGTAAGTCTGTTGGATATAGTCTTAGAGGTTTTGATTTTGGGCCGCGGGCCTAAACCAGGCACTGTTGACAACCACAAACCGGTTGTCATTTCAAAGGCCGTTCACTTACGTAGCCCACGTAGTTTCCTGTGCTTCAATTAGGGCGCTCTTCATACAGCGCCCTAATTGAAGCACAGGAAACAAGAGACAAATATATGTAAAATCGAAGCAAAAATTCTGACGAAAGTCGAGGAAATGAGAGATAATGAATCGGAGGTAAATTTTATATGTATTTCGGGCCACTGCGGTATTGAAGGGAATGAGCGTGCAGAGCGAGTAGCGAAAATCTTCACCACGATGAACCTTCATTAACAATACTACTACCACCATCCGATCAACGATAACCGATTAATAAAAACACAGAGAGCAAGTGCCGCAAAATATATAGGGACTCGGAAAAAGCCATATCTACATGTCCATTTTCCTGACTCCACCACTCCACCATGGTACACGTTTTAACCACTAAATAGCCAAATTTACTACAAGACCATAAGCCGTCTGCGCAGTGGTCATGATTGCATCCGATCTCACCTACGAAGAGTAGGCATAAACTTAAAGGAGGAATGCCGTTTTTGCGAAGAAGAAGAAATAGAGCACACTTTTCTTACCTGCTAACTACTCGAGACGAAACGACAAGTACTGTTCAAAAACATCACCGAGATAGCTGTGAACCCTTTAAACTTACCACCACTCATCCAAGCACAGAACCAAGAAATACACAAGCAACTTGTGATATCGACTTGAAAGTGTAAAATTTTCAATATCAATGTGTAAATTGTGAGTAAATTTATCTTATTGTAATTTAATCTCTAACCATTTGTTGACGGTATGCAAATAAAGGCCAATGCCATTAAAAAAGAAAAAAGATACTTTCTTCAAATATCTACTCAAATATCAAATATCTACAACTTCCCCAAGAGAGTAATGGTATATCAAGTAACATAATGCACATAAACGATAGTCCATGTGCCTCATATTAGGAGAACTTAGAAGCATGTGCAGGTACAATACCTCGCTCACGCTAAAATAACTGGAAAATTCCAAAGTTTAAAGTGCCTAAGTATGATATTAAACTAACTACAGCAATTAAACTCAAATAAAGAGTTTATCATTGAAGCAATATAATTAAGAAGAGGAATTTTTCAAAAGTAATGTTCCATTAGTTTTATAATTTATCATCATAAATCGTAGTTATAAATTCATTCTCGCTTATTTTTTTACATATTTAATTAGCTTTCTGACACGTTATGTCAAATCAATTCTCTCAATAAAGGTATCCCCAGAGAATGGCACGCCAAGTTAATTCACCGAAGGATTAATACACATACAATTTAGCAAGATAAAATTAATATCACGTATTGATTAAGGTAATACGTGAAGGAATACATAGCAAATCTAATACAGGAAGACCACTAAATATAAAAAAGTGATTCAGGGAACCAACAATATAATTATTAGTGATTTTCATAATTTCCGCTAAAATATCTCTCGCTAATCTAACAACCAAAGAGCATGGAAGGTCTTTCCATTTAGAATTAAGAAAATCTCATTCTACGTGCATCCACAACAAAAAACACAATTGCACTGAGTTTACAATTTCGAAACAGTGGAGTCGTTTTAAGAAAACATTTAGAGAGTGGAATTTCAATTCAGAATGAAAATTCATTCTGGCCCCTAGCTCATTGTAAAGTTTTAGAGTGTTCAGGATGCAATGTACAACAGGGATAAAGAAGGTTATTGATGCACGAGTGTGTAGGTGAAGCTAGCAGGGATAAGTGATAACTAAAAGAAGCCACAGAAATTATTTTCCTTATCCATCTTATTTATAAAAGGTAAACACATGGTGATAGGCAACATATATAATTAAAACAACAGAGATAATTGAATAAGTTAAAAATATAATGTACAATCACAGTATTGTTTGGAGCTATATATAATGGCTTAATTTGGAGAGCAGTAACGTGTATTGTACGAAACGAAATCCCAACTGAGCTATTCGATTACATATAAAAAGATGCGACAACACTTCCACGTTACGAGTGCAATTACGAATCAATGTCGTTAAGTTGTCGTTTACTTTGCTGTAGAAAAACAGAAATCTCAACCGTATTGCGACTCTTTGGTAACCTGTAAATAAAAGGTTATCGATCAAACTCGCCCAATATGAAGGAAACTAGAGCCGCTCCCCCGGTGGAAACCTCAGTTTGGAAGGTCCTTATTCGTCAGAATTAAGGTGAGCTTGGCCGTAAATCTCCAATCTATATCCGATTCCTCTGACTGTAATACCTACCTACCACAGAAAATACGAAATCAAACGTGATCCCACCCACTTACGATCGGCTAAGTCGGCTTTATACAGAGAGCGACCTTTTCAAATATCATAGTGAGGATGTCAGAATGACAGCTGGATGGTTGTTTTGAAAAATACTCAACAACAATTTAAGCCGCAATAACAGAAATGAGCAAGAGCGTGATTATAATTCAAGGAATCCTGATAATCCCAAATTTGTATCGCGTAAAAGATAATATAAAAAGAAGTTCGCCGAAAATGTCATAAACCGCGAGAATTTCAATAAAACATGCGAATATACGACATACCTACATGTATCAATATTTTATCAACTAACACTACCAAGAAATTTAGTTCCAATTCAGGCAATATTAATTACTATTTTTTTTAAATTTTATTTAATTTGTTTATTTCTTTTTTACGGGTGATATTATGATAACCCATATTCTTATTTGACTATTTTCACCATAATATTCTCTCCATATTTTGTATTATGACGGGTATAAGGGTAATGGATATCATTTCTACTAACAGGGAAGCTGCTACTATGAATTTCATCCAAATTTCTCGTTTTATTTTCAACAAAAGGCTACAAAGGTGCAACAGAACGAGGTTTTCACAAACTTGGACTATTTCAACTACCAAATAGTGGATATAATATACTAACTTTTGAACATTTCACACGATTAAGGAAACCTAGCCTAGAGGTTAGTATTTCTTTAAATGTCATATCATAAGGTCGCCATCGTGTAAACGGACGAGCCACAAACTCACGTGTACCTAATACAGGCATAGATTTTATACGAAGCGTACCAATAATAATTACGGTTTTCAGGTCAAGCAGGACCATTGTGCTGGTTGAGATGAGCGATAAGAAGTCTTTCACTAGGCTCTACGGGTTAAGCAAGTAACATAAAAATCGTTCTTTTCGTTCGTCACTTTTTAGGACGTCCCTCGGAAGCTAGGTAGTTGAGGCAATGATTCGTATAAAAGAGGAACGACTCATTGGAATTGATGAAAGGACGGGTAGGGGGGGGGGGGGCAATCAAAGCATTAGAAAACGGAATGATATACAAATCCGTTTCAGACCATTCCAAGACCTAATCCGGGGAAAACACCACAGGCGTGTCTTTGATATGTGTGTGTATAATAAATTTCGTCAATGTTGCCCAGGCCACCATTCTCTAACGATTTTCGATATTCTTTCTTTGTTTGATCCCAATTTCATTGTAGTAGCACAACAAACCATGGAAGTTGTAAACTTCAGAAGGGCACATTTTCGGCGCTACCGACAATTCTCAATCAGTTTTCGTGATTCTTATTTTATTCGGTTTCAATTTAGTCTAGCTGTGCTACAATTATTGGGGATTTTTGATTTGTTATAGGGATGGAGTGGAGGGGGTAGAAACCGATTCTTCCGAGTGCTGCCCAAGCTACACGTCATGACCGATTTTTTTCCTCCACCAATTGAGAATTTGGGTTAATTTTGGTATATTAAGTCAGAAGTCTTAAATTGCATTATGGCAGGGAGTGACAGTGATAAATCGTGACGTTTTCACTATTCTCTCCTGATTTCCGTGACTTTTTTTTAAAGATCCTGATTTTAGTCGAGATATACAAGTAGAGATATAAAACAAACTTTGGAAGTTTCAAATTTACTATCGATGGGGGTATATGGATATGGTTATGCATCCGATAAAGCATGATATTCTCGTTTCGCACATCCGTTTATTTTCTTCTTTTTTTTAAAGTATATATAGTACCTATGCTAAAAATTGAGGATTTAATTTTGTGACGGATTTTGTAAGAAGGTGAGTTGTTAATTATTTATAAATGGGGGGAGTCCTCCTTGTTCATCTTGATATGACCAGTTCATTGATCACATTACTTGGGGTCAGTTATGCGTTTAAATTGAGAAAAATGCAAATTTATGTGGAAACATACATATAGTCAGAAATGAGAACACCTTTTTTCATTTTGAAAGTTTTGCCATTTCTGAGTATAAGTGTGTTTCCACATAAATTTGCATTTTTCTCAATTTAAACGCATGTGATCAACCACTACTGGTCATATCAAGATGAACAAGGAGGACCTCTCACAAACTATACTCTGATGAGGCCATACATGGGCGAAAGCGCTTAGCACAACTACAATGAACTACATAATCAGAGAAGCCTGAAATCTCTCACCCTCAACACACCCAACCGACTGATAGATGGGGAAATAAACTATATGTACTATTTACGCGATTCTCAACAATTTTTGATTGGTTTTTATTCTTCTATTTAATGAATTAAGCCGCACCTCAACCACAAGGGTTATGAGCGGCGATTTTGATTATTGAATTTATTATAAAATTTTATTACCTTTCTTTTTGTTGTTTATTTCACTATTTTGCTCAATTTATACGTGTCATAGAGATGTGGGAGATAAATCGTGATATTTTCAACCAATTCTTAAGAGTAACTCATACTTAATTACGGTTGTGAAGGTGCAGGGGGGATGGGGGGGACTGGAACATTGATGCACCGAACAGGGGCTTTTCGATTGAATGAAAAAAGGAGAAGCGTCATGGAGAAAGAGAAGTGAAGATGCAAGGGTAAGAGTGAGAGTTGATGAAAAAAGAAAGATGGACGTCGGAGTGTTGGGTGTCGGATTACACAACTAGGACAAACAGCTCCTCGGCCTCCTGCCACCCTTACTTCGTGTGTACGCAGTGACAAACCCAAGTTAATCTCATTAAAAGCTCTTGTACATACATCTTTTTACCTCGACCCGCATCATGTAAATAGCTGCTAGCCAGTACCTTTTCCTCTCTCTTTGATATACCATTGTCACGTCACGTACGGGCCAATCCTACTTCATGGATACCCATCAGCTATAGACCACACATGGGCCTCCATATAACAACAATCCGACAGCTCACTGCTCGCTCAGTAAAGACAAGTTATGCAGCCTAAGAGGACAATTCAAATTTCAACCCGCATGCCACACTAAGGTTTCCCATTGTTGATTGTAGACAGAATAATCTAAAATCAATACTGTGTGGTTATTCAATGAAAACATTTGACATCAATGAAATGTCAGTGAAACAGTTAAATTTTTTAAGGTAATTCAACTGCCCAGACCTTATGGAGCCCCGAGTTCAGCTCAAATATGCTATCTCGGTGGGTTGACGTTCAGTCTGGTCTAGACATCAGGTCCCTGTTATTATGCCTGAGAACCTCTTTGCTCTACTACGAACTGTGAATCTGATCTGTAATTACATTTATATACATCTAGTCATCGTTTTATTTCATGTGATTACTCATAAGCCTAGTCACAATCCTGTCTCAGTTATATTATTTTATTTATTGGATTTTTCATTCGCTATAATAGTTGAACAATGGTCATCAATGTGCTCCATGAGGCAGAGTGCGGTGATGCCTTCCTCTACAGAATGCTATTGTTGCTTTTTATCCCTCCCATCTGCCAGTGGAGTCCATGATGGCAACCCGTTTAGTGACGGAGAGCAACATGGCTCCCCTTTGAATAGTGCCAACTGCAGTGCCTGATTAGACCTCTTGTTCAGTGCGGCTTGAGTCATCAAAATATGTTTATAAGTTAATATCATAAACCTAAAGGTCAGTGATAATTCTTCACTGTCTACAGTTTTTGGATTAATTGGTATGGGAAAACAATAAATTAATTGATTTATTTATGACTTATTCCATGAACTTGATCAAATACTTCATCAATATTCTGAATTCTCATCGAATACTTCATATTTTCTAAATTAGCTTATTGAGGATGTTTATCCGAAAAGAAAGTAATGATACCAAGATACGGTGCGCTCTCCAAGGAACGGAAAAATCCAAGGATCTAACCCCGTGCAATATAAAGAAACAAGGAGCAATGGGATCCAGGCCAAAACGGATTGATGCCATCCCCAGAACGGACGGTATGGGGAATCTCTAAATCAGTGAAGAGGAAACATCGGCTTTATTGGAGCCGACTGGCCCCTGACACGAACCACCCCCTTAATGGGTTCATAAACAACGAAGAAAGTGGAATAAAGGGGAGGCCGTTGAGACAGGGTTGGTGGTAGGAACGGACGTGGGGCGAAAGGAAAAGAGGAGAAAGAAGATTTTCGAAACCACAAGAAGGGAATTTCTCCAACAGTAAACAAACAATAACCAGAGTAAATCTCCATGAACCAGAGTAAACACATGGAAAGGTCAACACTCAAGATTCTAAGTATCTCCATTTAAACAAATATCCATATATTTTTCATTTGGGTTTTCAATTTTCGGGGGCTTAGGTCGGTTTTAAAATATTGCAAACGGACTTAACATCATTCGGACCCAGATGACAAGGTTACAATTTTATATTTTACCTCCCCATTTTGAGGAAATAGACAACGTTCTTCATCAACTCCTATATATATATATATACATATGACAAGGTTACAATTGAGAGATGACAAGGTTACAATTTTATATTTTACCTCCCCATTTTGAGGGAATAAACCACGTTCTTCATCAACTCATATATATATATATATATATATATATATATATTTTTTGAACTAGATAGGCTTTATTTGATATTCAAACTGCTTCTATGACGTGGAGCAGTAACAATTACAAACTCAATGATACCTTTCTAGTGACTTCTCGACAATCAGAGCTTTACTGAAAGAACACAGGATCAGAAAAATTAAAATAAATTCGTAATTCTTGAGAATTTCTTAGGCAACGTTTCTCCCGCTGAACTATTATTTAATTCAACGTGATGTTACCATTTGAGCACGTGGTTCTTAGATTTTCTGGATGAGCCAGCACATGCGTACCAACGGTCATGGATTCTGCAAGATAACGATGTAATTGACGTGGCAATACTCATCACTTTCATTCTTCCCCTACAACTCGTTATACCTATTTCACCAACACGGTATTGGCAATTACTCAGCGCTTCAAGTAACCAAACATCGTTGTTGTCCTACCCAACAACACCATTGATTTGATTGTTTCAGAAAGCAAAGCAACATTAATGACACTGCTTGACTGGAAGAAGGTTATAGCTGCATGCTGTGTTCAACCTCTGAAGAGTTCATGATTTCCCATCTTGGAGGATGACGAACTCAGCAAAATTGTATCAAGAACGCTTAATAGTAAACGGCAAAAATTGCTTTCAGAGCACGTAACATCATTATACCTTATTTTATCACGTTATAATTCCAACATGGTATCAGCAATCTTTCAGCGCTTCAAGTAATCAAACAACGTTGCTGTCCAACCCACCAACACCATTTCTGTTTTGTTGTTTCAAATCGCACAGCAACATTAATGACACTACTTGACTGAAAGAAGGTTGTAATTTAAATAAGAGCTGCAGTCATCAATATGGGGAAACTCAGGAGCGTTTATGATTTTCCATTACGCGCGGATGTTGAACACAGCCAAATTGTAACAGAGCACTTAATAGTTTCGGGAAATCTTGCTTTTAGAGTACGTAACACCGTTGTATGGTGAAACTCAGGAGCTAAAGAGAAATTGGAAAGCCTATCTTGCAAAGTCGTCGAAAACTACAGAATTGCATCAACAGCACTTAATAGTGTCGGCAAAACTTACTGTCGGAGTACGTAACATTATAAATAGCTTATCTTAAAAAAATAAAAGAAAAAAAAAATAGGTCGCAAGCATGTCTTGAGGATGGAGAAAAAACGAACAAGGGGAAAGGGAGTCCATAGCCTTTTCTCACAGGTAGGTATATTTATAAGGGAAGTATGAAGGGTGAGGGACGGATGCTTCAGGCCCTTCGGCCAGGACGTACAGCGATGCATAAAAGGCAAAAAAACCGTGGGATATCAAAAGGACAGAGTTGACGAGGTTGTGCCATCAAGAAAAGGGCGCGGAAGGGAGTCTTGTAATTAGAAACGGGATGGGGGCTCCCTCGACCCTCCACCAGATCCCTTTTGACCCAGATTTTCAAAAGGTGCGGGAAACCTCAGGAGAGTTCAGGTGCATTAAGGATTAACCCTAAACACTCTCAATGAGAACCACGGGGTCGCTAAATTTTGATGAATACCAGAAAAAGTCCGCGTACATTTCCAAAGAAAGTAGGTACAAACGAACCTTCCCATCTGGGAAATGCCCAAATGACTTCAAGACGTTCGCAGTATTTGAAAACTGACCTAAGCCCCAGAAAGGAAACACTGATGACAAATGTTACAGAGATTTAAAAAAAGTACCCACTAAAAATTTAGTCCTATGCACCAAATCATGCAGAACATGGAACATGTTCTTCGGGAGAACAGGAGAGAATTTAGGTCACTCAGCTGATTAGGTAAGAAAGAGCCCATCATTTCAATCGTCTCTTAATGCCCCAGAAAGTTTCCCTATCAAATATCAACTTCCAAGTTTCTTTCCAGTCTAATAGTGGTTACAATCATGTTTACAAACTAAGAAATTAACTGAGAAGGATCACCTATATGTAAACAATTTACTGACAACCAGGCCCATACCTCAGATTGTTGGCTACGCACTGCGCAGTGGTTAACATACTACGGTTAGGTAAATCGAGAGCTTTCCAACGACTGACGAACGATGTTTGAAGATGATAAATGCCTAAGATACAGTTCCGTAGCAACGATTTGGTTGTAAGCGATAATCATCAGAAAATAGAAGCGTAACGCACTAAATTTCACTAGGTAACGGTAATTTTGTCTCATTTTTGACAGGGTTATGATGGAACAAAACATGTTCCATGTTAAAAAATTAAATTGTTGTTAAAATCTCAAGTTTTGGCATTTTCATGACTTTACATCCATGTCTGAGTTCGGTGGCCAGCACGTTTTGAACACATTAAATTGGTCAAATTCCAAAAAAAAAAATTATGAAAAAAATCACTGAAAATGCCTAAAAACAGCTGAAAATTGTTAAATCTAAATTTTTTAGTAGAAAATTGCTCAAATAATGTTTATTGACTATGAAAAGGAACATTAAAATATTTAAAAAACAAAATTTTGCTGAAAAATGTACCTATTTAAATTTCATCAAATTTTGCTTAAAAAAAATCGGTAAAAACTGAAGAAAATTATTAAAAAGACAAACTGACTTCTCCAATTAATTCAATTATTACCGACAGGTTCCCGTGATACGACCATATTGAAAAGTATCACACCTGTCATGTTCTTTCTCATAATTAACAAAAATAAATAAAAATAAAAAACCGAAAAATCCAAAATCATTATTTAATAGCAGATTATTATTTTGAATGCGTTTTTTCCATGAAATTGATAGAAATTTCTTTGCATCCAAAAAGCTTACATTTCAGGAAAATTCAACATTATAAAATACGATAATTTACGAAAATTCGCTCACACGACCATGCTGCATGACTGGATCTTTTTTTACCATTAGAATACTCGAGGATACTAGTATAATTTACGCAACAACTTATTTTTCTGCATTTTCTAGAACATAATAATCCCCCAATGATTCTATCTTTTTGAAATACGAGTATATGTCATTTATCATCAACCAAATGGTTTATCATTAACCAAAACTTAATTTTCGTAGAACATGAAATGATTCTTGTGAGGGATTTGATGCATGAGATATGGAACAGACGTAAGCAGACATTGATGGAGAATGTTAATTCAACAGCTGTGCTTGCATAGTCGAGAGAGAGTAATGGTAATTACATGCTTTTTGGGACTCAGTACAAAAAGTTTCGAGAGCTCTCATGTTTTCTTCTTCAAGACTTTTTTATCTTATTGGGTGAGCCGTTTAACACTTGTTAGAGAACCCTGCGCAAGTAGAAAGTGGAGGAAGAGGGTTCGGTGAGAGTTAGCAGGGACGCTGGGAGGCACATGGAGCGTTTATTCTGGGCTTCAGCCATTTACATAGAGTTCCATATGTCAACCTTCCAGTGCTCCAACGGATGCCCCTTCTAAAAGCGATGCTCCTCGGCATGGGGGCCTGCCCTACTCAGACGTTCTATCAATATACGGATATTAAAGCCCCGCCGAGAGCCTTTGGCTCGGAGTCAATATAATCTACGGGAAGGAGATGACGAGCGGGGAAGGAAAGTAAAAAATCCACGCATGAGACGCGCAAGTTATTCCCATATGATAGCACGTGCCAAGCATAGAGGGAGGAATACTGAATGCCAAGAAATGCCTTGGGGGCACACGGAGTGCAGCCAAATAGGTTCGGGTTGTTTCTGTGCAGGAATCGCAGATGAATAATAGTTACTTAGAAAAATAACTTCTAAAACCTTTGAAGTTTTTGACCCTGTAAATTACCAGAATTTGGTAAAAAAGCAGGCACCGATCGGCCTAAAATTTGAAGGCTTGCAACAAAGCCATCTATACAAATTGTTTCTTACCAGAACAGGAACTAGAGTAGGAGGGTTATAAGATCCAAGTTAGCCTAATGACGCAAGCAGACTATCTTCATCGGCTTGAGCTATATGGCAGCACACAAATGTCCTTAATTTGATTTTCAATAAAAATCTATATCTATAAAAATCGATGTTTGCGTGTCCTTCATGCGCAACCAAAATTATGAACCGATTTTGATGCTGTTTTGTACAGCATGCTCTTTGAACACCGGAGAGGAAGATAGGCCATTTAGAAATTTCGCAACTCACCTCTTCCACAGCCTTAAAAACACCATTTTATTGGAAAATCGCGTTTGCTACTAGCCTCATTCTAAATGCTTTACTTAATCGATAACTGATTCACTTAGACGATTTCATTAGAGCGAAGAAAAAAAAAAAAAAAGGTTGGTTTTAGACGTAAAGGACTTTCGATAACAAATTCAACGATACCAAAAATATTTTGGTGGGTTGAACCGAGAATTTTTTATTCGTAAAGATAGATCCTCAAACATCTATATTAAAAACGCCCTATTAACTGCAGCAATGTTGACTGGGAAGAGTTTTAATGTGGCTAAGGTTATATTCAGGTTAAAGAAACCAAGATGCTTTTTCCAGAAACAATAAATTGATAACATGAAGAGCAAACAACAAAACCAATTTCTAAATTTAAAAAACTACTAAATATTCTTTTCTGTTCACCCAAAGGAGTTGAAATGCTCTCCTTTTCATACTAGGAACGTGACATTTGACAGGGAGCCTCAATAGGACATTAAGGAACGAACGCAATGACGGGTTCCAACCAGATCAGGTGACTTAGCTAAATTCTCTCCTATTCACACTGGGAATTTGAAATTCGATACGGAGCCTCTCTTAGACATCGAGAAACGACTTAAATGATGGGCTCTTTCCACGAACCATCACTTAAAGCGTCCGTCGTATCTTTCAGCGTCTCTGAAAGGTTAAACAATACATCAACAGAAACTCATTCAAATACGCCTCCCTGTATTAAGTGTATTAACTGTACACTGTATAAGTGTATGGTTTATTATGAAGTCTTATGAAAGCTGATATTTATACTGCTCTTTATACAGAACGCGTCTATTTAAGTAACTTGTACTAATTCAAGAATTATTATGTCAAAACCTTCTCCAAAACTTCCAACTCCACCATCCAGCTTGTCGTTTAAGGAAAACACCATTGCAGAGGGTGACAATCCAAAGCAGCGAATACTTGATATTGCAAGAGAAACAACGTAAGATTGTTATTTCAAATGTTTTTGGGTGATTAAGTGTTCGATTTATCGATGAACAATAAAGCTGTTTGCAGCAAAACGTCAAACAGTTTGTAAGATTGAAGCCACTGTACACCTGGCTTGGAACGGAGTTTTTATTTATTAATCATTAACACAGACTATGGTAGCGACATCATTCTTTCAGTTTGCAATTTAATCACATCTTTAATGGGATTTTGGCTGATGCTTGTGATGGCCTGCCAGCGAGTCTCTGAATTATCTGCACATGAGGCAGTGTGGATGTTCGGCAAAATGAGATCGCAGATGAAGACATGGGACCCTCCCGATGTCTGTTACCTTGTCGTGGTGGGAGGGCTTAAGCCACGGCTCACACTGCCTATTGCACGATAGTATCTCCTATGAGTATACTGGGCAATGTGAGCCATTGCACTGGCAACTAAGTACAGACACCAACCCTCAAGACAAAGGTGTCCACGCCGTGCCTATGGTCTGCATGGTGCAGAGGGTAAAGTGCACCTCAAACGGCTGCCCCAGGGTACCGGCCGACCCCCTGGGTGTAATTAGGCTTACCTGTGCATGCGGGGCTCTGCGCGGGTGGACTGTTCCCTAGCTTCTTGTGGGAACAAAATGGACCACATAGAAAAAAAAAAAAAAAAGAATAATACACATCTAAAATTTCTTCAAGTGAACTTGCACAGGGCAAGGGGCGCGTCGGCGGTCCTGAGCCACAAGTTCACATCTGAAGACCACCACATTGCCCTTATCCAGGAGCCGTGGGCCACTGAGGGCAAGGTGATGGGACTATCTGCACAGAACAGAAAGGTAATTTTCCACCGTGGCAAGGATAGGCCAAGATCGGCCATCCTAGTAAACAGCCTAGTCAAGTTTTTGGCCATGCCTGAGTTCTGTTCCAGAGACCTCACAACTATACTGCTTGAGGACAGCAACGGAGGAAGATGTGTTGTCGCCTCAGCCTACTTTCCAGGCGATGAGGACGAGCCCCCTCCGGTGATGGTGCGGCAGCTAGTGTCACACTGCCAGAGACAACGGCTGCATCTCATCATTGGATGTGACGCCAATGGTCATCATCTGCTGTGGGGATGCAACGACATCAACAAAAGAGGTCAGTCCATTGTCCAGTTTCTGACCGCGGAAAATCTCGCGGTTTTGAATAGGGGCAGTGAGCCTACTTTTGTTACTCGGGCAAGGAGTGAGATTTTGGATATCACTGTGACGAGTAGTTTCTATGCAAATAGGGTCACAGGGTGGCATGTGTCGGAAGAGGCTTCATTGTCGGACCATCGGATTATCGGGTTCCGGCTGGAGCATCCGAACTGCTTCACTGAGACATATCGGAGTCCTAAGAACACTAATTGGACTCTGTTTAACACTCTTCTAGCTGATGAGCTGGAGGACCTGGACACTAATATCCAGACAACAAGAGATCTTGACCGAGTTAATGAACTCGTTTGGGCAGCCATTCAGCGAAGCTACGAGCTAAGCTGCCCAGTCAAGACTGTCAGAACAAACAGGTCTGTTCCATGGTGGAACAGGGACCTGGGTCTCCTTCGCAGAGAGACGAGAAGGCTTTTCAACAGGGCAAAGCGGGATGGGAGATGGCAGGCCTATAAAGCTATGGCCAACTCCTACACCTGTGCCCTTAGAAAGGCCGGGAAACTGTCCTGGAGGAACTTCTGTCAGGACATTACAGAGTTGTCTGTGCTGTCCAAAGTGCAGAGGATCCTTGCCAAGGACAGACCAGCTGAGCTGGGCACTATACAAAAGGCAGATGGGGTGTATACTGGAAGCTCGGAAGAGACCCTGGAGGAGCTCCTACGGGTGCACTTTCTGGGGTCTGCACGCATACACAGTGAAAGTTTTCCACATCAGCATACTGATGACATCTGCCATGAAAGGAAAGCCTTGTATGCAGCTTCTGGCAGGATATTTACACCCCATAGAGTTAAATGGGCACTTGGCACATTTAAGCCCTATAAATCTCCGGGCCCGGATGGGATCATCTCAGCCATGCTACAGCATGGAGGGGGGGCTCTCGTGCCGGTGCTGGTCAAGATCTTTAGGGCCAGTTATACGCTGAACCACATCCCTAGGATGTGGAGGAAGGTCAGGGTGGTCTTTATTCCGAAAGCAGGCCGACAGGGCCATGCAAAAGACTACCGCCCCATCAGTCTCATGTCCTTCCTACTGAAAACCATGGAGAAGATTGTGAACCTTGTGATCAGGGAGCATTAACCCAGGTACCACTCCAGGCGGCACAACACGCGTATCAGAGGGGGGGATCTACTGAGACTGCTCTGAATGAATTGACGGTGTTGATTGAGTCTGGAGGCCAAAGAAGTAGCTCTCTGCTGCTTTATGGATATAGGTGGGGCATTTGACAACACGTCATATGACTCCATCATTAAGGCAGCAGAGGATCGAGATGTCGATCCGCAAATCACCAAATGGATACATACCATGCTGAAGGGCAGGGTTGTATCCTCGGAGTTGGGGGAAGCAACCGTCAGTGCCATTCCAAGTAGGGGATGTCCGCAGGGCGGTGTGCTTTCCCCTCTGTTATGGCTACTCGTGGTAGATAGCCTCCTACAAAAACTCAAAGACAATGGCTTTGAGGTGGTAGGATATGCTGACGACATTGTGGTCATTGTCAGGGGCAAGTTCGAGGAGACAGTCCGTGAACGGATGCAGATGGCGTTGGATGTCGTACAGCAATGGTGCACGGAGGAGGGGCTATATGTAAACCCTGATAAAGTGGCCCTTCTTCCGTTCACCAGAAGACGAAAGGTTGACATGCAGGTGGTCTGTCTGGGGGGCAGGCAACTTCCCTTCTGCACCAGGGCCAGATACCTGGGAGTCACCTTTGATCAGAAGCTAACCTGGACGCCTCACATTAAGAGGGCCGTGGACAGGGCCATCTTTGTTATGGCGTCGGGCCGACGCATGTTAGGGAAGACGTGGGGCTTGAGCCCAAAGATGACCATGTGGTTATATACCACAGTGGTCAGACCGATGCTGACCTACGGGGCCCTTGTCTGGTGGACAAAGGTCAGCCAGGCAACGGCTGTGAGTCAGCTGGCAAGGCTGCAAAGGATGGCGTGCATTGGGGTTACAGGCTCCATGCACACAAGTCCTACAGCTGCACTGGAGGTCCTTTTGGACCTTCCTCCTCTGCATATCCATGTCAGGAAGGTTGCCTTCCTGCAGGGAGTGAGGTTGTGGAGGAATGGCTTTTTAAAGCGGGAATCTGGGCGTACTCACCATGCCATCTTGAAGGAGGTTGCAGTGGATGAGTCATCGCTCAGTGTTTCCGACCACATGGCGGAGACACGGAACTTTGATCTCCCCTTCAAGGTCTACATTCATAGTAGATCAATGTGGTCAGAAGGGAGGCCCCAATTCGAACGTGGGGCTATAGTGTTCTACACAGATGGCTCCGTCATGAATGGTAGGGCTGGCTCGGGTATTTTTGGCCCACGAACGGAGATTTCAGAATCTCTGGGAACAGTCGCCACCATTTTCCAGGCAGAAATATATGCCATAAACTCCTGCGCTGACAGACTGGTGAGTCGTCAAGTGAATGGAGCAAAAATCTACATTTTATCAGATAGTCAAGCAGCCTTGAAGGCACTAGCTTCTTTCACCATCTCGTCGAAGCTGGTGTGGGAATGCTTGACTAACCTCAAGACCCTTGCCAGGAACCATAAGGTTACCTTGCTGTGGTGCCCAGGGCACCAGGGGGTGGAGGGGAATGAACAAGCTGACGCTCTTGCTAGGAAGGGTGCTGCTTCTCTCCCTATGGGCCCAGAACCTTTTCTGGCCACTACGGAGAGCTTTCTCCTTGGAGAGCTCACCAAATGGGAGAGTAAGAAGAGGACTGCCCACTGGCTCCATGTCAAGGGCCTGAGGCAGGCAAAACAATTTATTCACTTCTCTAGGAAGAGAGCTAAGGAGCTGCTCAGCCTGGGGAGAAGGGAGCTGCGTATGGTTGTGGGGCTCTTAACTGGGCACTGCCCACTTAGATACCATCTCCATAAAATGGGCAAATCAGACTCCACACTCTGCCGCTTTTGTGGGGCAGAAGACGCGACGGCGAGTTATGTGGTCTGCCATTGCCCTATGTTGGCAAGAAATCGCTTTTTGAATTGGGGCAAAACCTCCATCTACCCCCTAGACATTAAGACGGGGGAGATTAAGACTCTCCTCGCTTTTGCCAAAACGTGGTGGGGAAGGATTGACTTCCCAGCTGTGGCTGGCATTGGTGATATGGCGCCAAGCCAGACTGGGGCTGCGACCCAGTAACTAACAGAGTGTGGAGCACTCGGGTCCCAGGTAGTGCCTGTTGGCTGGCAGGAGTGCCGGAACCAGGCAGATAGTGCTTGGTTTGGCAGGGCTGTCGGTATTGGGCCGATCTAGTGTCTGGGATGGGGAGGAGGTACGGCCTCCTCCTCCAGCTACAATAGGCCATTGCGGCCTCAGTGGCTTAAAAAAAAAAAAAAAAAAAAAAAAAAAAAAAAAAAAAAAAAAAAAAAAAAAAAAAAAAAAAAAAAAAAAAAAAAAAACATGGGAACACGGGATGACAACACGGCAACTCGTTGGTCCCTCTGAGTCATAAATCTAACATCTAAACATTCTCCTCTCGCAAATATCTAAGGTAGGAATTATGTTTGCACGTATATGAGCAGTTGATTTTGAGTTACCTGTACTTTTCCCCACATTCGGTGGTGTCATCGTTAACTTAATTTCAATCTCGAAGTTGTTCACAAGCCTTTCACCTTATACAGGGTGCGGCAGAAAGATCTCCCCGATAACGAATGCTAATTTTTAAAGAAGTAGCAACAACACACAACACAGAACACAATACAAAACCACACACAATCACACAAACAAAAAAACAAAAAAAAACGCCATTTGCAAACATACTGAATAAACGCTATTCCATCACGCATCATCCATCCATCATCATTCCATTCATCCATCATCACACCATCATCTAACTATCATCACCATCACCACCACACGACCACTACCACCACCACCATCATCATCCGTCCGTCATTCCATTTTATTTCGCAATTTCATCACACACACATTTTTTTGTAATTTTTAAACTCTACGTATAATGCGGTTTTATTTCACGTGGTTTTAAAAATTATACCACTTAAATGCTGAGGTTCACAAATTTAGTCTTTCAAGAAAGTTTGCAATAGCCTTCCGGGTCACGTCAGGCGGAATAGCGGTCAGTTCAAGCGTTATCGAAACCTTTTTCCTACAACGTTCTGGACCGATGTTGGTAAACTTTGGTCTTCAAATGACCCAAATCTGGTGTACGTGGAGGCCACCCGGTGTCACCGCGCAAGGAAATGAGAAGCCCGGGGAACATTTCCCTTAAAATGCCAAGAAAAAGACGAGTGGTAAGGCCTGGTGCTCCGTCTTTCTGAAACCACACATTTTGCCCTCCACGATGAGCAAAACGGTCACTTAATTTCGGACAAAGAAAATTTTCCAGCGGTGTTCACCGTAACGATCAGTGGTTACTGATAATAGACCCAAAGGGCTATTGCAAACGAAAGACTAAATTTGTGCATCGCCGGTGGAGTGCACCATTGTAAGTGACATAATTTTTAAAACCACGTAAAATAAAACTGCATTATATGAAGAATTTAGGAATTACAAAAAAAAAAAAAAAAAAAACTGTACCTTGATACTGTAGAAAAAAGATCACTGGTGAGGGAAAACATAGCTGGGTAAATACATTGAGGGGGTTCGGATCAAATCTAAAACGAAAAGCGCCAATAGGGACTGACAGAAATAACTTGAAAAATAATCATTTTAGAGTTAAGAGAGCGATAATTAAGTGTTGCCAAATAAGGCTGTGACACAGATCAAAAAAAGACCAACTAATTACATAAGCTAATTGAACTACCTGTCGTCCAACGGGTGACGCATACTTTCTGACTGCTCCCTGAAGGATCCGATAAGGCGCTAACAGGTTCACTTCCACTCACCCGAAGTTTTCAACATTAATAATAATTAATGCAATTAGGAACGGAATAATGGAAGGAGACTTATCATTTCTCAGGTCAAACGGCTCGAGCACCTGCTGGTCTTGACTTCACGTTGTATGCCAGATGCCAATATTTATAACTAAGTAGTTCAATGGAGACGACGGAATTCGTCCACCACCTTTCGGTCAAGAATTTTCCGTATCAAGAAGATATACTGTATCAAATCAAATTTTCAAATCATTTTATCTGATGGCAAAATCAACTTAACTGTACAAGAAAATGTAATGAAAATTGACAGCTTAAGAAGAAAGAATCCCAATATTTGCATACAAAACAAGAAATTAAAGTCCACGATACTCCATTTCATCCCCTCCCCCTCCCCAAAAACACCCCCTCTGGCTCAAATATTAAAAACTATAAATAGCCTATAATTCAACTTGGACTGTACAGACATTTCCCACTACTCATATCGGTTGTCCAACGACCCCTGTAACTGTGAAAAGCGGACAAGCATACGGACAGACAGACAGACAGAGAAAAATTGAGAACATTGTAGTAATCGTCTACAAATAGCATGAAAAAAAACCGCAAAATTTCAGAATTCTTTTCAATGTACAGACAGACGTAATTACGATTTTATTAATATAGATTGATCTAGTATATATCTAATAAATAGAACCAGTGGAGCTAATTTATTTGATATTTAATCTATGAAGCTAAAATTTGGAATGGAGAACTCTTAAGTATGGAGAATCATAATATTATAATGCATCAATAAAAATTAGATTGCGACATAGCCTCACAAATTATCATTGAGGAAATGACCTTCATATCTAATTGTGGAACCTGGCATCACATAAACAGAAGGGAAACGCAGAGTAAAATTATTTAGCAACAAGGAAGGCAAATAAAATTATGCCGTTAGCCCCAGAGCGTTTATAAAAAATTACAACCGAAAATAAGAACCTTCGTCGGGACTTGAGCTACAACTTTGTCTGGTGTCGCAAGTTGCTGGGACCGGTCGCAAGTTTGAGGACGGGCTTTAAAATTGCAGGTCGTAACTTTTTGTACGAGGCGGAGGAGGCGGAAGGGTTGATAAAACGAGGACTGCAGCTTTTATGTCCTTTGGAAATAAGAGGTTAGAACGGAGTTTCGTGTATTCCCAACTGTTACTGAACAGGAGAAAACAAAAAAATAATTAAATTGGGGATGAGTTTGATTTTGATGAAAAATTAGAGATGAGATGTTTTATTAATGTAGAAGGGAATTCGTGTGTAGTTCCGTATGTGCCCACTCTTTCAAACCAATGTAAATCTGTTATTATCCTATCAAAAATGAATTTGACGAGTGTTTCGGATACCTCGGAATCTCGATTTTCCCATCTTTGCACGACAGATTAACTATCTCCTTTGCGTACACGAGGAATATGAAATTTAAAAAAGTGGGGACACATACGGAATTATTTGCCTAGTCAAAAATTCCGTATGTGTCCACACTCTAAATTCAAATCAATATAAATAAATTCAAATTAAATATATATAATTTGGTGGAAACAAACATCATATCAAGTAGTCAATCCCTCAGTAAAAATTCAGATTAGTTGGACATATAGGTCAGAATTATGGGCATAGTATGGTGGTCTGGATACTGTCAAGTTGGCATCTCAAAAATACATAACATCAAGTAGTCATTCTCTTAGTAAATATTCTGGAGCAGACCCTGCCTGCCTAAGATTTGGAATGTGCCCAGTTCAGGTGGTTTAGTTGCCGCTGGTGGCCAGTTCAGGTAAGCCCGACTCTCCGTGGGGGTCCCTCGCCTATTGGTAGGTATAGGATGCATGTTTATTCAAGATTCTGTATCATCCTACACAACATAAACATCAACTTTGTTCAGTCAGAGATCAACATCAAAAGGGTATTAGGGTTCATTGCTCAACTTACTGACACACGAATAGCGTGGGGATACATACGGAACTTTTGACAAGTCAAATAGTCATGAAACCATGGGAAAGAGGAGATTCGGAGGTTTCCGAAACAGTCGTCAAATTAATTTTTTGATAGGTTAATGATAGATCTACATTGGTTTGAAAGTGGGGACACATATGGAACTACACCCGGTAATTCTATAGAATGCTGATCTATAAAACCATTCACCTACACCCATTCACAATAGGAGGTAAGAGATTCGCGTCCAAAGTTTCTAACAAGTGTTAAGACGTTCAATAAAAATATTAAAACTGGACTCTAAAAATTGGATCGTACGAGAATAATTGTATCCAAAAGCTGAAAATATACTGATATCGAAGGTAAAATATCTTATAATTCATTAGGGAAGATATGGTTAACCACGATAGGTAGTTGTATTATTGTAGAACTGGGTCATCATTAGTGGTTTTAGAAATAAATGGATATTATAGTAGACAAAGTCAGATCGCTCCGCAATGTTTTCTTCTGGGTTCGGAATTCAAACTTTTGTCCTCGAATTTGGATTTAGCGCTCTTCATAAAAACCCACCCACCCAATTTCAGCGTCAGCACGAATTTCAGCACGATATTATGGTCACGATCGTAATGTATAATAATTATAATGCCTTGCCCGTTAAATTAAAAAAATAATAAAATGAATAAAAATAAGGGCGAATGAGAAAAAATACAACACTGCGAAGAAAGTTTTGTCATGATATCTCGGATTACCAGGATTACGAGGATTATCACGCGAACCAGGTCACAACGGGTGAGGCTGATGAAATAGACCTGTCTAAGTTTACAAGATCAGCTTCCACCCAATTATACCGATGTATCGTAGTAGATAGTTTTGGAAAGTTCTAACCAAGACTATGGTCACAATGGTCGATGAATGAAGCGGATTACCCATTACCGCACTAGCCGCATTTGCTTATAAATGCCAGTACAATACGTATAATATAGGCCTGGGACATATACAGTAACTGTAGTGTTAGCAAGTCTCTTTTGTGTACATATGACTTTACAACTCTCGAACCAATATACAGTGGCCAATTCTCCTGAATTAGGCGGAAAAAACATCGAGATTTCGTACAACATTGTTCACGACGTACCAAGTGGAACAGCGGTAAACGTGAATATTTTTCAGCTTTACATCTTATCACCTGTTTACAAAGGGGTATTAAGTTGTGATTGAACAAGTTTTTCTGGTTTTCTCGGCGAAATATCAAATCGGACGTTATGGAAACAAGATAGTACGACTGTATCGAATTAATGATAGGCAAGACAATTATATGCCAAAGTGACAATAAAAGCCAAAGTGATGTTTACTTTTTTTTTTTTTTTTTTTCCAGTCAAATTTTTTAAAATATCTACTACTTGACAGCAACAGAACATTGTCCCGGGGGCTCCAGGGGCGCTAATAATACTCCCTCGTTCGCCAAATCCTATCTACCGTTTTGGAATTCCTACACTATTTTTCTGACACGATAACAAATACCTAGCAAACATGACAAGATTGAGAGGATTCGGCGAGCGTTGGAAGAGTTTTTGTCTCCTAAAATCTGGATTTCTGTTGGATAGAATTAGCAGTAAAAAGTTGGTTAAAATGGGGTTTCCGCAGAAATATTCGAAAACCATTGTTGTTTGAAAACTTGAAATTTTCACCAACATTTGAGAATCATATCATTGAAAATCTCTAGGAAACCTAGATTTTTCCGTCTACATTTGGAAAATTGGCTACAGTGCGATGGATGAATTAGAAAATTCTCTCACGTAAAAAACTTCACAAGAATCTGAGTAACCAAACATTAAGTATTATTGGCTTTTTATCGAAGTGTTGGTGCTGTGGTGGACCATTTGAATCGGAACGAGCACAGCTGTGACTCGTTCGCACAAAAGCGAAGCAGCTCCTCTTTCGACGAGGGACAACAGAAGCTGATACTGGGGACAGCGGGAGGCAGCACAACAGAAGCGCCAACAACGCATCCCAGTCTGAAAGTGAACAGGCCTCGAGCACATGTCTTCCGGCCCTGCCGGCAGATGTCTGTCCCAGCTCGGTCTTCCCTTTACAGAAAATATCCAGTCTTCCTTTCGCTATATTGAGAGTCTCGAGTCTATAAGAGCTATTCCCAATGTGGAGACTAACACAAACTACATGTACCTAATAGAAAAACCTGTTTAAAGAAGGTACAGTCATGCAGCACCATCGTATGAGCCAGTTTTCGCAAAATATTGTAAATTACTTTTGGTGTAAAGAAATTTTCAACTACCAATTTTATTACAAAAACTCATTCTAAATTATATTCTGCAATTAAAATTAGACTTGGGATTTTTCTTGTTTTGCGTTTTCAAACGGGTTTTCAGCAAATATTAATGACATTTAAATACATTCTTCAGTATAATTTTGACCATAAATACTTTAAATGGTGAAGTTCATCGTTGGTGAACATTTGTCTGATTAAAATTCTGCTCAAAAATTATATTTAACGATTTTTAGTCGTTTTAGCCATTTTTAATGGTTTTTTTAAGCACATTTTTTGAAATTTGAGCAACGTAATGTGCTCAAAAAGTTCAGGCAACGAACTCATCCTTTCATTTGGTTTGCTAGATTTTTTGGCGGAAAAACGGATTTTTTTCTCAAATCTAGGGTAAGTAAAATTGTTGTGGGGAATCAGCTGCTTGCTTAGACATTTTAATGCGAATCGAACTACACTAATCTCTCTCTCGTGAAAGTCGTAATAGAATTATGTTGGTATACTGGAGGAAGATTGGTAAAATTATGATGTGCCGTAAATTGAAGAGTGAAGTAACGCTAAATTATTAGCTAGATGAATAAGGGAAAATTCAGTTTCCAATACAGCTCCAAACAATATTTTGATTGTCTGCAACTCCAATCTCGGAGTATCTCTTTCTTGCTAAAATGATTCTAAAGCACTCAGCACAAAACGCTGTAAGGGAACCAGTAGGAGTTGTTTAACGAAGAGTTATGGGCTGAGATCAACTACTAGATAATGGAAAGGTTCTTCCTCCATTCGGTAAACAAGTTTTCGCAAAATATACAAGACTTCAGAGGCTCTGGGGCGGAAGTTGGCGAGATTAAACGGGTTAAGCACCAAAGTCCGTCCCAGTTATACGCTGCAAGTTGAAAACTAAGTTTTAAAAGGTAAGTTGCTAAAAGGAGAAAAAGGGATGGAGGCTACAGGTTTTGCAAGGTGTAGCGGGATAGCATCACAATGAGATTCAACTTGCTGTTTCACAAAGGCAAATTCACGTTCTATGGGCCAACGGATCTTTCAATTACGAAGATGTTTCCAGCGAAATAAAACTTCATTTCGGGGAAGAACACAGCGTTTACATCGTTCACGGTTGAAACGAGGGTTGTTGGGAATTCTTATCATAGTCAGACTGAAAAGAAAGTCATTCTTGGAGCTTGTAATTTTAGAGTTCGGTACGATGCATGTGAAAGAGAGAGGGATTAAACTAGTCAGCCTAGTTCACCACTAGTTTGCCATTAGCATGCGGGGTTCATTCCAGAGCTTATTTCTGATCGAAAGTTTCTCCTAGAGATTTTTTTTAAACGCTTAGTTTCCAAGTAATTTAATTTTCAAGATTTTTTCGTATTTTCAACCTGTTGTCACTAAAACGATCGCAACTCCCTTAATTTCCTGTATAAATTCAAATTTAAGGATACCGTCAGAAAGAGCATTAAATTTTCTATCTGATAGATGCCTGAGCTTTTCTAAGAATTAAGGAAGAACTAAGAGAACCGATAGTTTTTCAAGACACAAAAACGATAAAAACTGCGCCAAAATTTCACCTTTTCAAAGGTATAGTCAATTTCAGTTTTACTTTACTAATTATGGAAGAAAACTATGTTTCAATGTTGTTTGATTTTATGAGTTTTCAGGGGTGAAACTAGTAATGTAAAGTGTTAAACTTGGTTATAACGAGGTCGGGGAGATATGCAAGTGTTACCAATCGATTCAGCGAAAAAAATGCGAAGAAATCGACCCCAAAATCGTATTTCCATGGCAGGTAATTTTTCAAGAAAACCCTTGATTTCATTGAAGAAACAATGTTTTTCAACAATAAAACATAGTTTTCTCCCCTAATTAGTAAAGTAAAAATGAAATTAACTATTTAAAAAAAACCTGCAGAATTGAAAGAAATCACAATTTAAATTAAAAAATCAAATTAATCGGATTTATTTTATTTAAATAAGATTATTAAAATACCATATTTTCATTTTTTTGTAAATTATCGTACTTTAATATCTTACATTGTTTAGAAATGTGAGCACCTTGAAAGCAAATAAATTGTCAACTACCTAGTAAGTAAGGCTCAGTTCGGAAATTCGTGGAACTCTTTGCTTCAGAGAGATTTCCCAAATTAGAAAGGCTCTGTAGGTACAAACAGTCTCAATAGGATATTGGTGGAACTCGTTACCGCCCAAAGGTTTACATATTCCTACTAGGTACCTACTTCATTACTTCTATTTTATTCTTCGTTCAATATTATCTGTATTTTCCACCTAAAAAGTGGGGGAAGCAATATTTTCAGTTGACGGGTACGAAGAAACGAGTACGAAGAATATAGGTATGTAACGCTCACGAACAACTTCTCATTTTTTGCAAATGCTAAAAAAAAATCTGACTTTAATTGGCTGATTTACTTGGTATCTTGGCTGTCCGATTTGGAACCTAGGTATATTGGAAATTTCAGTTGGATAACACACAGTAACAAAACACTAAAAGACTGACTGCCTTTGACTTCAATGGTTCAGCCATTTAATTTTGATAAACCTCAAGTTTTAAGTCACGCTAAACGTCACTTCTACGGTCGTCGCGGTTGTCACAAAACCGTTCGAAAAACAAGGATCCAGTTAGCATCTATGTGCTCGCCTTATTTCGCGGGCTAGGATTTTGACGATTTCGTTCATGGGACGACTGCAAAAAGTCTCTATTGACTGATACTACAACGGGATGGGTTGGTAGCGGTGTCGGCGCCCCACATTTCTTTCGATCCTGACCCCAATTTAAATTTTATATATTGCCGAGACGGGTGGTTTAGGCCCTGATTTATCGGGCGGGACGCTTTAAGTAGCGTCGACAAATACGAATGAGAAACCTCCTTTATTGATGTCCACTCAAGCCCGCTTCTCTCTTTATTCGCGGGAATTTAAATATAAACGTCTCGGTGACCTCCACCCCGTTTTTCCCAAGGGCGTCACCAAAGACAACAAAGCACGAGTCTGAAACAACAGTCAGCTCCCTGCTCGGATCGGAACCTCTAACGATCGGAGTTGTCATTCGGAACAAGAGCGAAATTGTAAAAGCATTCATGAGTTTGAAGTATTCTACACCACAGTTAGGTTTGGAGGAAAACTGAGGTTCCCCAGAGGGAATAGAACCAACAATCTACACATTTTAGTACGATGGTCTAACCAATCGAGCCACAGAGACCAATTCACGTATTCGATAACTGGTAGACGCGCCGTCGCGTCGTAGCATCCATAATGGCGGCTCAGTGCCTGACTCAAGTTGACTCACAGAGGGAAAATTACCATTCCTTCGCTGAATAGTTACTAATAAATATTGAACAACAACTGAAAACACACTTGGAAACAACATAGAAAGAAAACTACTCATCGAAGAAGAGTGCGGATGGTGTCGAGTTTCTTGATATGGAATTTATTTTAATTTAAAAATATAAAATGAATACGCGGGTAACACTCTTAGCTAGTAGGGCAGTTAGTTGTAGGATGTTATACTATTGTAGTTGATCACTTAACCATTAAAAGTATTAAAGTTGTCATTTATTTTCGTTTTTCGTATAGATGATTAAATCATATTTGACTATAAATTATGGAAAATGCACTCTTAATTTCACCGGAGGAGAAGAAAAGTTGAACGCTCCGCATATCATATTGTGTTGTTTGTTGGAATACATGGGGGATATGCATAATCTTTAAGCACTATTTCTACAAAGTTCGAAAATAGTTGGGAAAAATTGATATCATGGTATATGTTTTTGGGCTACGAATGAACCTGTCCTTTCCCTTTTCTAACAAAACATGTCTTTACCGTGTGATCCGAAAGAGCCAGAAGTTGGTCACCATATTACCACGTTCCATACTATTGATTTGGATCGGTTGTTTTTGGAAAATAATTAAAAATTCAATGTACCTAACTGGGGGAAGTTACGTTCCCCGTTCATCTCGCACACGTCTGGAGCTCGCTGGGATGGAATTTCACCACTCATGTTAAATTAGAGGCGATGTCAAGAAATAACTATATATATATATATATATATATATATATATATATATATATATATATATATATATATATATATATATATAAAACTGTTCCACTTGTACGAGCGGTTCATTTATGAGGTAAAATGATTATGGCCGACGAAGCAGCTGCCGTGCGACATTTTCTGTACGTGGATGGCACTTCTTTCCCCATAAGTCTGGCCAGACCGTCTGCAGAAGGTATTTTAATCCTGGCCACCACTCTCTATTTCTCGCGTCTAGAAATACCCCACAACATCAACCTTAGCTAATCTAGCTACTGTTTGGGAGTAAGTCAACAACACTGTAGGCTGAATCACAACGCGTGAAGGGATATTGATTCGACATTCTACGAAAATAAACTCACTTATAAAGAAACTGACTTACAGTCATGATTTACAAGTCAAAGTGGGATTTTACACATCAAATCGGAGGAGGATATAAATTTATAAAAATGTAAATTAACTCTTAATTTTTGTGGAATTAGACCAAGTTCTTCCTTTAACTTCCTAAAAATGGAAATTTAACAATTTGTAGCCATTTTTAATGATTTTTGAGCACATTTTTTTAAATGTCACCAATTTAATGTGCTCATGAAGCGCTGGCCGAAGGACTCATCTTTTCTTTTGGAATGCTTGATTCTATTAGCCCAAGATCAGCATATATATGTATGTAGGTATGAAAAAGCGAAAACTACAGGAATCGTTTCAGAATTTCTTCTAAGGGATTTCCTGAAAGGAACTTTTCAAAAACTTCGATTTTAAAATTTCCGAAGCCATTGCAATAGCCTAATTTTCTACTGGAATCAGCTAAAACCAACTATTTATCCATCAACACAACTAAATAACTGTACAAATATCTTGTGTCTGTAGGATAACTTTTTTTAGTTCAGAAAGTGTATTAAGGGAAATGTAAACTCTGCAGGGAATACGTAGGTACCGTTAGGAAACGAAGAGAAAATGTTTTGGCATCCGCCCCGATTCGAAGAGATTGACTCACAGTTGCACCAAAAAAAGTGTTTCGTGGGTTCAATGGGCCATTCAGAGTGATGGAGAAGTCGGAATTCTGTCCCTTTTACGAAAAAAACGAAAGTCCGTCATAAAACAGGGGTGGCGCCAAGGCAAAAGTGTAGGATGGTAAACAATGGGTCCGCTGATAAAAGTAGGTCGCAGCCACAAATTGTTCCCGGGACGGATATATGCCAGCAGAACCGTTGCGTTTATACACATTCGATGAGGTCAACTGTATGGTTTATATGTATAGCTTCTCCTGCGATAGGATCAACGCATTATTGGGCACAGCATCTCATGCAGTATATTGTCAAAAATGATCAGGATAAGGGTCAAAACGAATAAAAGTCCTTATCGCCGAGCTTTCGGTTTATATAAAACCATCATCAGGGCCTATAACAATCTGAACAGAAACTTTCAGGCTCAGCACAGAAACAATAATAAAACAATAAAAATAGCACAAAATGAACTCTAAGAAAAAAATATATATATCAGGCCAACATAAAATAAAATAATAGCAACAACCACCACTACTTAATAAAGTCCATAGGTGGGCAACTTACTCAAGAATCTTATATGGTGTCAAAATATAGGACACTGTCATGGATTGTGAGTTAAATGTCATAATTAAAAAATAAAAGATACAAAATACTATATTTTGACACCATAGAAGATTCTTGAGTAAGTTGCCTACCTATGGACTTAATTAAGTAGTAGTGGTTGTTGATATTATTTTGTGCTATTGTTGTTGTTTTATTATTGTTTCTGTGCTGAGCCTGAAAGTTTCTGTTCTGATTGTTATAGGCCCTGATGATGGTTTTATATAAACCGAAAGCTCGGCGATAAGGACTTTTAATCGTTTTGAAACTTAATCCTGATAATTTTTAACAACATACGTATTGTGGGTCGATCATCTCTTTCTCTACTCATGTAGTGTAGGTATAAGGACTGACAAAATTAATTGGTCCAGCTATTTGGTATATACCCCTTGGTTACTCCTCTTTGTTTTTTCAAATAATATCCAATGGTGAATTTTTATTTGGATTATCACGACCCACAGTGGAACTACAACTTCTAACTCGCGTTTTTTTCAATATTTCAATAATGTACCTTTCTAATCGAGCAAGGAAAACATCCCCCCCCCCCCCCTCTCCCTAATAAAAATTTATTGGTTTTCGTTTCAAGATGCGTAGAATACAAACTTCTCCGTACGAAGTCCGAAGCTTTTCTCCTAAACTACTGGATCAAATTTTATGGATTTTAGCTCAAGAATCATAAGTCAGCAAAATAGAATCGGCATCAATATCGATCAACTCTGAAGGTGTTTATGGGCTAAAATGTCGAAAGGTTTCGAAACAAAAGGACATTTTGGTTTCATATTTTCATTAATTTCATTTGATTTATGGACAACGAGGCTCAATTAATTGAATGAGATCATCCGGGTCGCTGTAAGTTCATTTGTTTATTTCCCATAATAAGGGAAACTTAAGGCTGCTACACACGTTCCTTTCCTACCTCCTCAAAAAGGAGCCACGCCCACGAAGGAGGTAGTGAAGGAACGTGTGTAGCCATGAAGGAGGGAGGAAAGTAGGAAGCTCCTACGTAGGAAGAAAGGAAGCTCCAGCCCGTCCTACCTTCCTACGTAGGAGCTTCCCCCACTCTTTCAACCTCCACGGAGGAGCGTGTGGAGGCATTTTTGCTTTCCTTCCTTCCTACTTTTCCCTGTTTTCCCCGCCATGTGTACCAACTCCTGTTATCATCTGTTATCAATCATCCAGTGTCTCGAAAGGTGTCTGAAGATCGTCGTTAGTTTGTTTGTTTCCCCGTCAATTTATTATGTGATAACATAATAAATTACGTAATACTGTTATCACGTAATATTTATTACGTGATAACAGTTTGATAACCACCAGTGCTGTCGACCAAAGAACCAGGGATTTCAATACAAAAAGGGAAATTTCCCCCACAAAAAGGGAAATTCCCCGCGATGGGTAACACTGAATGAACGTGGGAAGGAAGTAAAAGGGTGGGAGGGACAACAAGCGTAGCAGTAGGAGGAAGGAGGAAAAATGAAGGAGCGTCTGTAAGAAACATCCTATTTGAGGAGGGTAGGAGGTAGGAAGGTAGGAAAGGAACGTGTGTAGCGGCCTTTAGAGGGGTTTATCAACTCTAGGCCAGGATATTAATGAATGCTAATCTTTCCTTATCGGTACTTACAAGCGCTCGACAGCGCAGTTGCCATGGGTGTTGACAACCGCGCGAAAGGCTGGGGGTTCGATTCCACGCGGGAGCGAAATTAAATATTTTAAAGAAATATATCTATAATATATATAATAAATATAAAAGATTTTATATCTCTCACAAGTTCCAAGTACGAGTCCAAGTCAAGTTTTCTATTAGGTTGTGGTGGTATCGGTAACTCATTTATTTATTTTTCAATTATTTACCATCAATGTTATTATGTTAATTTTATTTTACTATAATAATTTTTTTGGTCGTTCTAGACATGAGTCTGGTGGTATGAATGTTGTAATTTACATTTCACTCACTAACATTGAGAAGACACCTGTATGTTCTTATTCATTTTTCACTCATGCAACTCACTTTTGGATTCCGAATTCGGTGATCGATGACTCTAAAAATCACGATTATTACGTTTTAGAATTAAGGAAAACAGAAGTTAATGAAATGCCATATATCTCCACGAAATGAATAGTTAAATTTATGGACTGTTGTAAAGGGTTAGGTCATCATTAGTAACAAACAATAACTCTCCATTATAATGAGTTTCCACAACTTTGTTGCGAATGATTTAGTTCGTTTAGTACGTTCTAGAGCCTTTGATAATTAATTCTTTCAAAATCCAGGAATAGGTCAGGGCATCAGGTACGATGGAATGGAGGCATTCGTGATTGAAAATGCGGTTTTAAATTTTCGTGTCCAATAAATGTTCAACCTTTGAACGAATGTTACGCCTGTTTATTGAAAACACGTAAACGCAAATCTACATAAATGTCAATATGAAACAGACTGCCCGGAGGTGTGCACGCATGCGAGTCAATCGTGGGAGGATGACCGCATGATGGGTAAATCACTCGGTGCGAAGGCCGCGAAAGGGTTGCGTATGGAACGGGCGCAGGTCTTTTTTCCGTCGTCCTTGGCACATTTTTAGGGAGTGTCTCGCACCCCGAAAGCCACCTTCGCCGAACAAAAGGGTGATATACTCTGATCAACATAATGCGTCCGTCTAGACCCATTTCGAATGCTTTGAATTGCCTCAACGAGCACATAACTACACGGGCCGAACGGGTTGACATTTCGGAATTTCGCAGAATATTCACCGAGTGTCACATTTGAACTTGAATCTAGAAGAACAAAGTTGGCGATTAGACTTTCAAGGTACTCCGCTTCAGCACCGCGAAATATTACAATACGGACCTAAAGCAAGAGTTAGGAATATGAAACGCGAGTGGGCTATGATCCAATTCACGCCTACGGCAAATTGATTTTGTCAATATTTTTGTAGGTGACGTTACCACCATTTAAAGCCTTTCATTGCGATCGATGTACCTACAGCCCCCCCTCTTTTTTCACAATTTTGAGATAAATAAGTTTGAGAACCTTGGAGCATAGGATCCAAAATACTAACGTTTAGGGAAAAACCCAAAAATATTCTACATTCCAAGATATTTTCTGGGGCGACAGGAACTCTTCTTCTTGCTTTATCTGACGATTATTTCAACAATTATCCATAGCTTTAAACTCATTGTTGAAGCCAGAGTTGCATTGCTTCATTCTGTTTTCAAAAGGTTGCAGAAAGACCACACAGAAACCTTTTGTTAGCGAATTTTTGAAAAATTTTTATGCAGAAATCCGTTTCAGAGGCTATTCTGAATCATATTCTGAAGTTTGCCGCATTTTTTTATGTATGTATGTATGTATATATGTATGAATGTATATATGTATGAAATATGTATGTATATATGTATGTGTCATTCCAGAGGATAACTGTCCGTAGAATTGTGCTAGAAACTTCAAACAAATTTTAAAATGTTAAGGACACAAAACGAAAGTTCAAGTTCGTTGGCCAGCATGATCGGATTACATCTTCGGGTTGAAACTTTCAAAAATGTAGTAAAAAATTTCAAAATATCCTGTTTTTTGCGATTTGTTGTGCGAAATAATTTTTACAGCATACTAACATGTGGTATATTCGGAATCAGAGTAAAATTTCCTATAAGAATATGTATCAAGTTTTCAAAAATTTCAAAGTTGAAAAATCAGTCAAAAATCGAAATAATGCCGTTCGCTAGTTGTAAAAATCGGTAATATTTGCATGAAACATTGTCCAAATTCAGATTGAACTACTCTTATGGAAGTATTATTGGCCAGCACTTTTTGAACACATTAACTTGGTCAAATTTAAAAATATGTACTGAACAAATCACTGAAAACTGCTAAAAACGGCTAAAAATCGTTAAATTTATATTTTTTGGAAGAATATTGTTCAAATAAAGTTAATTAACTATAAAATAAAACATTCAAAAATTTATGTACAAAATTATGCTGAAAAATGTACTTACAAGTCATTAAAATTTACTAAAAAATCTATAAAAACTGCAACAAAAGCTAACAATTCAAAACTAAACCCTTCTTTAGTGGAACCCTAAAAAAGCTTTCATTTCACTTCGATACCTCAACAAGTTGATCATCAAGGGATGGGGAGATATATTAATTTTTAAGCACTCTGCAGTTATATTATTTACGAGAAAAATTAACAAGTATATGAATAATGTATGAAATATCCGTCAATACCATAAACAATAATGATGAAAATCCAAACTACTGGACAGTCAAATTACATAAAACTGTTGAAATTAATGAAATATGATGAATTTAAAAAAAAAAAAAACACCACACGTAGTATTTATATGTATTCAAGCATGCATCCTTCCGAGAATGTATTGATAAGAGAAGGAGGAATCAAGCTTATGTAATGCGACGATTAACTCATTTGAAACTTACAGGCATCAATTCCCCGTGAGTAACTGAGCGTAAAGAAACCAATTATTAATGACGGGTTTTTGCTTCTCTAATTCGAGAAGATATTAGTAAATACGAACAGTTGAAAATTTCACTTACAACATGTGCTGATAGGGTGGGGAACAGGTGTATCCGGTAGTTGCGGCTCTAAAGTTCACCTGCCTTTGTGCGAACCGTTAGGGGCCCATAGTTGGACACAGACGGTAATGGGCGTTTACTTAGGTAGGTACCGTAAACGGAAGAAAATATATTTTTTTGAGGGGTGGGTGCGAGTATTAGGTTTTGCTCTTGATAAAAAGAACTGAACGGTATCTAAAAACAAACTTCAATGGGTGCGGTAGCTGTCCGTAGTTATGTTCCAAACTCCTCATGTACGTTTTTGTTATATCAAATTCGGATGTCAGAAGCCCAAAAGACCTAGGATATAATGGGTTTCCTCCGGGAAAACTGTAGATGTCAGAACTTAATCAATGCACTCATGATTTGTGTCCGAAAATTGATATAGTATGTGGTTAGAAATAGTTGGTGATCCTCTTGGAATGCTCATGGATGCTGTTTGGACGCTACCACTTATCCGAAAATTCGCAGAATAGGTATGCAGATGTCTCGGCTTGTATTGGAAAACTCAGTGAATTGAAGAGTTGGTTGACGAGCCTTCGAACATTTGATTATAAAACCTGGCTTAGAAGGGGGATTCCCCTATTTGGGGATTTAGAATTGAGGGTAGTTTACACTCAACGACTCCTTGGAGGAGTGATTGGAAGCCAAGAAAAAAAAGAAGGAATTAGTGAACAATAAGACCCAGGAGTGGTTGTAAGTGTGGAGAAAACGACAGCAGCAGCAGAGTTGGATACATAGCTTTCACTAAATCTCTCTCCTTGTGATGACGAGCAAAGACCCTTGCAGGGTGGCATCATATTTCACTTCACCCCTTCTGTATTGGAATTAAATTTGACAAGCACTGAGTTGGAGATCCTGGAACTTCCAGTACAGATGAGTGGTCTGGGGATAGAACCAGTGAAGTCAGCACCTCTTAACTTCAAGGCATCTAAGAGGGCAACAAAATTTATTCTTGTTATTGGGGGAAAACGTGAACATAGTGCACGAGATAGATCCCTGAACACAGCTGAAACTACAGTCAAACAATAAAGGGTTCCCTTCCCCCTAAACAGAAGAGAAAAGTTGAGAGGATTGCCGAGAACGACACATCCCAGTGGCTGACTATTGTATCTTTAGCAAGTAATGATTTGAATCTCTCCTCAGTGGAATTCGACATGCCAATGGCTGTACAGTATGGAAGATAACCGAAAGGGTTACCAAGGTTGTGTGGTGGTTATAGTGAACTCATGAACCTCCGCCACGCACTAAACTGTAAAGTGTTTGAATGTGGGTGGACAGGACGAGCGACGCCGAGCTTGCTGCGATGTCGATGATTTTAATTCCAAAATAATTTGATTCGTGGGATGTCCCTATCGCGGTCACATCCATGCTCCCTCTTCTCTGGTCGGCTGTTTCAAGGATGGACTCCTCTCCACTGCATGTCTCCTTTCTGTGTTTCACATTTCACAGTCGCTCCTCTCCCAGTAGGCCTCACTCCGGATCTCTTCAGTGAATGCCGCGTTCTGAACAAGCAGGCAGAAGGCTAGATATGGATGGCTAGGCTAGCACGATAGCCATCTGCATCGGCACCACCCTCTAGGCATCCGCGTTCCGGCCACATCCTAAGAACGAGGGCCTGGTCAAGCAGGGCGATGACCGAATACGGGATCGGTGTTCGAGGATGGCTAAGCTGGCATGAAATTCTGTTGGGATCGAGCCAGTATTGAACATGAGGATGGAACCCCACGACTCGTTGCAGACTTGTCGGATTGTTGGATGCTGAAAGGACGGCGTATTTGGATACCCGAGTTATCAATACTGACGCCTGCTCTTACAACTCACAAACATGATCAATTCTGAGGAATGTAGCGAATGTCAAGCACTAAGAAACTGCAACTGAAGATCTAAGAGGCTCATTCCATCCCTTGTTTGTTTCTTGTGGTGGTGCCTTGAACAAGGTATACGGTGGTTTCCTAAAGAGAATGGCGGCAGTACTTGCTGAGATTTTGGTGAAGCCCCTTCCCAAGTGTTACAATGGGTTAGAGTGAAGACGCAGATGTCCGTTATTTACGCTGTCTCCATGAGAATAAGACGAGAATGGAGAAAAAGAAGAAGCAATCCTCTTCTTAGAGGAATAGAAGAAGCTGAAGTTCGACTTTCAGCTAATCAGCTACTGAAGGTACCTCAGTAGGCTACCTGAAATCGATGTCATGCCCGATGGCCCACAAAGACGAGTATCAGCCTTGTTTTATAGTTGTTCTTCTGTTGTTTTTAACATAGGTTGTGGTACAAGTCTCATGTTATATCCATTCAAACTCCTGAATGTCATTCATTACCTCCAAGCTAAATTGGAACGAATTCGAATTTGTGAGGATTTGATGAGATTCTTCGGCGAAAGTTCATTTTTCGTAGCTACGAGTCCCCATATTCCTTAGTTTAATAATTTAGATCACAATTTATGGCGTTTTCCAGGCAATATCTAAATTCCGAACTACACATGATAATACCTCTATTCCGAAGAAATATAGAATACTCAGTCTTTACTATCTATTTAAAAGTTGGAAAGTTGTGTGCTTTATAATATTGTACACGAGAGCGAGCGAGCGGAAACGAATATAATTATTTCGCAGCCATGAGCAAGTGATGACATCACCATGACAAGACGACCGTGCAAGTAGGGGGAGGAGGCTAGGTTTCCAACGGCTGCCTACGTCATGACCAATACCCACCTCGTTTATTTATGACCAAACTAGATGGAATTTTGTTGCTAAAATTGGCATTTCTAAATATTCCGAACACGAAGAAATAAACTGAACCTTTATACTCTAATCGACCAAGTTCGTCTTACGAACTCGGCATCGTTGTACCATGCCGCATCACTGAATGGTTCAACAATTTGAAAAATCGAAATGGTCATTGGAAGATCTAACGCGAATAAAAAGATTATGCAATTAAGCTTCAAACATTCTGATCAAATGGACTTCACTTACTCTCTACATATAATCGAGGTCACAGTATTCACAATGGTCACTTGGTCGCAATGGGCTCTACCCATTCTAATTTAAAAACAATAAATAAATACATGTAACTGAACTGAATCGTACAAAATTTCATAAACATGATATTCATATTCACATGTCTACATACATTTTGAGTTATTCTGGAAAAATACATTTTTCGGAGAATCAACTAAAGAACGAAAATAAGATTTTTTTGTTAAGTTCCAACAAATATTATAGGTAACTTAATGTTTAATAATACCTTCACTGACACTCTAGATACCTAAAGATTCCACATTTCTCTATCAGTAACAATGAACTGATTGCATCAACGTTGCATGGATATTTCTAGGTCATTTGAAGGTGGTCGAATTGGGCATTTATAAATTATTTTGAGGAAAATCAGTTGAACAAACCGGGTACTTTAATTGTGATTGTGAAATAATTTTGGTTTATAGTTTTCAATAATGAACATTTGTAATCGACCCAGAAACAAAAATTTATATTAAAACATATTTTAAAAACGCGATATCGAAAACTTTTGAAATAAAAGTTTATTTTTTGGCGCTGCCATTGATAGATATTAGCCCAAAGAATGGAATGAAACCACCAGGATCGCTGTACGGTCATCCGTTGGCTCTCCCGGATGAATCGGAATGGTGTGACGTGTGAGTACAGTAAAAATAGTCTAATAAACTTCGGCGATCATATCAACAGTTACTAATACAATTCCACTGGAATTTTCTCTTCGAGAAATCAAGTTTATTATAATGATGTCACCTATAGAGATGAACAGTAACGCATAGGATGGAGTTTTATTTTATCTCATTAATTTTCAGTCGGTATGTGCAGCCTACATCAATGACGATAATGCACTTAGATTCTGATGTACTATTTCAGTTAGATTATCAGCTCGTGTTGAATACAGAGGGATTAGTAATGGGACTTGTAAGTGTTTTATTTAATTACGATTCTCCTCAGTAGGCGTCTACCACCATGCCGTTATACCTAGATAATGCATGATAGAGATCGTTCGGGAACAGAACTAGACTTCGTCTGAGTAGAAGGGCTATCTAGACTTGCATAATAATTTGCAGCCTTTTCAAAAACAGCTCAAAACTTTATTGACAAAGTTTATATAGTAATGAACATTGTCAGCAACATATTGTGTAGAAAAGCAACGTGGATTAGACCATAAACCAATGAATCTCTTTCGACGTTCAATAAGAAAAGAAACAACGGAATGATGTGAAAAAATAATACTAGGTCATTAGAAACATAGGAAAAATCTGTTCTTCTAGTTTATATTCGATAATTTCATATAAAACAGTGATATTAAATCAATTTCACCATCATATTATGTACATTATCCATTGTACGATTTCTACCACCTTCAAGAATTAGGTACCTACGTGGTTGAGAACGAAGTAGGTAGTCGAAAGAAAATTACTGCTTTAAAACGAGTAACTCAGCGAACATTAAGTAGTAAGAGTTAGAAAGGGCGCAGAGCAGTAAATCACGCAGTAGGTGTACTTACAGCAGCAGTTCAACCATTAGGGCAATTTGTGGCGTACCTGCAACAGAAATAATGGATTAATTCACCTTCTCTGCAGTATTCAGAGGACGAGAAAATGGTTGGAAACATTATCACGTGAAACTCTAATCGAGTCGTCATACGCAAGTCAGCAGTAGGTACGAGATAATAATAATTATCACTAAAGAGTTACAATGCAAGTTCTAGTAGCCTTATCCAAAACGACACAGATTGATCGCTGAAAGAAACGGGCTGATTTTATTCTGCAGAATAGTTTAGCGATATAGATTGTTCGGTCTAGTCTACAGCGCACAGAATCGCTTAAAACTTTCTATATGAATTCGTGGCCATTATTGTGGCTATTTAGCTTGTAAAATACTGCAATTTACCGAAATCGGGCTAACTCATATCGTCAATGTGAAGTTGTGGAATAACTATGTATTAATTATATTCAAAACATGAATGATTCCGTAAGCATTCGTCATTGCAACATCGGAACGTCGAGCCTTCTGGTACATGTAAATACATAAATATATACATACAATATATGTGATGCCATCACATGTACCCCCTTTGCACTTTAAAACAAAAATAAATCATTGGTAAGCCCACCGAGAAGTAAAAATACTTTAGCATTATTGCTGTATCGCTTTATTAAGATTTTTAAAAAGGTCTGCCAAGGTGGGTGTGACGCGTAGCTTCCTCGTATCCGTAACATGCATGTGTAGACCATTGCAATGTTTTTTATTATCTTATGATTACTTGGCTGGTTCCAAAGGTTTAGAGAAATGGTAAACTAAGATGGAGTGTGTTTTCAAAAGAATAGGGCGTGAGAAAATCAAGCTTGATGGAATTTACGTTTGCGCGTGCGCTGAGTGAATTATAAATTTAGAAACAATGAAACTGATAGGGAACCATCAACACTTTAATCCGCGCATTCCCTGAGAATTTCATCAAATCGGACATAAATTGTGGAAATGAAGCATGTAACAAGAATTTCAGATTTGCGCAAGCACAGGAGCTACTGATGATGCGATTGGGTGAAATCAATATGGAATGTTAAAATCGTATTCTCCCAACTATCCCCCAAATTTGAGCGTCATCGTACGACCCGGGCATGAGAAAATTATGTTTGACGGAATTTCCTTTTGCACATGCGCAGATTGAAGTATTTATTTGGGATAAATGAAACTGATATAGGACCAGTCATACGTTCCCTGAAAATTTCATCAAAATCGGATGAAAACTGTAGAAATTTAGCTTGTTATAAGGAGTTGCAGACACAAGTCATACAGACACGGAAAGTTTTTCAAAATTATCTAAAACGTAAAATGCAAGTGGTAATTGTGATTTTGATTTGACTATAGGTGGACTCAGAAGCTAAAAACAAGCACTCTGTAGGAGAAAATAGATCTAACGTATACTATTTGGCGTATGCCTATGGAAAAACATTTCTCTTGTTCAAAACCGAGTGACTTTGCTTTGTAAACTCCCGTATAGCAAAAAGTACTCCGTAAAATAGAAGTGGGGGGAAAAAGGTTCCTCTGCTATTTTTCATCTACCCAAGAGAAGTTTTTATCCGTCAAAAAGGAACGAAGGCAGATGGCGCAGACAAAAGCGAGCGAAGGGCCTACCCATAGCAGCAGAGGCAACAAAGGGAACAGGGAGTGGAGTGTGAAGGGAAAAAACCTCAGGTTTCTAGGCCCCTGTTCCAGAGTTGGGAGTCCTCACCATCCAGGATAGCTGCTCCAAACAACTCGGACTCCCGCTTTCAACTTCCCTCGACAAAACGCTCAAAAACAGAATGTTGGCACGTTGTGTGTCAGACTTTCCTGCTCCCTTTTGCTCTCGTCCTCTTCCGAGAAAGTGGAAAACTATTATGCTTCGAGCAATTACCGGGTAGCAACCCTTTGGCGACGCGGGTCCCTGACGATGCTTTTCCATTAGAAAACAAGTGGGTTTGTTTCGAATACATGCAAAACTGTTCATCATTCACTTTTGCACCCTCACTCCCGGATACAGGAAGGGTAAGCATTCTTGCTGATGGATGAATAATTAGGTGCCCTCCAAATTTCCACTTTTTTTTTTTTGCATTTCACAGCGTTTTGCACAATATCATTAGTAATACATTTTCTTTTGCTACAGAATGAATAACAAATACAACCGATTTTGTTAAGGGTCTATGAACTAATGAAATTTCGCTTCCTTAACATCATAGTGGATAATTTGCGGGGTAATGCACTCCTGCAACAATATCACGAACCTAGGAAATTAAATGAAATGATGGGTGTACTGTAAGAGAATTTAATGTACAAAATTTACACAATGATTCAATTTACTAGTAAGCGAATTCTTGAAAGAACATCCATAGACAATCCATGTAAAGAACTTTCTGGAAGACCGCCAGAAGTAGGAAGATAATGTGAAGAACCATCAGGGATTCTGTTTCCCCATCTACCTGGAGGTGTTCTTTTCAGATTTTTTAAAACTGGCCTACTACCGACCATTTTCAACTTAAAAAAACGAGAAAAACTTTAACTGTCAAAATTTCCGGAACTTTGTAAATTCATAACAGTCTTCTCAATAATAATTTTCAAAATCTATATGACTAAAATGCACTTGACTGTATGTGGTACCCACAAAAATGAAAGAATTTTAATTTGAGCAAGTAGTTTTTGAGAACCTGGGGCAGGAAAATGTCTCTGCGGAGTCAAAATTCTACTAAGTACCGGGTTCTAATCTTATGCGTACCCTTGATTAGTATACGAATTCACCATAATATATTAGCTTAAACTCTACATAGAAGTCGGGCACCCTGCTCCATAAAGACTACAGAATGCTATAAAATGATATCCTGGAAATGATAAATGGTACTTTATTGAATATTATCCTGTCATAATGATAAAAACGGTAAGGTTCTTAATGGCGTGACTGTTACACAACAAAAATCATGTAAGTATTAGTTTTTACGTGTAGATTACCTTGACAAGCATTATGTAACTGCTTCATTCGTCACCAATTTAGCCATTCGAATGAGTCGTACGATTTTCGGGTTTTAAGAGAAAGCTTCAAGGTAGAGCAACCAATTTGTCACGCGATCAGTCACATTTCATTTGACCCACATAAATATGCGTTTTCACCGAGTCACAACATGCTAAAAGTGCAATCCCAAGGGCAGTCATAGTGTTGTAAATCAAACGGGTTCCTCTGAATTTGGATTTAGCGAGGGCACATTTGTATTACCGAAGCAAACCAGTGACAGTTGCACAGATACCTCTTCTTGTCAATGCTAGTTTTTATTCGAAACATGGTCGGCAAATTTAAGAAAGTTTTTACACCCAGATTTTAAGGAACCCGTACTTTCTCAACATTGGAACATTAGGGACGCTCTCGATTTTTTTTTTCGGAAGCTTTCAAAAGGACACCAGGTAGATTCAGAATGACGGGGCAGGTGTCCCCAGGTACGATTTTGGGTACAAAAGATGGAATTTCTGAAAGAGCTTTTCAACAATGACGAAGCATCCTATTCCCCGCTGAGATTTGGAAAGAGGACAATAGGAACCAAATCGTTTCGAAGCTGAAATACAGAACTGACTACATTACATAGGAACTGTGGAAAAAAAGAAGACAAAGAAACTGTTCATCAGAATCACTGTTTTCTAAAATGCAACGGCAATAGAATTCTTGTAAATTATGATGAGCACAACGTGTTATTTAAAACAGAATTTGAATTTATAAGGAATCAAACTAGTTTTGGAAAAAATAATTGGCCAACAGATAAACAAAGGTTTAAAATTTAGGTAGTTCAGTGCAAATGCAATAATCGTCTATTTTAAGCATTGACCAAAATCAAGCAATACCTAATTGAGGTCGATCGAACCATAAACATGCGATAGTGTAGATAGTATATAGTAAATAGTCTTGGAGGTAATAGTTGTATTGGGAACAGGCTTTCGGTTAAGCCCTCATACGATACATGTGAAAGCAAACCTTCCTATTACACTAACAGTTTATTTATTTATTACTATTATTTATTTTTTTACATGTGTCTTGGATGGGGGTTGGTAAAATAATTTTTAACGCCACGAAAGCTGTTAGAAAACAACTGAAAAACAATATTGGTTGTTGAAAATGATTCTCGTGCATGTATTAAGACATAACCATGTTGCCTACTTTTGTGCAGCGGAGGTACATACCTATGCATATTCTACACATAAATGACCAGAATACAGAATACCCAAAAGCAGGGGAATTGAGAGTAGAATGGTGTTAAGCACAACGAAAATCCTCCCGGTGAAGGATGGGCGAAACTCAGTGGTTAGTTTACTAACTGATGATGGATAAAGGAATAACATGCATGGTCATGGCATGAAGGACTAAATATATGAGTAGAGTTCAAGTATTAACCCATTGTCAATAATGATCTAGAAAGTCTACTGTCTTTACTTCCAGAAAGTTTCAAATCGACATTTTAAACTACGTTTTGAGAGAGCATGAGATATTCAATCACGCGAAGACTTTAATCAAAATATAATAAAATGAAAGCAAAGAACATATAATTTGATACATTTTCTTGATTGACGAATTTTTAAATTTGATTGTACGGTCTAGCCACCAGACGGTCCTGTATTGATTTTGTCACCATATAGGAGTACGGGCACACGTGTGTGGATTTCTTAATACCCTTACTATCCACGTTCTAATCGTCAGAATTCTCTTAAATTTGGAGGATAGTTGCAAGACGGACTGAAGATGATAACTGCCATAGGTCACGACGGATGAATCAACCGCGGCAACTCGCACATGCACAAACGTAAAATTCATTGTCAGCGGCAAAACGCCCAAATTATTTTCCTGAATTTAGGGGATTAGGGAGGATAGAGAACGTCCTCTATCCGTTTTGAGATCGTCGAATCAGATGAATATGTGTATGCGCATGCGCAAACAAGAGTTTCCTGAAACACATTTATCACAATTTTATGGCCGGAATTTGCTCTAAACTGAAAGTAAGTTAAAGAATAAACCCAAAGTGATTTCCTATGAATTTCCTTATGAATAAATCCACTATGGATGCTCCGACTGCGCCAACATAATATTCATCGACACAGATGAATACATTTCACGCCCATTTACAATAATTTTATTTTGTAGGTACGCAAGAACTAATTTCAAGAATGAATTTGACCGAGGAACCCACTGTATAATCTAAACTAAAATACACGAAAAACGATGAGGTTGTGGAGTTTGAAATAGATACAGCAAAAATATACTTTTCTCGAAAACGACCAAAATTCGTTCCCAAATGATCTAGACGAGGAGCAGGTGGCAGATCTTTTTTTAAGCTTATTTATTTGGGGGGACATGCAGTCTGGCGATGGTGCAAGACGACTCCAGAGAAGGGGCAAAAAATAGCCCCGTCTGTGAGAGAGGAATCCCAAAAGAAACATATGCCGGCCCACCCTGACACCTAGACGCTATACGTTCCTTCTCGGTTCTACCAGCGAAGGAACCAAGGCTGAAAAACATCAAAACCCAACAGATGCGAGTGTATCGAGAGGCAGATCTCACGAGAGCACATGATAAACATGAAGAACACAGTGTGGATGAGTATAGGCCAGGAGCGTATAAGGGAAGGGGGGAGGGAACGCCCAGAAAGCTTTTCGGAAGGCTCGAAGCGTTTCCTCAGGAAGTGACACACTTTGGCTTCACAGTCGACTCAGCTTTCACTTTAACATGGGCTTATGTTTGAGAAGGTTCACTCCCACGTGTTCAGTCTTATTCGGGAGCGAAGCGAGGACGAGAGGAATGATCACTGAAAATGTTTCATTACCATCACACACAATACATTTAGAAAACATTATTGGATATAATATGAAGTCTAGTAGGGATATTTTATTCAAGGGAATCGTCCCAGAAAATAAAGGTAGGTAAATACTTAAATTCACTCACAGAACCTTTGAATCCAGAATCGACAGCTTTAAAAAACGATACTTTTTCGAACTCCGAAATAAAGTTCGCAACAGAATAAAAATTGTGTGATTTGAGTTCGCAACAGAATAAAAATTTTGTGATTTGGTGGCATTCTTGCACGTATTCTGACGGATCTCGAGCAAACGAAGCCGGCGATTATTAGTTTCAAAATAATATGTATATATATATATATATATTATTTAGTAGAGAATGAATTGCGTACATCATTGGAATGCAATTGAAATAAGTGAGAAACAAAATGGATAACATGATTGGACGAAGAAAACCATGAACTTAAATCCGAAGAGAACCATGAACTCTGACTACTTCCTACTTTAAATCAAACCAAACGAGCAAGGTTGAGAATAGAGAAGCTCGAAGAGGATAAGTACAAAATAGTGGGTGGAAACCAATATTCAAACGTAATCACATAAATCATTTATCTAAAAAAAGTGGAATAACGTAAATCAATCAAACAAGTTCCATCATTAATTTGAATTATCATTATCAATAATTAGAACATAATATTTTTACTTGTTTACACTTCCAAATGTAAGTGCACTTATGACTAAATGAGGGAATATTCATATACAATTCCATGAATTTTTTAGTTTTCAATCATACAATTTTTTTTAATGTTTCACCTCACCTGGAAACTATTTTTCGGATATCAGCAAATGATGTACCAAGTATTTTTCAATTCCGAGCCTGTCGATTGCGGACCAATGGCTTTCTCACGTCCCGTTTTCGGATCGGAGCCTAACAAAATACATTAATAAATAAAATAGAAAAACCACTAAAAGAGAGAATGAGAATTTTAATGGAGTCATTCGGTTAGGGTTATGAAACTAAGAATCCATTAGCAGCCACGCTACACTTCGGTCAGTATATTTTTTCTCGCCCGTTAAACGGATTACATCGGACGATTCAATTGAAAATGTGCTTAAAAATGCATGTATTCGGCTTTGTTATTCGTATTAAATCCATGGTGAGGTTGATGCGTTATAGGGAGAACATTATTTATCATTCGCAAAATGAATGAGAAACTCTAAAAATATTGAATTTATTTGAAACGTCCTTTCAAAGATAATATTGTGGATTTCAGAGATTGAAATGTGGCTACGGAACCACCATCACTAATGGCCTAATCCATTTTGTCGATATAAAAATTAAAAAAAAGCCTGCAAATTTCAAATCACTAAAATGACAGGATCTGTAAGCCTCATAGGACCAATACAGTTTTGCTGAAAGTGCCAAAAAGTGGTTCATCTCATAGTTCAAAAGTTCGAGCATGGATTTCCGAGTTGAATAATAATAATTGTGAAGAGTTTCCTTTTGATGGGGAGACGGTCCTTTATTTGTGGAACACTTCGACTGCAGGTTTCTTTCTCATCATTTTTCTTTCTCCCAAAGTATCACTCATCCGTACCTACATTATTTTTTACTTTCTCTTATTCTCTGAAAATGGTCAAGGTGCGTTTATATATAATTTTGTAACGTCTTAATCTCTAAATTATGCAGAGTCACTAAATTTTCATCAATAGCTCGAATATGCAAAAATATGCAGTATAAAATTTGAAACAGAGCACCAACTGAAGCCAACACAAACAATGATACAATCTTCGGATGCCGCAGATGAAGCGATAAGGTATGCAATTGTATAAATTATGCGGTCTCTAGTGATGACGATACTTTTGAAACACTGTTGAATAAAGCGAAAACAAGCTCCATGATAGAAAAGCAAATGAATATATATTTTTCGATAAGTAGAGAAGATAGGAACTCCACAAAAAGTATCTTTCCCATTCTTCAGGGGAGAAGCATTATCGCAGAAGTCAGAGGGACTTCTTCAACTTCCGCGTCCCACCAACAGCCACCCTCTGAAAAACACAAAAGATTTTCTTTTCTCCTTTCGAGCTAATAAATCAAGGGGCTCGTCAAGGGAGGACCCTCGAAGCGTCTAACTCGAGCCCAGAATCCCGTAATTTCTGGCCTTTTTACGAAGAAAAAAAAGAGAAGTTCAATGTTCCCAATTCTTATTTCTCGACTTTTCCCTTCTTTCTCCTACGCTTTACGGAGAGAATTACTTCCTTGAATCATGATTTATTGGGAGCACAGGGCCTCCAGTATGTCACTGGTTTTTGTTTGCAGAAAGTAGCCTGTTCCCATTCGGATAGTAATCATTGAAGGGGGGACCAATCTACCGACAATAACTCGGGATTGGGAGTGAAAAATGGGGGACCCAATCGTACCTAACTAGGAGTACACAACTAATTCATTTTTCTACCGCAAGAGCTGCTAGGGAGAAGCTGTAGGATCTGAATGCACAGCATGTTGAGGAACTCCCTAACAACACTAGTATGGCCCAAAATAGTATCATACTCGTATATAGGTTATCATTCGGTGAATCAGAGACTCGGGTTCTTCTTCCTTTGAAAACATTGTTTTGAGTTGTTACCCTATAACCAACACGGAAAATCAGGTGTAGAATCCTAATTAGGATTCCATCACAAAAATTCCAGTCATACAGCGCGATAGAATGAGCGAATTTTACTATCGAGGTATATTCATGCTAAATTGTTTTGAAATTTTACCACTTTGATCCCATAAAAATAGTTAACTATTATTTTCATGTAAGAACAACTTGTTCTTAAGATGATAACTCTTCTTCGGATCGAGATTAGAAGAATTCGCCAAAATCAAGCATTCTAAAACAAAGGACGAGTTCGTTAGAAAGCACTTTTTATGTACATTAACTTGGTCAAATTATACAACGTTGAAAAAATCACTAAAGTACTAAAGTCACTTAAGTGTAGAAAAAATAACACTGACATTATGTTTTTTTCCTGCCGAATATTAGGTACTCAAACAAAGTTTATGAACTAAGGACTAGAACAATTCAAAATTTATGCACAAAATTATGATGAAAATGTACTCAAATTTCATTATTATGAGCAAAAAAATCGATAAAACTGCAAAAAATGCTTCAAATCCAAAACTTTATTTGAACACCAGATTATTAATAAGAACAATCTTTTTCGCCACGAAATTGTTAGTTAAGTAATCATTTCGCTACACTACTCAGTATCATTATTCTTACTACTAACCTTATAATATATCATCATTCTATCATGGATCATTCTAAAATTTGCGTAACGACACCAAAATTTGTGACGACCCGGCACATTAGATTATTATTAACTCGAAAAGTGAAGGCTAGGTAGAACTAGGGAAGAGTAACTCCCACAGTTCTCATAGTAGGAAAATCGTTCGCCACTTTTTGGAATGCTCTCATTTTATCACAACATCTCATGACCTCTAAGCCATTGTAGTGTCAAGGAATGCTGATTTATTACTCAATGATGGATTATGTTACCATGATGGAATAATCTTGAGAAAAGAAGGCACTACATGGTTGGTATACAATTGAGTAGTAGGTACATACTGGTAAGCAGTAGGTACTAGACATATCCATGATCTTTTGTTTTTCCCTTCAAGGGAGAAATTAAAATGTTTGAAAAATTTACTTTGAGAATGTAAACAACCACGCGATTTGGGAAATTCCCAATAACAAAATCGTTCCTGTGAATATGCTCCAAAATTTAAAAAAGCAGTGGGAACCTCTAACTAGCATTGTACTACCCTAACACATTTTTGTACAGAATGCTTACAATGGGGTATTTTACATGTACTGCTGCTTTTATGTTACAATACACTTTTTCAAATAAATAAATGATTTGAGATGATATCCGCATTTGGAAAGGAGAAAAGTATTAAATTGCATCGCCCTATCACATAAAACGGGAGTTCGAAGGCTAGTCAATCAATCAAAACCACTGCCGGATAAAACAATTGCGAGATTTCCTTTGGGAAACTAAAACCTCTCCCTTAACAAACGGTCATTCCGATAATGAATTGCTCTCGCGGTCGACTGGGTCACCCTGCCAGTAGTTTTAGGGGAATTGAAATGCCCTATAGGTTAGTTCCGCGCTTTTAACCAACGGGAATGCGTTGGATGGGGTTTGTATCTGGTAATTAGTCGGAGTGTTGATTGTGGTGGTCACCCTTCACAGCCCCCGAGCCACGTCTTGTTCAATAGGATGGAAAAGAAGATACGTTATAAAGAGGATTGAGAATGAGGAACTCTCTCTCACAAATTTGAGATCATTTTTTAGGAGTGAAACTAGTAAGCTAAAGAGTAAATCTCGGTTATAACGGGGTTGGAGAGAACTTGTATTTTCATAAAAGGTTATTTTTCAAGAAAACCCTCGATTTCAGTGAAAAACTATGTTTTTCAACATTAAAACGTATTGTCCTCGCCTTATTTGCAAAGTAAAAGTAAGATTGACTAGACTATACTATTAAAAAGGTGAGATTTCGGCGTAGTTTTTACCGTTCGTGTGACTTGAAAAAATATTGGTTCTGATAGTCCAATTTCCGATTGAAAAACTCAAGGTTTCCCAAATTAGGTAAAATTTGGTTTTCAGAGGGCTTTTTCATGTCTCAAAGCTTAACTCTTAAGAAAGATCAGGCATCTATTCGATAGAAAATTTAATTCTCTTTCTAACGGTATCGTCAGATTTTAATTTACACTGCAAATTAAGGGTGTTATAATAGTTTTAGTAAGAAAAGGTCGCAAACATGAAAAAAATCTTAAATTTAAAATTTCTCGAAAACGAAGCGTTTAAAAAAACGGACGGTAGTCCTACGGTTCTACAGTCAGATCATTTAATAATGATTTATTTTACACATTATTAGTTCATTATGGTTACTTAGCAATATTAGTTTATAACTGAGCTGAGCTGAGTTAATCAGCTTTCCTTGACACTACAGAGGCTTAGGGATTATGAGATGCTGTGACAAAATAAGAGCATTCCAAAAAGTTGCTAACGATTTTCCTGCTATGAAAACTAAGGGAGTTACACTTCCCTAGTAACGCATTGGTTGTACGTGAAAATAAATAGAAAACCCCACCGTGACGTGACGAAAACAAATGGAAACGTCCTGTTAATCATTATTAAATGATAAAATTCTCTAGAAGGGACTATCGATCAGAAATGAGATATAGAACCGACCCCTGAAGTACTGACCAACTTATGCGGGGCACCCTGTACAGGGTAACATCTATTTAGTTATTATTCATCTACTCCCAGTTTCATTTGCTTAGTTTTTTTCGCTTTAGGGGCTAAACAGTGGTTTGCTGTTTGGTGACGGAAGGCAATATAGCTCCCCTTACAATCTTGTCACTTGCAGTGCCCCTTTGGACACCTTGTTCAATGCCGTTGATGGCCCTTCTGATTGACAATTAAAAAAAAAAAAAAAAAACCTCAATAACAATTGTTTTGCACTAACAAAAATAATCATTAGAATCAAATATTGATGGCAATGAAGACAAATAGTGCTCGATATATCAACATTTTCTCCAAGAAATTCCATTTAGCAAAGTTCAATTGAACTACTCAAAGAGAGATGATGATGGATTGGTTGAATATTCAATAAACGAGGAACATCTTCACCTCGTAAGAGGCTCGTTCGACATTCGGTTCAGAGTGAAGGGGTTTGCAGGTCCGTGAGGTAGAAGGAAGGCGGACGGTCGAGTAGGAGAGGCTCCACTTTGATCAATTATTCACGCTGATTGGTCTACGGACGAACTGTTGATCTTTAGGGCTCTACAAGCTTCGCTCCCGAAATCCCCCTTCAGACGCACCGTCAGGAAATTCCGTCTACGGCTCCCACTTTGCGGCCACTTCTGATGCTCTTTCTCGCCTTTGTTTGTAATCGAGTTTCGGATGCTTACTTCAACGAAGACTACCGTCAGCATCATCAACTCTACAGGAAGGGGTCATAAGGAGCTCCGCGGTTGGCGTATTGATAAGAACACGATGGCAAGTGTACCTCTGCGAATCCGACCTCAAGATTTCAATTCAATTTTAAGTGAGGTAGAAAGTAGGTACGTTTGAAGCACCTTAAATACGTAAGCTCTCCAGTTTCAGAAGTCGGAAAAAATAACGATGAGTTCCTGAAATGGGAACATTCATGTGTTGGAATTTCACACTTTTGACCTTAGATTCGGATTCAGCGTACGACAAAACCCCCTAGTTCCAATTTTCAGCTCATAAGACTGTTTAGTTTTGCTAATAAACGGGTAGGATCACGTGTGACGTAATAGTGCAAGAGAGCTGAGGGTTCCCCCTCCCCATATATATATATATATATATATATACTCGGCGCTTCGCTATATATAATTTGCTATGCAATTCTCAGCTACTATTCTATAGCAACTACTCAACTACTCGGTTGTACGTGAAAATCATCGTTAATTTCGTTACGGACGTTACAAAAAAAGTTGTTGGGGGTCGGGCTAAGAATTACATAGCAATTTATATATATATATATATATATATATATATATATATATATATATATATATATATATGTATATATATATATTTATTTATTTATTTATATGTATATATGTGGGCGCTGGATTTGAAGAACAAATGGATCTACCTACCAGGATTGGAAAGGTTCTCGGTTGCCCAGCAAGAGCCGAGCAACGCATGATTATTGTTGATGTTGGTAGCTGGAGATCTCGAGAAAAATAACTGTTCTGTTCACGTAATAGAGTGTTTAACTAGAATGTACAATATTGTGTAGATTATTATGGTGCTACCTGAGGACAACCAGGATCCAAAATCAGAAGTGGGATACGATGCGACGCCCAGAAAGAGAAAAGCAAACTTGCCGACACTGGTATCCCAATTTGAGTTACAAAGTCATACCATGCATACCCTCATAATGTGAATGTTTTTCAAACCAAATGATAATCAATTCACGCTTCCTACTTCAACCCAGTGGCGGAAGGATTGGATCCTAAATCGTAGATTAGTACGGTGGAATGTGGAGAACCTTTCCAATCCTGGTAGGTAGATCCATTTGTTCTTCAAATCCAGCGCCCACACACAAATATATATATATATATATATATATATATATATATATATATATATATATTTATTTATTTATTTATTTATGATCTGAAAATCGTTTCAGAATGCCTCAAAACGGTTTTGACGAAGAAAGTTTTGAAAATGTTCTATTTTAAAATTTTTAGAGCCATTCCAATACCATCATTTTCTAGAGAAATTCGATGAAATTCGATAAAAGTTTCGAGAAAAAATTAAGAATTGAGTAAGACAATTTTCTTGGTGTCGATTCGGATAATATTCAACCCAAGGTGGTGGAACATGTTGCGAGAAATTAGATTCTAAACCCGTGTCGCTAGGAGCTGAGTTTTCGTAAGTGAATCTGCGCCGATTGAGAGTTCCATGATTCATCTCGCTTAGAACAAAGATACCATCTAAATACTAATAACTCAATTCCCGTATTGATCAATGATCATCCCTATTCGATATTCTCAAGAAAACATAATTTTTTCAATAACGTATTAACAATCATGTTTGTTGGTTAACTATACCTAGTTGGTGTATCAGACTAAATCAGTATACATAGTCAGACGGGAAAACAGAAATACAACTGAGCCAAAATAGGATCAAATATTAAAGGAATATTGAATCCCAACATAGGTATTTTATGAGATGCAAGTCGAGCATACAAGTTAGACTAATACTACGTAATTTTAAGATCGAAATAGCAACAACGATAATACATTAGTAATTAATAGTAACAACGAATAGGCTTATTGTCGTGATGCTACATAGGTACCTGGACTGTAAGCCATAATGCTGAGGCCCACACACGCCGATGTCTCATCTATCTCAAGGTTTTTGCAAGGAAGAATAGGAAGGTAAGATAGAAAATTCTTCGAAAGAATCCTCGAGTTAGTTTGCCTCAATAGCGTGAGAGTCTGAAAACGTGTCTGGGTGCCAGATCATATTTCTGGACGGAGAAGCAGCGCGGACGAGGCTCCTATGCAAGTTGACGCCCCTGCAGCGACCAAGGTCGCTCGCACAAGAAGTCACGATCTTGGCTCTTCTCTTAGCTCGGTGTACCTGAAATGACCTTGAATCCTGCCTAGGCATCCTCTTCAACCCACATGATCCTACCTAGATGTGATGACTCCAAATAATTTCTACCGAGGTCAAACAAATCTAACAAAACGTATCTTCCCTCGATCACCCATCCTTCGCTAGTCGGTATTTCACGGCAATTACGCGGCTCGCATTATGACCTGCAACACAGTATATCACGAAGCAATTGATTGTTCAGGAAAAGAGATCCCACTCAAACCTACAGATAATGATACAGCTAAGTTTGTGCTACGTTTGTTACCATGTTGTTGCTTTGTTAGTTACCTACATGATTACTATGGATCGAGCACAGGTTACCTTTTCGAGTGTGACCTCCCAACTAAGTTTCCCTCTAAAATGAGTTTTTTGACAGCTGTATCGGTTTTATAAAAAGATTTTCTGATACTTAAGGTTCGTGCGCCCCTGCTATTCGCTTTTGTCTCAATGATGATTGAAAATTGCGTGCATTTTCCAGATATTCGCCTATTACTCATACATATTGCTGGGCGGATTGAAGAAGGACAGCTGGAGGATATATTTATACATATATTTTCAGGAGGATATGGTTTTTGGATTTGATTGATGAAAAGGATTTGTTTAGGTGTGTAGTAATATGATGAGCCTGACTCTGGCTCGGTGTGGCAGATGATGATGAAGGGCAGATTTGGGATTTTTTCTTGAGGAGACAAAGTAGGTGTGTAATAAGATGGTATGACTTCTTGATGGTAAGGATTGATTCATTGGTAGTTTCTTGAAGAAGGAAATGTTGCGTAATATGTTTAAGCTGATGAAGGGGACTTCTCGAGATGTATGGGAGTACCTGGTTGGAGGATGGGGAGTACCTGGAATGGATGGGGAGTAGAAGGACACAGCTTTCTGTTGATTGTTGTTTGTTTTGTTATTAAATATATATATTTGACCCATTGTTATTAGAATTTCAGTTGCTGTTCATTGTTTTTTTGCAAAGTATAATTTTTTTGAGAAATTAGGTACCTACTAATATTGTTGATTTTTTTTTTGAGCTACAAGACACTTTTTTTTTTTTTTTTTCTCCCCAAGTTTATTGACATTTACGATTGTATTCATTCTTACTGTGCAATTAATAAATTACAAGGCCTGAGGAAAGGGGCTTATTTGTCCCCGAAAGAGCTCACAAAAAACGAAAACTGAACTGCATTTTCTCTTCCAACTTCCTTATACTGCTAAGTTTGAGTAACAACTAAATTCAGGTGCCACACAATATTCAATGACATAGTTCTGAAAATCTCAAAAAATTCAGTTAGGTGAAATTTGCATGGTAGAGTGAAACTCACGGAGAATGAAGCCATACAACGAATTATACGATAAATGGAAATTCACAAAGGCGCGAGTAATTTATATGAAATCAATGTTACGTCCGGTGTCCGCCAGTGAAATTCTGCTCTCCATGCATGAACACTACGGCCCTAAAAGCCGTCGCCTCTTAAATCGACAATGGCCAAAATGCAATTTATGTAGCGGGAAGCTGAACAATGAAGCGCAGAGAGGGAAATTATTTTGCGGTCGAAACTCCGCCAAGGGCGTAAATTAATAAGAGAAAAGGGTTCGCAGGAGGTGTGAACGGGTGCGCTGCAAAAGCAATGGTTAGACTCGGAATGATAGAGGTTCAGTGCTAATGGCTCTTTTGTTTATTCCAGGAGGCTTTTCGAACTCAAGAGGTTTTTAGTCTAGATGGATTAGGTAAAATACAATTAGATACGGCCCGCAATCCAAGTATATAGGCCAGTAGAGAGGGCGGGGGCACTGGTTACATTATTAGACCTATATATATATATTTCCACGGGGTAAAATATAGTTAGGCTGAAAAATTACGTATGAACCTACGTTCGTCGAAGCTCCTTGATATATTTTTTGACCCCCCCCGGAAGAATATTAAAGCCGTGGTATTATTCCATTTGGATGGAAACGCATAAATGAATATTATATATAATACATATGAAAAAATGTTAACGTCTGGCATTCGTTTAGAATGTCTCAAAACGGATTGCAATGAAGAAAATTTTCAAAAATGTAGCTTTCAAAATTTTTGGAGCCATTGCAATAGCTTAATTTTCTACAAAAATTCGCTAAAATGCGAAAAATCACCGCGAAATGTTGATAGGTAAAACCCAAGGATCATTTTCGTCCAAAGAATATTACTTTTAAAACAAATATTAACACAATCTTTAAAAGAGTTGAAATTCGTAATTCAGATTTAAAAAAAAAAATTATTTCATGCTTACAAAGAAATTTGCTCCGGAGCCCACTCAGATGATAATAGAAACTTCGAATTAGGAAGGTCATTAATCATCTGATAGTTTCGCCTCCACATGTCGCTAACTATCCACTTGCTACTAACTATCCACATGCTACTACCATGCCTACGGTTGCGAAGTTTCGCGTTCTTGCAAAAAATGCGGACCTGCACCCCTGCGGTCATGCAAAAATTCAAATTACGGGCTATCCAAAAGACATTAATCGTGTCATTTGATTGATATATTACCATCAGTATATTATCATTTAACAACGATTAACAGGACGTTTCCATTTGTTTTCGTCACGTCAGAGCGTCACGTCACGGTGGGGTTTTCTATTGATTTTCACGTACAACCAATGCGTTACTAGGGAAGTGTAACTCCCTTAGTTTTCATAGCAGGAAAACCGTTAGCCACTTTTTGGAATGCTCTCATTTTATCACAGCATCTCATAATCCCTAAGCTTCTGTAGTGTCAAGGAAAGCTGATTTATTACGCTCAGTTATAAACTAATATTGCTAAGTAACCATAATAAACTAATAATGACTGTGTGAAATTAATCATTATTAAATGATCTGACTGTATAACCGTAGGTCTACCGTCCGTTTTTTATTATTGTCAGAAAGTATTGGACATAAACCAAAATGCGAAACGATGATGTTTTTGAAATAAAATTAAGATATCACCTCTCACGCGAATTAAGCAATAAATCTGAGGTTGTGGAGCGTTTATCGAGATAGGGGAAGTTGTGAAGAGCTAAAAATCGATTTTCAATACGAAACCCTTTTTCTCATTTTAATTCTCGGGCGTCCAAGGGCGAAACGATAAACATGAAATAATGACGCGGGTTTTCATTAACGGTCGAAATGGCCGTGGATAAGAGAGTCGTGCCGCCGTAACGATTGGACGTAAACCCCCCAGATAGGGCGAAACCGAGACCTTGGAGGTGATTTACCTGGCTGCAGTCAAGTTCGGATTTAGTGGCATCTACAAGGTGAAATGCTGTAACTTAACTAACTCCCGATCTCATTTTTTTTTTCCATAACTCCAAACTTGACGCCGTGAACTAACAACGCACAGTCGTAATTCGAACATACTGTTAACCCAAATCTAATACGTGATAACCTTTTTTTAATCACCCGAATACACACCAAGTTCGTCCGTGAATGGGAGTGGAAATTGCGAAATCAGAAGTAAAAGAGCGAGTTGTCGTGGTTTACGAGCTTTAAAAAGGGTAACTCGATATACGGGGATGGAAAGTTGGGAACGAGTTTATTGTTTTTTTCAGAGCACACCTTGAACAGCATGATATATGTTTGTTCAAGCCATAAATACTCATTTATAAGGGCAAGTAAGTTCGTAGCACGAGACAGAATCATTGGAAATTATGGTAAGCCGCACCCAATGCATAGCAAAGCCAACGGACATGGTGCTAATTGATTAAAAGTTTATCGATAAAGATAAATAATTATAATTCGATACACTCAAATTTATGTGTTTTTAAGGGTGAAACTAGTTAGTTAAAATTTAAAACTGGGTTATAAAGGAGTTGGAGAGATCTGGATGTGTTATCATTCGATTCAGCGAGAAGAAATACGTGGAAACCGGCCTTAAACTCGTATTTTAATAGGAGGATGAAAAACGCCATAATCTGAGGAATTTTCGATATTAACTTTTTAGTTTCTTTTTTGAATATTACTATTAAAGTCGTATTGGTTTGGCATCACGTAGATGGGAAATTAAACTTTCTAACAGTGTTTTTATTTTGGAGTTTACAGTGATAGAAGAGTTGAGGTATTTTGATGTCATACTAAACAAAACACGAAACAAATCTTAAAAATGTAATAACTCGAAAACACAGCGTTAAAAAATCTTTATGAGGAACTTTCGTTCAGAAATTAGCTCTAGAATCAATCCCTTGATTTTTGCCCATCCTTGGTGTGGATAACCTGAATAATTGTAGGTACATACGTGTACTATATATTATACTTTTAAACGTACATTATACAGATTTACATTCATACAAAAAGGATGAAAAGAGGTAACAATGTCACTGATATTTTAGGTAGTAGCTAATCACGGACGAAACTAATAGGCAGAGAGAACCATCCCTCAGCACAAACAATATTTATTTAAGGAGGGATGAGAGAATTGTAAGACTATTGTAACATTGTAATTATATACATTATGTAAATGTCTATTTTATTAATAAAAATAATAACAATTAATATATAAAACATATATATGCATTTTAATTAGTTTTTTGGTTAATTAAAAAGTTTACAATAATTTATTGAGTTTTTAGTTAATTTTTTTTCTTCCAAAATAGCACAATCATGTTATACATTATTTGATATTCGAAACGCTTAAACATAGACTATTGTACCGACGTTGATTAATGGGAACAAAAATTTGTCTTATATTAGTTCATGTTCCACAAGATAACGTATACGAACACTAGTCCGTAAGACACCGAACGCGGCAGTCTCGATTTCACTCATGTACTCGGTTACGAAAAGGGTTACGAAACTTTCTCTTCACCAACTGGGCCCCACTGGGACTGGATCCCTTTCCTTTGTCCGAACGCTGGTCCTCCGCGCTGCAAAGAAACCTTAGGAATGAAAAGGCAACCAGAAAGTCCACCGAAACTCGCTATACTGAGAGCTTCACAATATTTTCAGAATGTTTCTAGGAAGTTAGCCTGTGGACCGTGGAAAAATGAACTTATATATATATATATATATATATATATATATATATATATATATATATTGGAGATTTAGAAAACCACATTTTTTTGGTGAAGCCAATTAAAAAATGTTGCTAACTTAACTATGCCTCTATTTACGATAACATGAATTCAATTCAATAGGTTTTATTTGCTGTATACAGAGTCCGGCTAGATATGGACCGATACCATGGCGACAACCCAAAAATTGACGACTCCTTGTAGAAACCACAGATTCCCTCAAGAATAACTCCGTATAAAACCACCAGGCAAGCCACCCCGCAGTGGGCCGAAGTTGGAAAAATTAGATTTTTCGAAAAAAGGAGTTTATATAGGACAAAACCATCACAATCAATGGACCCAATAATAGAACTGGTACAGACATCTATGATCATTAAGTATGAGAGTCCTACAAAATCTGATCAAACAACCTGTTCGCATTAATATTTTGGTTGTGATAACCCAATATAATTATTATACTCAACCCAAGGGTCCTTCCACAAAACCAACGAAGGCTGCGTCAATTTTAATCAAGTTCCTGTCTTCCAAAGATGCTTAGACAGAGAAACTTCTTTGAGAAAGAAGACATGGGAAACACTGGAGATGCAAGTTGTTACGATTGTTTCGAAATGTCCCTTCTTAAATCTCACAGTGTACGACTACAAGTGACAGTGCGTAAATGTAAGAGGAGATCGTAGTCGTAGGCGTTGCAGGATGCGAAAAAACGTAAGAGACGATATCAGTCGAGATTATATTCAGGAATATTTCCGCAGACACAGCCGAGAAACAGTGGAAGTGTTTCCTATTTGGTATGCAGGCTGACACTCGAGTTACTGGAGGCCAGGGGCCACGTCAACTGACCGACGTCGCCAGATGGACATTGGCTGAAGAAAAATAAAGTTCCGGTCATGCCGCATGACCATATACGAATATTCGTAGAGCTTTCATATTTGTCTAATGAAGAAATCAGAAGTCAGTCAGAAATTTCTATTTCTAGTCTCACCCAAATTCCAGATAATACAAAAGTCAACTATGAATGAATGAATGAATAAGTAGCCTAATATACAATAAGAGCTAAAAATATGTCCAAAATGGTGATGAACAGAAATTAAAAAGTCGATATTTACAAAATCCAGTAAACAGTACGGGTCACGATCAATCAGGATGCTTTCGATTTATTTAAATATACTTATATATATTTGTTTTTCCAAGTCTTTGAGCGGAAGTAATTGCGTACTCGGTGGTAGGAAGTTGAAGAGACGAGAACCTGTTTGAATGGGATTGCTCTTCAATGCAATAAATAATAGCCAAAAAGCTATTTGCAAATGATATTCACCCATGCAACTATTACCGAAGTTAAAATATTTTTGCAGTTTATACCGATTTTTGAGCACAGTTTAATGAAACTTGTTATATGTTACGTAGTTTTGGAATGTAAGCACTTTGAGTGCAAAGAAATTGTTAACCACCAATTTTAAGGAAAAAAAAAAAAAAAAAAAAGGAAAAAAAAAAAAAAAAAAACGTTCTAAATAATATTTTACGATTTAAAAACTATTTCAGCTTCTCAGATTTTTTGCAGTTTTTATCAATTTTTTATCAAATATTAACGAAGTTTAGGTATATTTCCAGCGTGTTTTTGTGCACAATTTTTTAAATTTTCTGATGCTCTACTTCATCATCGATTATGAACTTCTTTTGACTAAGCTCCTAAAAAAAGTTCCTTTTTTTCCCTCACATTTTTCAATTTTAATTGGAGAAACGTACTGTGCTCACAAAGTGCTGGCCAACGAACTCATCCTTTAATTTGAAAAGCTGGATTTTTCGGCGCAAGAACGACATTTTTATTTTAATACTAAAGGGAGTTATCATCTGAGATGACATTGTATATATTGTACATAATATTGTAGGATATTTACTAGGATTCGTTTTTCAATGCCTCAAACGGATTTCAATGAAGAAAACTTTAGAAAAATATGGTCTTAAAACTTTTGCAGCCTTTGCAATAGCTAGGTTTTTAAGATTCGCTAAAACTAGAAACATTTTCTTTCGACATGTCTTAATACGTCTAATTCAATGTTACAATATCAATCATTATCATCAAGATCGTAAAGGTGCTGTCTCAACATGAGGGATAAGATAATTTAATAATGGGACATCTATGGCCATTTAACAGTTAGGCAAATAGGTCAAGATTGGGTCACTCGTGCCGGCGAATCCCAGTACGTAATCATGAAAGGTTGCGTCAAATAATGTGAGGGTAAAAATGATCCTAGTCGGACCAAAAGTCGGATGGATGCTGCGCAGTCGTGACCTAGGCCACCTTCAATCTTCTCAATTCACCTTCCTGCAAGATGTACCTATCGGCTACAGATAGTTGCTACACAGGCTATCGTATTTGGTTCATCGGTATTGTCTTTTGAAAGATGATGTTGACTTTAATAACTCAATCATGGTGAGGTCGCAAGATAACCCCCGCGAGAGCGTGCAAAAGTGTGCCCGTGGATCCAGTAAACTCGAAAAAAAAAAAAAAAAAAAAGAATCAAATACATATCGATGTCGACAAAGTATTTTGTCCATACAATTAGATTCAGCGTGAAAAAATATGTAGGAACCGACCCCAAACTCTTATTTCCATAGAATGTCATTTTTAAGAAAACTCTCGATTTCATTGAAAAAACAATGTTTTTCAACATTAAAACAAAGTTTTCTCCCCTAATTAGCGAAGTAAAAGTAAAATTGACAACACCGTTGGGAAGCTGAAATTCTGGCGCAAATTTTAGGACTACAGGCTGGATTTGACATGGAGAATTTTACTGAACCTATAGAGTATGAAAAAGTTATCATTCTGAAGATTTATTTTTCACCAATTGAACAATCTTAAAAAACTTTTATGGTACATTAGGGAGATGAGAAATTCAACACTCTTTCCAATGGTGTAATCAAATTTGAATTTTCTCAGGTAATTAACCGTTTTAGCGAGCTAAGGTCGAAATCACGAAAAAATGCTTAACAATTGAATAACTCGAAAAAGAAGCGTTTAAAAAATCTCTATGAGGAACTTTCGATCGGAAATTAGTTGCAGAATACGTGGTTGAAGTTCTCTGGATATAACGTGAGACACTGTATATTTGGACAGTTCCCATTTATTCCTTTAAACTTTAATTTTGCCTAAATCATCTCATGATACAAAAGGGAATAATTTATCAGAATGTGCAGTGAGAAACAAGTATAAACGTTGAACATGCAGTACAAAGTTGCAAACCGATTGGATGCGGACTTGAAATTGGAAACTATCACTTGGTATAAAGTCAATGAAGATAGCCGTTGTGGAGTTAGTAGGAGTAGGAAGGGAAACTCTGATAGTGCAGAGTTTCGGGCAGGAACTTTGCCAATAAGCTCAGGATAAGCGGGGGGAGGATTATAAGAGGCTACGAGGAGGCCAGTATGACCTGCCCTGGAACACCCTAAAGATGCAAAACATTCGTGAAACAAAACCACAACGAGGAGCGAAGGGCGAATGAATTCATTTTAATCGCCGGCATGATACCAAGAGGCACTTTACAGGAGCTGATAAATTAATCGACGCACGCCATCTAAAACTAACAGATTGCATGACATTAATTACACGGTAAGTCAGATCAGCAATAACGCGCATGCTTATTACGCAAATATATGCAAATCTTAGAGCGCGCGCGCGACACACACACACACACATAAAAGCTGATATTGAATAAATATTTTTTATAAAATATTGAGTAAAACGTGAAGTCGCCAGTGACTATGGGGAAAAGACCTGTGAAGTTACAGCGAACAAAATCATATTTATTTGAAGATTCTAAGAAAATGAAACATACAATTTTCTGAAGAGTGTACCAAGAAAGGTTTTGATTCAAACATGAAACAAAAGACTGACAAGACATGTACATCGTCCCATCAATAATTATACAGGCAAAGGACACCAACATTCGCATTAACGTACAAGGAGTCGGTCTATTCATAAAATTATTCGAGGAGGAGAATGATGCACATGCTTTTAAGGATGGTAGGTTTCATATACACAGTTTGCGGCTACTAAATCACAGAAATCACAGAATTTAATTCAGATCATGGGAGTATTGAAGGCACCTCTATAAAATAACATCCATATGAGAATATTTTTAATATAATATACATTCAAAATGTTAATCAATGTCAGAATGAGACACTCTTCATATTTTATCAACATAATTCTTCAATTCGAATCTGATAGAGCCACTAAGTTTAATCAAGATTTTGTTGCTAGAAACATAGAAAGAGTTAGTCGTGCATTTGCTAATAAAGTCGATAAGGAAGCAATGCGTTTCCACAATTTTTATTCTAGTGAGTGAGAGGAGTTATTTAATTTTTTTAATCGATTACAATTTAAAAAAAGTTTTTTTTTTTACATGAACAATCAGTTTAAATGCTGTTATGTATATTTTTTGACAATTTTTTTAACCTGCAATAATATTAATTTCAAAAATTTAAATAGGTAAGCCTAATCCACATCGAACATAGTTCAGCACAGTTAAAAACGTGGTTTTGAACTTCCAACAGTGCCCAATGGCACCTTGGAGAGCAAGCTGTTGAGCAACTACTCTTCCTTGAAAATGGAGGAATAAACTTTTGAATTAGGACAAAAATCCTGTCATGGCCGAACCTTAACACATACTCCACAACTATAATATATATAGCAGAAAAAGCCACAGTTCCTTTGAGTCAGACGGCTAAAATTAAAAAACATGAATATGCTTTAGCCGTACACGACTCACTCCTCGTCGATTCTCTGAACCCGACCCCCCATCGGCCTCTGAACTCTGTTTATCATTCTGCCATCAATCCTAAAACATGGAATCATGTTTTAGCTCCTCGCTCTCACTTTATTATAGAAATGATCACGACCATTGAGCTCTTGTGAGATGATGATCTCCTAATAGAAACTCGCGAGTTAACATTCACTTTATTATAGAAATGATCACGACGATTGAGCTCTTGTGAGATGATGATCTCCTAATAGAAACTCGCGAGTAAACATTCACTTTATTATAGAAAGAGGCTAAAGAGGCTACATACGAAATTACAGCTTCCTATAGTGTAAAGTATAGAAATTACCTATTAAAATAATTTAACCACCGCTTCACAAATCTAACCGTTCTCGCAATATTCGGATCACCTGCTATGAATCACATAATCGAAACACCAGCTCAATGAAATCATCAGAAATTAACGAGCGGTTGCAATCATGTTCACAATATCAATAATTGAGAATGATCACCTGTGTGTAAACAATTATTCATATAAACATGCTCATAACTCAGCTTGTTGGCCACGCACTTCGCAGTAGTTAATATAGTATGGTTGGATAAATCGAGAGCTTTCGAACGAATGGTCAACGAATTTTGTGGGATGAAAAACGACGAAGTATCATATCCCTAGCAACGACTCGGTTGTAAGCGGAAATCATCACAATTATTGGCGCTACTTTCGTTGCACTCTCGTGGGACATTTTTCGGTAGTTAGGTCACGGCTAAAGCATATTCATGCTAAAAGTTATTTTTCATCTTCATAAATTCATGAAAAGCCCCATCAGAATACAAATCAACAGTTGAAAAAAGGAAATAAAATTTAACAAGATCAAAATCATCCATCATAGATGAACGTGGGGTAGGTTAATGAGTTTAAATTGAACAAAACCAATAAACATATAGATTACCTTTTCATCACTTTTATTTGATGGGGTAATTAATGTTCCCAAGATCTACTGTATACCCATAGGTTAGGTAAGTATCAAACTAGATATCATATTGAAACTGTTTAAAAGTGAATATGTATATTATAACTACTATATTTTCTAACATCAAAGACTAATAAAATTCATGCTGGCGGAAAGGTTTAGTAAACGCAATGTCCCAAATAAAGGAGAAAATGCGGAAACTCAACAGCTGAGCTCCTGGGAAAAGAGAAAGGGACAACTAGAAGCGTGGACACTGGGAACTTTTCCGTGTTGTTCCCAACATCAGAACTTCCTTCAACGCAGGCGTGAGGAGAGAAACACAGGAGAGTAAATTATTACACAATGTCTTTAAGGTAAGTGTAAGGGGTGTCTCATACACATTATGAAACGAAGCACTTCACGAAGTGTCTAGGCAGATAGCGAAGTTGAAAAATAGTTGATGTGTATAGTTAGTTGGTCTGGATGCTCGCAAGCATCTCAAAAATAAAAAAATATCCTAAATAAATCCCTTTGGTAAAATACAGATTAGTCGGACAAATAGAACAGGAATCAGAATGATGTGTATAGTTCTATCGATGAGATAATAGGTACCTCGTAATACATTTATGAACATCGCTTTTAGACCAACAGTCGTGTTGACAATATTTTTCTGTTCAACTTTGAGACCTTTGAGGGATGCGGACGGCTGATCATATCAACTGGTCTTAAAAGATGCGAAATCATTGGAAAAATGCCACTCTTCCTTAAAAACTAGGGGCTAGGACGTATACATTCCTGCCAATCCATAGTTTGCTTTCACTCGTATAAATTATGATAATACTACATAAATAGACAGCTGTAATTGTAAAACTATTGGATTTTGTACAAATTTCTATCTACCGTTGCCGGATATATAGGTAATAGGACACAGTTTTGGCTTAGAAGATGTCCTTTGCTTCTTTCTGAAATTCCAAATCTGAGCAAAACCAGGTTTCCCACATTTGGAAACGATGACACAATAAGGATCACAAGAGGAAACACAGAATAATGAGGTCGCGAGTAAACATGAATGAAAACCTATTATTCGTCGGAACAGACAGTTCCAAAAATGTAATATGGCTGTCAAATATAATAAAAATTCACTGACAAAATTATAATTCGAGTTTCCGAAGTCCACAAAACATATCTTACTAATTAGGTAGCAGCTCAAGAGCATTGATAAAGGGGTATATTCAAGGAATTGTCTGCAGTATCTGCTGAATCGAACTAGGACAGACTTTTATAGCGCTTAATTGTATAAGAGTAATTAGATACAAACAATTTGACTTATAGTGGAATTGGAGTCTACTAGTGAACTAGCAGCGCACATCATTGTCGGAGCATTGAACAACTATGAACGTGCCAACAGTCACGACAGCGCATCGAAAGTGAAAATGCGTCTGTAGGGCGAATGTCGCGGGAGACGATTGCGCAACGCGAAGATGGGAAGGGGAGCGTTTCCTGCCAGCGGTCAAATAGGTAGAAAGTCAGGGGGGAAGGAGGGCTGAGCAGAGGGAATGGACTCAAGGGAATGAGTCCAAGGTCAGCAGATCTTCCCCTCTTCCTCAGGCCAGCAAGAGCCTGCAGGAGGCGCCAGGCGGATAGTAGCGAAGATGATGAGACCGTCCCTGCCGTAATGACTGGCGGACGAACGGACGCATTTCCAACAGTGGACGATTTCCAGCTGAGTTGAGTCCTACATCCTACGTAGGTTCCACCCACCAAATCGAAGAAACAAATTAAATTTGGGACTGCGGTTCTACTCTCATCTGCAGATACGCATCGCGTAAGTCAATTACTACGTGAAAATCAATAGAAAACGGTTGCATACGAGTCTGCAACACATTGGTACATTTTATGTCTTTAGTTGCAGACTCGTATGCGAGCTCTAAGAGCCACTCAGCTGATCCGGACCCTGGGCATCGTCAAGTAAATGTCCTAAAGAGGCTTCATACGAAATTACAGCTTCCTAGAGTGTAAAGTATAGAAATCACCTATTAAAATTATTTAACCACCGCTTCAAAAATCAAACCTTCTCGAAATATTCGGATCACCTGCTATGAATCAAATCATCGAAACACCAGCTCAATGAAATCATCAGAAATTACCAAGCGGTTGCAATCATGTTCACAATATCAATTATTGAGAATGATCTCCTGAGAGTATACAATTATTCAAATAACCATGTTATAACTCAGCTTGCTGGCCACGCACTTCGCAGTAGTTAACATAATATGGTTGGATTAATCGAGAGCTTTCGAACGAATGGTCAACGAATTTTGTGGGATGAAAAACGACGAAGTACCATTTCCCTAGCAACGACTCGGTTGTAAGCGGAAATCATCAGAAAACCAACCGTAACGCTTTTTTTAACGATTTTTGTTAACGCTTCTTTCGTTTATGTGCCAAAGTAAAGACATAACATGTCAAAATCACCTGCCTCAGGTACACGTTAAAGGGTAATGCTTCCACTCTCAACTTGCGTTCGATACAAACAGATCTATAATACATGTGCTGCTTGTGCTAACGAAAACGGCATTTCGAGCACATCCTAGCTATTCCACAATTTAGACCAAAACTGATATTGGCTAAGTGTGCACATATTGTCGCACACATATTATATGGACCACGTTATATCGACCCCTACAAAAGCCAAACACACCTGCGAAAGTTCAACCCTCAAATCTTCATACTCTCGCGAACTAATCATCTCAGAAGGATTGAAGCCTGATGGTTTTCTACGAATTTAATATCTTTTCAAATTGCCAGAGGCGACTTTGCATGGTCAATCGTTAAATCACAGTACGCACAACGCATAAGTCCAAAAAATGCAACAAATTGGACAATTTGAGGGATTACGCAAGTTAGACGTAGGAAGAAATTTACCGGAAAATTAAATTCATCGCTCTGCGATCAACAGTAGCCTCAGCGCATGGTACAATCCTTGAACATTTTTCTCTTCTAATTTCAAGATGGGTACCTAATTATTGGAAGCAAAGTTTATTTCACATTTTCTTCCGGTTATGACCAAGCAGAACACTTTCAAGTCAATATAAACAATTCTTCTATACCTCGGAATTTCAATGGTTTATGGAATTGTATTGAATGATGGACACTTGAAGACGTTTTTCTGATTCGTTTTGAGCATTCATTCCAGAACGTGTTCGGATTGTTAAAATGTCTACTGCGGTATTGCAAAGGAGCAAACAAATTATCAATACACAATACAGGGTGCTTTACAACGGTTTTTCATGGAAAAAAAAAAAAGCATTAAACTATTTTGACCGATATAAATTATACCATAATTAACTAAAATTATAAATTATAAGGTAAATCAAATTAGCTAAATTCACTTATTCATTGTATTTGTTCGCACATTCACTCAGCTTCCGATGATATTTTCTAGTGTTTCTACCTAGTATCCTAAATATTTACACAATGGTTTGTCCGCAACGAAGTTCTTTTATCATTGGGGGTGAAGGCCTGATTAAAGACGCATAAATGGTTTTACCCTCTTTTCCCCGCCTATAATCAAATAAGGATGCTGTATTTTCTGATGACCCCTCGAATGTCTAAGAAAACGGCTGATACAGAATATTCGTTATGAATGAATATACAAGTGCAGGTCTTGCTTTTATTCTGTCGATTTCATGCAATAAAATTTAGATATGGGCTAGGGTGGAAAGTTAGTAATGAGAAAGAGAGAGACAACTGATAACTTTATTTAAAACGCAATAGGCATGCAATTGAGTGCTGCCGCTAAATTTTCGAAGAAGGGAGACATTTATATAATGGATATATTTATAACAACGACGAGACAGATGACTTTTCATTGGAGAGATCTACCTGACCACTACAAAATCAGTTAAATATTGGAGATTAGGATATTTTGAGAAAATTATATTACGTAAATAACTATCTTATGAAATTCGAAAACATAAGCATGCAATAAGAAAGATAAGGGACTTGAAGGGAAGGAGAGAACGTAAATTGATTATGTTTGGCAACATAAGGCAATCTTTTTCGAATGATTTCCTAAACAAAAATGAATTTTTCAAACATTTTAATTTTAAAATTTTTAGAGCCATTGCAATAGCTTCATTTTTTACAAAAATTCGCTAAAAGTTTGTTGAATGAGCGAGAAGCAACAACTTGGGACCGTGGCCTTCAAAAAACTATTCTCATCATACGTTTGAGTGAGCTAACAACGTTTTGAACGAAGTGCTAAAGAGCAATTACGGATTTGAAGTATAACAGCGTTCCATGAGGCGAGACCAACAACAAAGAAAATCCAGGGGTCGCTACACTCCCCTATCTGCAGCGAAGTTGATCGATGAACGAAGGTGATTGATCGTTCAGACGTGAGAGAGCGATCTGATCGGAGATCAGCGACCTGAAGGCCAAGAGCAGTGAAAACATTATCATTTCTGGATCGCTATTGAAGGGGCGTCTAACAAACTCCGGAACTATCTTCATGGGATCTTCGAACGGTAAGTAGATCAAATCATTTCCCGCCAATATACAATGGATTAACGGTTGTCAAGCACTTCTTGAGACTGTTACAGGTATGTAGAAATGGGAGATGCTCGTTTCTTTTTCACACAACTAATGACCACACGTGAATTCTTCAACCAGCCTTTTTGGGCAAATTGACAACCAAAAAGTCTGAAGTGCCCTGGTAACTCCTGACTGTAGGAAGGCCAGCTGGTTTAGGAAAAACTGAAATAGGAAGCTCAATCTGATGGAAGAACAGCTGCAACCTAATACTACGGGTCGCACAGTTAGATCAACTAGTCAGCTATCGATGGACTCGTGAAGCGTAGATAGCTTACGTTAATGTCGATGTTCTTAGATTCTGATGTAAAATTTATTGTACTTGGATATCAGCTGATGTAAAAACAGAGGGACTAGTAAAGTGTAAGTGTTGATTTAATTTCATCATGTCTCATCGGTAGGTGTCTTATGCAGTTATACTGTGATAATGTACCTAAAGTAGACTACGTTTAAGAATTATAAACAAGAGTTCTGCGTAGAAGGGTTACCTAATACGGAAATAATAAACCTAAGTGCAATAATTTGAAACATTTAAAAATAGCTGAGACACAGATAACAATGAAGAATGCGGAAGGTTGAGTTGGTTGGGTGTGCAGTGGGAATCGTGTCTTGCGGGCACTGTAGCATCTGCCCCTGAATCGGCGTAGAACTGGAATCTCCCCGTCATGGGGAAAGAACAGTCATTTTGTTTCTTATCAACCTTACCTTACATAATCTTTGTATTCTATTTAGACTCATTGTGGCAAAAATAAGAATCTAGAGTTACAAATGTAGCAAAAAACACTGAACGTAACCCATTCTTACACACATATATCATTTTGAAGCACATGGAACGACGTTACAAGGTTGACATGAATATGTCTTAGCATTGGGAGTCATTCCAATATTGTCATCACGCCACCAAAACTATTTTCTTTACATTTTCCCGTACAACCAATCGTTGCTAGGGAGAATATAACTTACATAGTTCAATGCTCGTGAACTAATTTTAACACAGAATGTGTTTTAGCCATGGACTAACTAGCCGAAAATGGAACGCGGGATGGTAACGAAATGTGTGACGGATGATTTTCACGTACAACCGAGTCGTTGCTAGGGATATGGTACTTCGTCGTTTTTCATCCCACAAAATTCGTTGACCATTCGTTCGAAAGCTCTCGATTTATCCAACAATATTATGTTAACTACTGCGAAGTGCGTGTCCAACAAACTGAGTTATGAGCATGGTTATATAAATAATTGTTTACACACAGGTGATCATTCTCAATAATTGATATTGTGAACATGATTGCAACCGCTTGTTAATTTCTGATGATTTCATTGAGCTTGTGTTTCGATGATTTGATTCATAGCAGGTGATCTGAGTATTACGAAAACGGTTTGATTTGTGAAGCGGAGGTTAAATAATTTGAATAGGTAATTTCTATACTTTACACTCTAGGAAGCTGTAATTTCGTTTGTAGCCTCTTTAGGACATTTACTTGACGATGCTCAGGGTCCGGATCAGATGTGTGGCTCTTAAAGCTGATTTCTATGCTTTACACTCTAGGAAGCTGTAATTTCGTATGTAGCCTCTTTAGGACATTTACTTGATAAATCGCTCTTGATTTATCACGAATTTATTTCGTATTTTTTTTCGTAGTTTCATACTATAACTATATAAATTGATGTTATAAATGAATAGTAAACAATGACGCTTGTTTGGTTGTCACTTGGTTGCGCGACAACGCAAACACATTCTGTGGTTCAATAATTTCGTCCGAAGTATGTAAATAGAGGTAACCGGGGGTCCAGGGGGCTTGCCCCCTGGCGAGGCGCGGAGCGCCGAGTTTCTCACATGGTTCGCTGCTAGGAGTGCTAACTCCAGGGGAGCTTTAGACGTTTGAACAAAACAAGACAAGTTACGGAAAACAGGCATGCAGCATGCTCGTATGAGCGAATTTACGTCAATTATTTTGAATTGTTTTGAAATCAGATCGCTTTGTGCGCACTAAAACTGTTAACAATCAATTTTATGACAAAAAATATTATTTTGATAATGTCTAACTATTTAAATAATTTTAGGATTTTTATAATTTGTGGCAGTATTTATTGATTTTTAAGTATATATTAATGCAAGTTAAGTACATAATTCAGCATGATTTTGAATATCTATTTTTGAATTCATATTTGAAAGTTCATAGTTCATAAACTTTTTTGGAGTAATATTTTATAATAATAGACATAAATCATAAAATTTTCAACAGTTGATTGGCATTTTTTCGAATTTCGTTAGAGGATGAAGCTAAAGGTCTAGAAATGAAGATTCCAACATTTTCTACATGAGCAATTTTCCTTTGAGCGAGTGTTGGTGTCATTCTAGACGAAACTCTTTATTGGATTGAGATAAAAGATCCGCCAAACATTTTTTAAACATTTTTAAAGAAAAGAAAATTTTTCGCCAGTTTAGCTATTTTCAGCTTCCGTTCTGACAAAATCAGTATAGTTAACACTTTTTTGAGATGGCTGCCTTCTGTTTCAGTATAATTAGAGAGTATACATTATAATTCTAATTTGAAATAATTGAAGATAATAAATTACAATAAGGAATTGAATGCTGGGGAACAATGGCAAAAATGGCTTTGAGGTCATGAAATGTCTGGTAAAATGAGAGCATTCCAAAAAGTGGCGAACGATTTTCCTACTATGAAAACTATGGGAGTTACTCTTCCCTAGTAACGCCTTGGTTGTACGTGAAAATCAATAGAAAATGTGCCGCTCAGGAAAAAAAGTGTCGCGAAAAATTCCTTGACCCCCAGCCAAAAGACATATTCGAAAGGCATTCGAAAAGAAAGGACGAGTTTGTTCGAAAACACTTCTTGAGTACTAAAAATTGGTTAAAGTAAATAAATTTAATTTCATACAATTCACACAACAACAAAAATCACTAAAATAGCGAAATGTATAAGTATATACATTTGTAAAACGAATATGTAAATATGTATGGATACATATGAATTAAAAAATAAGTTAATTTTCTTGGTACCTACCTATAATTATGGGATTTCAAAGGCATAAAGTTCGAATCCACCTAACATTAGTGGTAACTGGTATACGTGCCGTGTTTTTAATAGGTACGTATTGGGAGGCTACTCATCAAACCACCAAACTATATACATCATTGTGATTCTGAATTTCAGCACTCTTGATTGTACAGGAGAGAACTTATCTTTATCGCTCACCCAGCTGATCTAACTTCCAAACAATCACTTTCAGCAATCCCCAAGCGACTGAGCACCAAATTTCACGGCTCTAGGATGTACATCTTAATCGCTCACACAGCTGATCTGACTTTCTCTCAATCACTTCCGATGGTTCCCAAGAGATGTGTACCAAATTTCAATACTTATATATGTATGTATACATATGTATATGTTTTACATTTATATATGTAAAAGCGCTCAATTCCAAGAATCGTTTCAGAATGCCTCAAAACGGATTTGAATTTCGGAAAAATGAAATTTTAAACGTTTTGGAGCCCTTTCTAATAGCTTTATTTTTGACGGTAGGTCGCTAAAAACTTGTGAAGCGGAACGCCTAAAAACTACAGTCAATAAATTGGGAGGGTATGAGGGGGTTCCTTAAATGATTGCGTGATTACCATATCACAGTTTTACATTATTAGGTATCATTACACAAGTGAGGCTACTCCAACCACATCCTCCTAAAAGAGGCTTAAATACTGCTGATAAAACTGGATAGTTATTTTGTAAATCACAACGTTTGTTAGTGAGGAAGCGAAAACTGCACGAGGTGGAAGAAACCATCAAGATATGTCCTACCGTCCTACCATATGCGGCCTTTTCACGCAGAGGGGCAGGGTAGGGAGATTCCACAAAAAGTGAGGCGAGAGACGACCGGGAAAGTTAATACCCACCTGGTCGGAGGTGTCGAATATCAGAGAGGAAGTTGAGACAACGGGGGATATAATTTGGGGACACTTTGAGGTTTGACATTTTCAGTTTTTTCGACGGGGTTTCAAAGGTGCGGCCGCGTAAATGTTATGGTGGTCGTTTTGACAATGCATGCGAGGTTCGTAAATTCATTCAAATATTCCCAAAGGAGTTTCCACTTGTCTTAGCAAATTTTCGTAAACACGTGAAGCTATTGCAATGGCTCCAAAATTTTAAAATACAAATGTTTGAAAATTTTCTTCGTTGAAATCCGTTTTGAGGCTTACTGAAACGAATCCTAGAGTGTAACGCTCTTTCATATATATATATATATATATATATATACATATATATATATATATATATATATATATACACATATGTGTGTGTGTGTGTGTGTCGTTCCTCACAAAAACCAAGCTTTCTAAATAGAAGGATGAATTCGTTGACCAGCACTTTTTGAACACGTTAAATTGGTCTAATTTTAAAACAATGTGCATAAAAAACAACTAAAACAAGGCAAAACGGCTAACAATCGTTAACTTTATATATATATATATATATATATATATATATATATATATATATATATATATATATATATATTTTTTTTAACATTTTCAAAAGGAATTTATCAACGATGATTAAAACATTAACGATTTCATGCAAAGCATTTTATGCATCGAGAATCAGAAATTTTGGTTCTAGTAGAGTAAAAAATGTTCTGCGTTTTATAATTTTGGCCAGTATTTCATTATGGTAGGTATTTGTTTTTTAACAACCTTTCTGTCTTCAACTAGATACATTAAGTGATAACTTGAAAAATATGAGCAAGGGATGCTTGGGGATTTCTATTAAGAAGGGTGTAGGTTTTCTATTCGTTTCCATTATGGATTTGGCTATATTCTATGAAGAAGAAAATTCTTACGAATTATCAAACATATATTATGCAGCATAAGTTTACAGCGGGGAACCACCCCCTCTCACCCATACCGGCCACCCCCACCGCCTCATTCGCTCCTCCCGGTCGCGATTGTTTTTGTTGTGATGATGTGACAGACTACGATAAGCGAGGTTAGAAGTATAAAGGTGTCACAAAAGTTGCGTTGCTAATGTATTCTAGTTTCTACTGTACATTATTATGACGTGTAAAAAGTATAAATATGTCCCAAAAATGCGTTACGAAATGTTTACAGACATATTAAAAGAAGGAAAAGCTCCTTATTTTCAAGCAGTTTGCTAAAATGATTTTCTTAATTAATTTGGCAAACAATAAATTTAGTTTGTACCATAGGTGATTGGTACTCATTGTACTCATAATGCCCGTCTTTGGTGCCAAACAACCACTATAATTCTCTAATGAGAGTGGGGGTGATTGCTAGTGTGTGTCGCTGCCCTACTACTAATGGGTTGCAACAATATTTTGGACACTCGAACATGGGGGATGTCAGGTGGACATTCAAATTGCGAGGAGGATTCTTGTTCCTAAACTTTGATCCCTGTAGAGATGAGTCCAGGCAATTCCATCCAGTCCAGGCATTGTAGTTACATGTGCAACTATAATCAGAGGGCGGACAACACCTACCATTTCCTTTGCTCATGCTCCATATTGAGGGAATGTCGAATTAGATGGCTGGGGAAAGGAACAATCAGCGAGATGGAGTTTCGTCGACAGCTGCAGGACCCGGAACCGGGTAAACTGGGAGCCTACTGCCGAGATGCGTGGAATTACCGCTGGTTTATGATTCAGCAATTTAACTGGTGACTGTTCTGGTGTCTTTTTTCTTTCTTCTAATGGATACATTTTTTTTTAATTTCTTTGGGTGGGTTGTTTTATTGAATGTTTGAATATTATTATTATAATCAACGTATGTGACCGTGCAGAGGAAAAGGGAGCCGTACCGTCCTTGCCAAGGCTTTTTTTTAGGAGAACAAAAAAAAAAAAAAAATGACTTTTTTTGTAGATGATATTTTTTAGGGTCCCAAAATTATCTCTCTTTCCCCAATAATCGTCAGTACTTGAATTTTCTACATTTCTCATTATTAAAATCGCGAAAAACTGAAAGGAGGTCGAACATGAGAAAGAAGAGCTTATCTTGCCTTAAGGGAATTTCTTCAGGCAAGTTGAGCTCTCTTTTGTTGCTAATGATTTCCTGATTTCCAACAACTTAAATCACCACAAAATGTCCACACGGCTAAATCTATGAATTTAAAAAAAAAAAAAAAAAAAACAGCGGAATAAAGGTAGGTAATTCAGTTTAGTTTATATTACGACTTTTATTAGTTACTTATTTTTGGTGTTGTGTGTGACACCTGAGCCATCTGTTACAGTGTCAATTTCCAGGCATGGGAACAAGAGAGGAGACAACTCCAACACACCCTAGTGGCAGATTAGGGAACCTTGTCCACCTGTTTCTGATTGCCCCCAGTCTAAAGAGTGGGTAATTGAGAAGCCAGTCAGCTTGTTATAGACAGAATGAGGTGGCCGTGTTTTTTTTTTTTTTTCTTTTTTTCAAAACTTTTATCTACTTAAATTCAACATTGTGAACCCTCTAAACGTTCTCTGGTCTTCACTGACTGACAGACACTCGAATCTCCATTTTTTAAATCTTAAAAATCAGTAGAAGTGCCTCAAAACATGATTTAAAACATCAATCGCTTCACCTAAAAAATTTGCAATATCCAGGACCGTTTTTTTTTTTCAAACTTTGAAAAATCATAAATTTTAATAGGAAATTGATAGAAAAAATGAAATGAAATAAATTTTTTGTTTAGCATAATGTGGAGAAAATTAAAAAGAATAAAAACTCAGATTTGACCTCTGGCAAGTTAAGCTCCCTTTTCCCTTGCACCGTCACTTATAAATACTGCATTCATAATTTCAGTGCCAACAATGTAGACGGCCTGCGTGCCATACTTGAGTACGTTATGGATTTATTTTCTCTATGTTACAGAAAAGTAAATTAATTTGATTTAATACAGATTCATTCAGCTCATTCATTCATTCAACTCTCTAATGAATCATTTTGTAATGATTCTCAGCGTTATTCATCTTCGCTGTTTCTGAGCGCGATCGCAGGCGGATTTCACACCTCGGGAACGGGCGGTGACTCAACCGCGGCGGAAAGGTCGGCCTAGTCGACTCCAACGGTCGCTCAGGATCCCAGCGCTGACTTTCAAAGCAGAAGCGATTCGGTTTACCCAACGCGGATGGGCGGAACGAGGAGGAGAAGGTTGTGAGCGGATTAGTGATTGTCCGAGAAGTGAGCGGGAGATTTACTTTTGAAAAAGTGAGCGGAGATTTCGGTCTCTCTCGTGAAAGTCATTCGGAACACCAAAGGGGGGAAAAAAGGAAGAAAAACCAGTTGCATGATAAAGAAGGTGTGAAGTGTTTATGACACCATCAAACAGAATCATATTGAAAACAGCCTGGTAAGCTAACTAAAATTAACTTCTCTACGAGAAAACTTTTTTTTTTTTTTTTAAATTTATTTCCATATTCTTCATTACAATAAATTAAAAAATGAAATTAGGATGAATTCACACAACTTTATTTATTGGAAATTATAGCCCCATATGAGCATAAAGCTCGTGGCGGGGTCTAGAGTCCAGAAAGTCTTTTTCTTAGTATCTATAAATTAACAAAAATTGATTTAAAATACTATTTCTTATTATTATTTACATATTATCATTTATCTTCATATTTTCATTTATTAAATATTACATTCTTATTGCTAATTATTATTATTCTGCTTATGAATAAATTTCGTGAAGGAACGAGTAAATTCGTTTTACCTTCCCCTCCAAGATTTTTTTCCTTATCTTTTTAGGTAGCTCATTGAAATTTGTTGCACCCTTATATAAATAGTTCATTTGAGCCAGAGTGGTCCGTTGAAAAGCCTCTGGGTACAGAAGAGGCTGGGAAAGGAAATGAATTGCATGAGGAATACCCGCATGGTTGCTTTAGTGGATTTCGAAAAGAATTACATATTCCAATGGCTCCAAAAATTTTACACGACATTTTCCAGAATTTTCCTCATGGAAATCTATCTTGTGGCATTTGGAAACGACTCCTGGAGTTTAATACTGTGTAGGTATACTTCTTCATAATACTTCATATATTTGCGTACGTGCTAGCGTGTGTGTGTGTGTCATCGCAGAGGAAACTACTCTCAGGATTGAGGTCAAAAATCCGTTCTTTCGCCTAAAAAACCAAGTGTCCCAAAAGAAGCACAGTAAATTCTTCTCCCTTTTGAGCACAGTAAATTGTTCGAATTTCAAGGGGGAAAAGGAAGAAAAACCAGTTGCATGATAAAGAAGGTGTGAAGTGTTTATGACATTCAAACAGAATCATATTGAAAAGATCCTGGTAAGCTAACTAAAATTAACTTCTCTACGAGAAAACTGGGTACAGTAGAGGTTGAGAAAAGAAATGAATAATTGCATGAAGAATACCCGCATGGTTGCTCTGGCGCATTTCAAAAAGGATAACATATTCCAATGGCTCCAAAAATTTTACACGCCATGTTTGATGATTTTCCGTAGAGGTTGCACACTTCATCATTTCATGTCTTTGTCAAAGGGTTTGGCGGACTTCCAAAGGTTCTCACCTACTTGAGGGATGTCCCTAAATGGGGGGTAGCATCAATGCCCTCAATGCGAAAATAGCCGACGAAGGCCCTGTGATCAAGGGCAATTAAACTCAAATTCCAAATTATATTGAACTAGCAAATTTCCCGGCGCGAAGCAGAGAGAAAAAAAAGAAAAAAGAAAAAAACCGACTAAAATATTCTACAATGTACTAAAACTTTCAACTACTTTTTACCCTACTACCTACTTATTGTTCGCTCTCACTTTGGTTGATATTGGAACGGGTTCACTTCATATCCAAGTAGTTGCCATAAATTGTTACTCCAGGTAGTTGTCATAGCAACCACTTTTTTGTAGTTAAGTTATTCGCTTTCCCCTCGTATTTACCCGTTGCGAAGGGCGGCCAGTTTGTCGATAAGGAGTAGGTTTGGGGATGGGTCCCATAGCCTAACATCGTCCCGGTAGTGCAAGGAATTAGTTGGAAAAGTTTCATCCTCAACGGAGGTACGGTTCGCCCGCGCAATTAGGACAAACATAGATAATTTGATTTTTATAGATATAAGAAAAAACAATATTTGGTATTTTTCCTGGATCGGTGTCTCAAACCCATTGCGTATATATACAGATTAAATACTGCACATTATATATGCTCATTATAATCCATGCATACATCACATAAATCAATGAATTATAGGGAATAAGTATGTGACTATCTGTATCTGGTGAAGAGAGTAGTAGGAAATTTTGCCCAATTAAGAAAAAAAAATAATAATAATAATAAGAATAATAAATAAAATGGATAAGATGAAAACAATTATTATTTACGAGATTCTCTCAGTTGACTCCAAATATTTTTGATGAACAACTTGTAGAAGGTGAATATAAATTTACAGTCTAAGTCTACAGATTGACCAACTAAAATTCATTGCACATATTGAACTTTTTCTCGTGGAGATAAAAATCATAACTATCTAGTAGGTACCTCCCTCGTTCTCTATACCATTACGAATTTTACCCGGTATTTCTAAATTCAAAACACGTTGCATTAAAATTTGTTTTTCTCAATTACGGTGGGAGGTGGTATAGGAATGAGATGGGTGACGGGCGAGGGCATTTAAGGAAACTACAGGTATACATTTCAGTCAGAAACACACAAGAGTTTTGAGCTCAAGCCAGAACAACATTCCCGGCATTTCCTTCCTAAATAGACCTCTGTCTAGCGCTCGGTCCTCGGTGTTTGTACGGGTACATGGGAGATGTGGAGCAACCATGCCCAAACTACATGGTTTCAGCGTGATAAATTTACCCCCGCTCGGGGCTAACACGGCGATGTTCCTGAATTCGCAAGTCATCGTCAATGTCTTAACAAACTCCGGTCGACTATTCAATCAGGTTCCAAAACCACAGAAGCCTCAGAATCTGTGTACTTAAAAAAAAAAAAAGTCAGTAGTCAGTACCCCCTACAACACCATACTTAGCCTTGAGCAAAAAAGTAGATAACCTAATTACCTACAAAAACAAGTAAACGATTTTTCACTGTTTGCCCCATTTGAATCTACAATCATTAAATTTTTCAAAGATTACGGTAAATGATATTTG
>CM061046.1:58048563-58396063 GCA_030762985.1 Adelphocoris suturalis
ATGATATTTGATAGTTGTATCTGAAACAGCCGAAAAAATGTTGGAAGTACTCGACTTCTTGCGCAACTTAGCACGGAGTTTCCTGAAGCTACTGAAGATTTATTTTAGAATATGGAAAATTAAGCATATACCTACAAGTATCAAACAGACGCGTATTTCGTGGAAACACTGTTTACACCATTTGGTATCTACATGGATTTCGGGATATTTGGTTGGTATCGAAGTTTTGTTGTATCACTCTCATTATTTGGGAAATCAAGGCCTGTACCTGTAAGTAAGCAAATTTCAAATAGCAAGTCCCACCCCAGTTCAACGCACGGGTATGTGAATGGTTTCCCACAATATATTAGGTTTCCTAGGCAACGCGTGGAACAGCCGCTAAAACCGAGATATTGAGGGAAAGAAATCCCTTATTCTTGCAGCGGGCAATAAAATTCCATTCAAAAACAGCAACATCAAGTTAGACTGGTATTTTATCACTCAAAAGCATGGGTTGAAATTCAGTTTTCATTTCATTTCATTATTATTATTATTATTTTCCCCGCTTCCTCGCTACCGAAGGTAGGGAAGTTTTGTATTTAGTTTCACGGAAAGAAGAAGAAAATTATAATTTTGAGAAATAACCAAAGTTTGTAACGTTAGGCAAGGTGGAATCGAATGAAGACTAACTTTCAGCATAATGTGAAGGATTGTACCTATAGTAGGTATGCCTTGCATTGGAGATAAAAAGAAATGGTAAAAAGAGAAATAGGATTCCTAGGCTGATTTAGATGGATCAATCTTAAATATTTACAGGCCCCATAGTCAGTTTATTGGAGCCGTTATGAATGTGGATTTATCGTATGCCTCAGAAAGAGGAGCAGTCGATCGTTATCATATTTTCCGCAATAGTGGCATTTTCAGTCGTGAAACAAGAGCATTCTCTCGAATAATCAGTTAGTCAGGCAACACCTACTCTTTGCAAGTGGAGAATAATTAACTGGTTGATTAAATTCATAACAGTGGAACAGATACAGAAGTACTAACATACAATTCGTGTTAGATTCCGACGCACTACAACATTCCGCAGCTCAAATCCTAGAATTAGCTTAAATTGACTGATTTTAATTTTTACAGATACTTCAAAGATAATAAGTAGTTACATATTATTATAGTTGAATACGAGTATGAGCGTTTTCCAACATGAAATTTTTAGCGCATTTCCTTGAGAAAAAAAAAAAATAATAATAATAATGATAATAAATAAATTTAAAAAATGAATTTATATACATATATACATTTTTCCCCCCGTTATACCCCCCCCCAGTAAATTTGTCTTCAACAAGCCCACCCGAATTTTCTAGGCATTACTTCTTACTTAGATTATGTTATGTTAGGTTATGCATTTTCCAGACCTCCAAATTATACACATCATTCTGTCCTACATGACCAACTAATCTGTATTTTTACTAAGGGATTGACTACTTGATGTAATGTAATTTTGAGATGCGAGCTTGCGAGCATCCAGACCACACGCCAATTTGTTTCAACAAATCCTCACCGCCATCGGCAACTTCTGGAAACAACTTCTGATAATTCTTTTTTTTCCTTCTTTTTTTTAAAATAATATAATTTCTTCCCACAACTTGAAATTGTCACCAATTCTACGTAAATATGAAATCTAAGTAAGAAGGAATGCCTAGAAACATCGGGCGGGCGTGTTGAAGACAAATTGACTGGGGGGTATAACGGAAAAGTACTATATATATATATATATATATATATATATATATATATATATATATATATATATATATATATATATATATATATATATATATATAAACAAATGGTAAAATGATATGAAAAATATTCACTTTTTCCGTTTATGTATGAATCTATGTGTTTCCAAGTCAGAGGGCTTTTAACTTGAGAACGGCAGGACCAAATATGAGGGGACGGGTCGCAAAATGTCGCAAATTTTTCCTGTAGAGGGCATTGATTTAAATCCGTCGTAGGGGATTACGTCTCTTCATTATTTATTTATTGATCCAGCAACGAATTAATGTTGTCTTGAATTAATGTTATCTTCAATGTTAGTTATGGTATTGCAGAATGAATCTTTTTTCTATTTTTTTCATTCAGTTTTTACGTAAGTACTGTGAAATGAAGAGAGTCATGAAAGAGGTGTAATGTAAGATTTTATTCCTAATGATTATTACGAATCTAGTTATGGTTATTTAAGCAAGTCCAAATATTGATTGAGAATGTTTGGTTATTTAAACTGTTTGGGTTTGAATGGATAAATGATAGCTAATAAATTCTAGTGAAATCTTAAATGATGGTTGCCATCAAATACTGATCCACTAATTGGTTTTCGGAATTTCAAATTCACTATTTTTCCTCTACAGGGCATCGATTTAATCCGTCGCAGCGATTACGTCTCTTCATTATTTATTTATTGATCCAGCAACGAATTAATGTTGTCTTCAATGTTAGTTATGGTATTGCAGATTGAATCTGTTTTTTTCCCTATATTTTTAACTCAGTTTTTACGTAAGTAGTGCGAAATGTAGGGAGTCATGAAATAGTTGTAATATAAGATTTTATTACTAATGATTATTACGAATCCAGTTATAGTTATTTAAGCAAGACCAAATGTTGATTGAAAATGTTTAGTTATTTAAACTGTTTGAGTTTGAATAGATAAATATAGCTTATTAATTCTAGTGAAATCTTAAATGATGGTCGCCATCAAATACTGATCCACTATTTGAATATAGGGATTTCAAATTCTCTATTTTTCGTCTATAGGACATCGATTTAAATCCGTCGTGGGGGATTACGTCTCTTCATTATTTATTGATCCAGCAACGAATTAATGTTGTCTTGAATTAATGTTGTCTTCAATGTTAATTATTGTATTGCAGACTGAATTTTTTTCCCTATATTTTTCATTCAGTCTTTACGTAAGTACTGCGAAATGTAGAGAGTCATGAAAGAGTTGTAATATAAGGTTTTATTACTAATGATTATTACGAATCTAGTTATGGTTATTTAAGCAAGACCAAATATTGATTGAGAATGTTTGGTTATTTAAACTGTTTGGGTTTGAATGGATAAATAATAGCTAATCAATTCTAGTGAAATCTTAAATGATGGTCGCCATCAAATACTGATCCACTATTTGGTTTTCGGAATTTCAAATTCACTATTTTTCCTCTACAGGACGTCGATTTAAATCCGTCGTAGGCGATTTCGTCTCTTCATTATTTATTGATCCAGCAACGAATTAATGTTGTCTTCAATGTTAGTTATGGTATTGCAGACTGAATCTTTTTTTCTCTAAATTTTTCAGTCAGTTTTTACGTAAGTACTGCGAAATGTAGAGAGTCATGAAAGAGGTGTAATGTAAGATTTTATTCCTAATGATTATTACGAATTCAGTTATAGTTATTTGAGCAAGACCAAATATTGATTGAAACTGTTTGGGTTTGAATAGATAAATAATAGCTAATAAATTCTAGTGAAATCTTAAATGATGGTCGCCATCAAATACTGATCCAGTATTTGGTTTTCGGAACTTCAAATTCACTATTTTTCCCTCTACAGGACATCGATTTAAATCCATCGTAGGCGATTACGTCTCTTCATTATTTATTGATCCAGCAACGAAGATAGGAAAAATAAAAGGCGGGGCAGACAGAAGCGAAGCAAGAACAAAGGGTGTGGTGCTTCAGAGAAGGTTGAGAGAGGGGTGAGGGGAGGGGGGAGGCTTGAATAAAAGACGCGGATAAGGTCGGATGAAGAGCAGGATAAAGCAGGAATCCAGGGCTGATAAGCCATCACGCAAACACAATTTTATTTCACACAAAACAGCAAACACAAAAAAAAGCGGACTGGATACGTGAGGATGGGGTGTAAACTTTTATTTTTTTCGATAAATGCATTTTCTATAGTCATTTTCTGGGGATAAATAGGAGGTTTGATGAGGTGGTATGGGTTGCAAGGTACTTGTGAGGTACCTTGTTTCCATAGCAGACGCAGCGGCGACGAGGTGGTGATGGAGCCGGAATAGACGGTAAGGGACGAGGGTCCAGCAGTATACATGCGTGGCGGGAACTAGTAGCGGGTACTGGAACCAGTGTTGATGCTGGTGGAGCGCGGGCACTGGCATGACTAGTGCGAGGCGAAGGCGGGTGCGCCCCCACTTCGGCCCGACTCGGGCTCGGGGGAGACCCGCCCGCGCACACGCACCCCCGGACGCCTTTTTCGCCCGCCCGCCCCGAGATGCTGCCCCCGCGAGCGCATCTCTCGCCCCGCTGTTTCCCTTTCTGATAAATGAGCGACTTTTTTTACCACGGAAACTTCACGTGTGCTGGGTCTCCCAGAATCTAACGAGATCGGATTCTGAATTTTTCTTATTTCAGTTTGAATGTTGTGGACTGGTGGGTGAATGTAGTACAGGGTGACTTACGGGAAACTGACGTTTTTCAAATGAGCCAAACTCAGTTGATTTTCAAGACACAAAAATTTTATATTTACAAAATTTAATGTGCATATTCAGGAATGAGAAATTATGTCCATCAGGTGGTGGCCATCCTCTTGGATACAGGTTTCAAGTCACCGCCGGAAATCTTCCATCACCCGGGCGGCCCCAGTAGCTCTCCATCAATGGCATTTACCTCTTCTGTGATGGCATCTTTCAATTCCATCAAAATGCGAGGTTTGCGCACATAAACGCGTTCCTTCAAGTATCCCCACAGAAAGAAATCACAAGAAGACAAGTCTGGGGACCGCCAACGCATCCATGAACATTGTGAGGAACATGATCCCTGGGCATGTGATTTCCCGTTTTGGTGATGTGCCGTCGCCCCCCAGGTCCCCAGACTTGTCTTCTTGTGATTTCTTTCTGTGGGGATACTTGAAGGAACGCGTTTATGTACGCAAACCTCGCACTTTGATGGAATTGAAGGATGCCATTACAGAAGAGGTGAATGCCATTGATGGAGAGCTACTGGCCCGGGTGATGGAAGATTTCCGGCGGAGACTTGAAACCTGTATTCAAGAGGATGGCCACCACCTGATGGACATAATTTCTCATTCCTGAATATGCACATTAAATGGTAGATATTACCCTTTCATTTTGTAAAAATGAAATTTTTTTGCCTTGAAAATCAACTGAGTTTGGCTCATTTGAAAAACGTCAGTTTCCCGTAAGTCACCCTGTATATTCAAGAGGTAATGGTTTTTGAGGGTTGAGAATTTTTGAAGGTTTCTCAAATCATATAGTTTATTGCTGAGCGCTCTCGCCTTGTAATGACCTTATCAGAGCTTGCAGTTTATTGTTAGATGCTTAATTCCTGCGTTTTGGGTCCTCTTCACCATCTTAGGTCCTCTTTACCATCAAATTTTGTATATTTCGTACATTTGTTAGAAGGGTAGAAGATTATATGTGAAAATCTGGTGGCTGGATCTTAAGGCGGTCTTTGTGGTCAATTCGCATTTTTAAATTGAGAAATAATGAAAAAAAGAACCGAAACTCGTAAACGAGTTCCACTATCTGCTTTACAAGCAGATACAATTTTACATGGATATGTCTTCGATTGGGGATTTCATAGCGGTTGTCCTCGATAGTTGTAAACATATCCTTTAACTTTGGACTGTAGGCAACGAAATCAGATCTTGCTTTCTTGACATTGAGTTGACTTGGTGAGCCACTGTTTTATTTGACAAATCCGTTATATTCGGATGTTTATAAATTTTTTCATGGGCACACCGAGATCTGAAGATGTCCTCAGTAAGAGGACGAAACGTTATCAAATAAAACAATAAATGAAATAATTTAATTTATTTTCCCTGGGCCGCATCCCGACTAATTCCAACAAAACAACGGTTTACTTATAGAAATGTTGAAAATAACTGTGGAGAGAAGCCACTACAATGAGTTGTTGTTAACAGTCGACTGTTGTCAAGAGGATGAAAATGTTTCCTATGGAGATTGGAGTAAATGATGCTATTGCTTTACGTTAAGAATATTGTAACCGGCCTATTAAAATTGTTTATAGTTCAATCAACTTAGTTTAGGAATGTAGCCAGGTACGTAAGGAGGGGGAAATCGGTAGCTAGGTATGTGAACATTTATCACATAAATCAAGCGCTTTCCAACGAGAGGTGAACGATTTCTGTGCGATGAAAACTGCGGAAGTTCCATTCCCCTAGCAACGGCTAGGTTGTACGTGAAAATCATTAGTTTGGAAAAATGTGACATCAACTTTTGCGTTGATGCGAAAATTTTTGGTTCACCCCCCAGAGCAAAGACATATCCATGTCAAAAGGTGGAGAGATTCACAGTTCACCTAACAATAAACTGCAAGCTCTGATGAGGCCATTACAAGGCGAAAGCGCTCTTCAATAAACTATATGATTTGAGAAGCCTTCAAAAATTCCCAACCCTCGAAAATACGGATAAGGCAACAACCCCTAACCTATATTCAAGAGTGTACACATACAGGAACCTAATAAGAAAATACTTTTTGAATATTTTAGCTTGTCGATAGACAGAGCCAGTTTTTACAAGCTAGAATCCCATTCCAATCCAAATTTGGTTCGACCAAAAACATTTTCGAGCTTGATGAGTATCACGTACAACACAATTCTCAGCTAGAAAGACAGACAACGTTTTAAGAATGTATAACAGGCAGTACCGTAAACGTATAATAATCACATATTCGGGAAAGATGGTGTAGTAATAACAAAAAGACGTAAACTATAACCAACAATGCTCATGAAAATGAGGTTTAATGGCAGGACGTACACGCTATTGAGAATATCATCAGCATTCGCTGGCCCCAAACTAATGAGCCAGGTAAAGATGAGCCTTGAGATGGTCACCACTTCTGCCCATGTGCAAGTTCTTACTTTCTACTGTTTTGACATGGATATGTCTTTGCTCTGGGGGGTCAACCAAAAATTTCCGTGATGCGAAATTTTGTGTCACAATTTCAGTGTTTTTCACGTACAACCCAGCCGTTGCTAGGGGAATGGAACTTCCGCAGTTTTCATCGCACATAAATCGTTCGCCACTCGTTGGAAAGCGCTTGATTTATGTGATAAATGTTCACATCTCAAGTTACCAATTTCCCCATCCTTAAGTACCTGGCTACATTCCTAAACTAAGATAATTTGACTATAAACCATTTTAATAAGCCGGTTACAATATTCTTAACGTAAAGCAATAGTATCATTTACTCCACTCCATAGGAAACATTTTCATCCTCTTGACAACAGTCGACTGTTAACAACAACTCATTGTAGTGGCTTCTCTCCACAGTTATTTTCAACATTTCTATAAGTAAACCGTTGTTTTGTTGGAATTAGTCGGGATGCGGCCTTGCGGCCCAGGGATTTGTTTAAAGTTAAAGGATTTGTTTACAACTCTCGAGGACAACCGTTATGAAATCCCCAATCAAAGACATATCCATGTAACATGGTATCTGCTTGTAAAGCAGATAGTGGAACTCGTTTACGAGTTGTTTAGTTAGGTACTTGAAGTTTGATTTCAGAAGATTTTTATCCAGTTTCATCCATTCATCCAACATCTTTTAATTTAAAAAAATACCATATTCGCATATTACCATCTCTACAACACTGATACTTTTCATTCAAACCACTGAACATTCTGAATTGACTGAACATCCTGAAGACCATTGGAATACACAATGGAACTGTTTCATCCCATATTGGTCAGAGATAAACCTGGGTGATTACAGCACTAAGTGACTACTACCATAAGTAGTCTCCATCACCACTGTGATATCCATGCCTGAAGAGGGTGGCCTTATCAATGGCACAGAAATATTGCAAATAAAGCAAGGATTCAAACGACTGGTGAGGTCCTAAATAATCCTGAATAATTTCAAGGTAACGGTAATGGTATTATATTTATAATATTATACATTTTCCCAAAAATCGAATGAAACCATCCGGAAAACGGGACGATCTTCCGTTCTATCACTACAAGCTAAAATGGAGCAGCGTCCCATGATTTTTCGGGGAACTAAGTTTCTTCAATGACCGCTAGATTATGTATTAAGCTAGCGGCATTACCCGGCATACGCGCCGCCGCCGCGGTTTTGCCAACTCACGGCACTGCATCATCACAGCTCGTGTAAAGAAAGTTTTAGGTGTGTTATTTAATTGTATTTATTTCTGTACAGTAGGCGTCTACACCCATGCAGACACATTAGATACATACCTAATGATTCGTTTAATAATATAATACAGAAATAATAAACCTCTGTGTAATAATTTGCAGGGTTTATGGTTAGAAGTGATAGTGGTTCGGAGGTTGGATAGGAATTAACACAGAAGTCCGAACCCACCTGCTCGTACGAATCTACGGATAATGGGGTCCTTCCATTTTTCTTGGACACTTATATTTGTGTCAAACGTGTATAATCCTAATGTTTACGATTATCAACGCTCAATCCTCAAAACAGGTGTAGGCCCTCAATGATATCTACGACTGTCTGCTTCCTGATGGAAGGCGTTCCTATCTAACGCAAGGGAAGAAGGGCTGCTAAGGCCGTTGAAGCACCTGTTTCGCTGCACCTGACGCGCATCATGTGCTGAGTACCTTCTGTCACTCTCGACTACAACTTCCATACATTTCTAATTAGAAGGAATTTTCGTTTCGCTCGGATGTGGGAAGCTCATTGTAAATGTATGTTATGCGCTTCGTCACTGAGTAGATACCTAACGGCTGGAACACGAATAATAATTCCGATAGTCCGTTATTCGCTCGAGTCCGAGCGGTAGTAGATGTGCAGACAGTGCATTAAATACGGTTCGGATGTCATCTAAGAGACAATGTACTAGTAGTACTCACTAGCCCATCAATAGTATTGATTCAATACCCATCGTAAAACTTGTTAAACTGTACGCTAAAAAAAGAAAAAAAAGTTCCAGTCATGCAGCATGATTCTAAGAGCAAATTTTCGTAAATTACCGTATTGTATAATGTTAAATTGTTTTGAAATTTGTGCTTTTTGAGTGCAACGAAATTGTTAATGTGTAAAAGAATGTGTAAATGACCTGCATAAATCTTCAGGATATTATTAAAAGCACAAAGCGATTTGCTGATTAGTATATCAGATATTTATATCTATATTTTTTGAATTGCAACATTAATTACAATAAGAAAAAATATATTTATTAAAACTTTTACCTCTACGTGTTTAAAGGTTGAGTTTTTATTGGGAGTGGATACCTATGCCGATTTTTCCAATTAAGTCCATGCTTGCACCACACCACATTTTCTATGTCAAGATTCTCAACAAAATCTTTTTCGCATTGCAATTGGAGCGGTAGACGGAGGTACTTATCAGTGATTATAGCCTTTAAATTTTTTCATGTGTTTCAAACTACTGAATGTTCTGCATTGAACTACAGATTGGTTCCGGATGAGTGTGAAAACTTTTTTTGGGAGGAACTACGAGTAGACCGAAAATAGTGTGAAACGCCGTCAAGCAAAATTTCCTATCATAATCCGTTTTTGAAATATAACATAATTAGGAAACGCTGGGGATAATTGGAAAAATTGGAATGGAAAATGCCAGTTTCATGCATAAAATGAAAATAACAAGTCTTTTATACCTGGTATGTACCTATATTTGGAAAAACCAGGATTTGATTAGAATTAGATTTCCAAATAGGTCTCTTCGAATTGAGGGGTTTGCTACCGGCTGTCAAATTTTCCCAACTTCTCTCAAGTCAGGTGAAATTGAGGAAACTAAGAGGGGGGGGCTATTCCCCCCCTATAGCGAAGCCGCTTCTAAAAACAGGTTCCTGTACGCAACTGTAACACATCGGAGGAGTTAGGATCAAGACTATTGTCAATAAGCGCTTCAAATCGTAAGACAAATCTTTAAAACGTGCTCGGTTTACTACCTGTCACTTTATTTCTGTTCGGCGTTAGATCGACCCAATCAGCCGACTCTTAGCTTTTTATAGCCGACCGAAACCGGCGGAGCAATTGAGCGCTCCACTTCCGACCAAAAGGAAATATTGACCGATCAATCACCTCCTCTTACACCAAAAGCACACGACCAATAAACAACTATGAACGGATCCCATTTTTCCACCCCGGAAAACGCCGAGCCAACTTTGCTCAATAACTCACCCAGCAACGAGTTTAATATCGGAGTTGATCCTTGGGGCCTCTACCATATTCTGGGATGACGACCCACCAAACTGCCGCTACTGCCAAGCCTACAGGCACAATAATTCCCGCTCTGCATTGACGTAATGGCCTATTCATCGTGGAGGGTGTCAACTCGGTTGGGACTGGATAGGCAGAACAAGGGAAGGGGTGGGTGTCCACAATGCGCCATCACAACTCCCAAACAATGGTTTTTCAAAACAATCGATATCTCCGGGCACGTTGGTGAGCATGCTTTTCATCAGTTGTTCCCGTTTCCGCCAGCAGCGAGAGGGGGGGGGGGGGGGGGGGGTACGATCCCCGAAATTCGTGATGAAGGGGGAGATTTAAAATTAAATGTCCACAAAAGGAGATTATCATGTTCAGGACGATATCCAACATTGTCAGAGCTGAAAGATACAGCTTATAAGAGAACCCAGGTTTAGACACGAGGGGAATAACCAGTTCCACCATGGGTTGCTGAATAGTAGTTTCAGAATGTAACACACAAGTTGGTAATTATTAACCTAGGCAGATAAGTTTTTGACGTTGAAAATGTCAGTCGACGGGTCAACCGGAAATTTTGTTACGCAAAGAGAAAAACGTAACGCCACCTATAAACAAGTTAGGTGTTATGATAGTATATACTAGCGATGAAATCAGTCATTCAGGTAATACAGGTGTTATTATTGGTGTTAGATTAATATTGAGGAGCTAGACGGTTGCAAGTATTTTGTCAATATGATGTCAATGGATACTTCACAATACCAGTTATTAAAAAAAGGACTGTGAATTCATATTCGTGTAAGAATAGGGCATCGTCGAGACTGGCTTACAGCAAATTCAGTAGTTGTGTGTCAATAATTATTTTGTTTTCTAATTGCTATTTTATTTAAAACAATAAAAAACATTGAAATTACTGAGACATTTTCAATGCTCATAGCTCTTCTCTTATAAGAGAGAAAGTACGAGCGACCTGCCGCGTTTTTTGGGTTGGGAATCAAATGAAAATTCGGAGTTATTACCTAAGAACGTAGGTAACTAGAAACGAAAGTAGACAACTTTATGACGGAACACGCTTTTGCCAGCACCTATATTGCTAGAAAAGATTTTTTCGCGAGACCATATAGCGACACCAAAATGTGTCGTGGAAGTAGTGGAAAGTAGCTAAGCGTTTGGTAGGAAGCCGCTCATTGAAAGAAGAATAAAATTATGTTTTCCAGACCAATTAGCTAAGTTCTCTCATGTTCTTCTACCGACACAGGAGGTCAAAGCGAGTCCCACGCCATACGGTATCTTATATAGGTATCAACGTTAATCACACATTTAAAAAAAAACCGTTCACTACAATAACTGCAACTTTCAACACAAAGGCAATGTCCATTATTATTTGTTACAAAGGTACAGGTACGATTTCCATTTCCTTGGTCCTTATCGGATGAAAAAAAACTACCAATTTTCTCCACTTCATGGAAATTCATTGAAATGTGGATATAAAAATGCAGTGCCCAAAAACATCCATGATTCAATCTGTTACCATGAAGTGGAGAAAAATGTTTCCCTTAATCTCTGTACTTTTCTTCATTCCTTTTCAATTGAAATTAGGATATTTTCCCAAGCGTTTAGACTATGCTGAAATCGGAACCTTTACTGAAGAGGTAAATACGTAGAGTACCCCTGGGTGAATACTAACCCTGTTTAAACTGGACCAATGATGGAATACTATCTAATAACAGTGGTTTAGTGTTCGTTATTTTATAAATGACGCTATATCGAACCATTGGTTCGATACGCTATACGTTATCATATCGAATATGATACATTTATCCATTTACCGTGAGAGATAACATTGATTGGCCTGATCCACGAAATCTCTGAAAATGAGATGTGTAATAATCAGAATCGTTTAATTTATGCCAGCGGTGCTTATCGCAGGCTGCACAGACACGGGACCAGAATAATTGGTAAAGAATATTAAAAACATAAAACAAGAGTGAAATTTTGATTTGGGGGCAAACCATCTTTACCAAGAAAACTCTGTTATCTTGGTACATAACGAATGAACGACATATAAATAGTACAAATAAACAAAAAAAATCCAAAAATAGATAAATGGAACAATAGGCTGTTTTTTCCATCAGACAAAAGTATACAAACTAATGAATGATTACTCAAATACGAATCACGTTTTGTTGAAAGAGGAGTATAATTTCCAGCTCTGAACCCGACCTCGATAGTTTTAGTAACAGATACATGTCAACTTTCATCATATGTCTATGTCACATTTATTGAACATTTAGTTCAGTTCCATCAACGCAATGTCAAAGGTCGAGCAATGTCAAGGGTCAATTGACGCATGTCAAAGGTCGAGCTCAAGAGTCTTCGACGTCACTATAAATTAATGATAAGATCTGCCGAAATTAAGTACAATAGTGACTTGTATCGATATCATGTATCTAATATTCCAGATTCAATTGATGGGTGTCCGCAGGTGTATGTGCATGATTTACAACCACTTGTACGGCGTTGTAACCTAGCAAGCGATAGACATTCTTTTTTTGAAAACTAGAGGATAGGTTCAGTTAGAATTGTAACAGTTCAGTGGTACGAACCCTCACCAAATTAATTTTCATTGCCGATTTGATTTTGAGTAAGTTAAAAAAATCCACAGGAGTGTACATGAATATTGGGGCACTCCTAGAATCTGTCCTGCTTTGCTCGCACCATAAAACATGAAACTACAATACAATAATAATTATTTTTGGAAATTGGTGCGAGACCACGCTAGATTACGACTACGAACAAACCTCAGGAGAGAGAAAAGGAGAAGTTTGCCATTATTCCATTATTTTGTTATATTTAAGATGTCGATATCGTATCACTGAGGGGGTAATATCTAGAGAGGTGCATAAAATACATATGTCTCATCTATAAATACAAATACGTAACATTTCCTCGAATTGACCCAACTGGGACAACAACAACCACAGTTCATACAAAGCTTAAACACGTGCAAGGATGAGACAAAGACAGACGGCAGTTTCAATTGAGTATAACTAGGAATAGGGTAGAGATATTCTTCTTTCTCACGTTCTCCAAGTTAACATAAAGTTGACAACGCTGGAAGACCAGTCTGGCACCTGCTTTTGGTTTCTGCCGGAGAGATACCATCACCGTAAAGCTCGAGGCCACGTACAGAATGTCTTGGTAAGGAAGGGAAAAACCTCCGTATTTTTAGATTCCGTGCACCTTTGGGGCGCTGCCAAATGCGAGTCGAATACGCTTGCGGACTGTCCGCGTACGTTCGACGGAGTGTAAGGGGGTAACCTATCAAAAGAAAAAGAAAACCCGTCTGGACCCGGAGCTCGTTTTCTTTTCTTGAAGCTGTTTCGCTGAAGGCGAAGGCCACTGTTACAGGAAGGTGAGGGGGGGAGGGGGGTTACCTCCTGTCTTGAGCTGCGAATGACGGCGGAGGACATTTTGTGTCGAAACCGACAAAGGTTTTCATTTCCTCCCAAGGTCTCCTGCACACAGCGTGTGGGCCCCGAAAGTAACAGTATTTGGTGATGGAGAGGGTAGGGGTTTTCTGAGCGTCCTAAAAGGAGTCTTGCAGGGCACTTCATGAACAGCCAAGAAAATATAAATCTATAGTAATCGAATAGAGACCACAGAATGACAGCGTGGCCACCATATGTTATCAAATTCACCGAAGAACAGTGATTCATTCTGTACATATTTAGGGCCCTCTCTTCTAATACATACAGAAATTCATAAGTCTCAGATTTAGGTTTCAGTCAGGTTTTACTTGATAAACATATGCAAATTAGATTAAAACTTAAATATATAATTATAAAGCTCCCAAGGTACCTGTACACAGCGTGTGGGCACCGAAAGTAACAGTATGGGGTGATGGAGAGGGTAGGGGTTTTCTGAGCGTCCTAAAAGGCATCTTGCAGGGCACTTCATGAACAGACAAGAAAATATAAATCTACAGTAATTGAATAGAGACCACAGAATGACAGTGTAGCCACCATATGTCATCTAATTCACAGAAGAAGAAGACGAGTGATGATCATTGATCCTCAGACATCGCTTGATGTCAAATTATCAGGATGAGAGAGAGAGAAGAGAGAGAGAGAAGAGAGGGGGAAGGGAGAGGGAGGAAGGAAGGAAGGGAGACTGTTTGACTGTTTTTATTATTTATCTGTACAATTTAGGGCCAAAAGGCCCTCTCTTACAATTATACAGAATTATAGAATAAAATACATTCACAAATCGCTGTCAGTCTTCACGAAAATTAATATAAAAAACAAAATATCACTAGCAGAAGGAATTTGAATATAAATAGGTGTATATCTCAACTTAAATTAATTATTGCGTGATCATTGTAATATATGGAGTGGCTCACAAAATTGACTTGTTAGTTATATCGGCTCAACAGTTTTTCTTTTAAATTTTTCTTAAATGTTGCAATAGAATTGTTAAAATTATACAAATTAGGGAATTCATTATATATTCTAATGGCTCTCACTTCAAATGAACCATCGTATAGTACAAGTGTACAGTTCTGTGTGGCGAGAGAGAGAGAGACAGATATTTTGTGGACAAAATAATAGCTTATAAAATATTGTTTTACGAAATCCTTAACAAGATTCAAAATTAAACATTTTGGAACAGTTCTTGGTAAACTATTGGATAGGAAAGTAATTCAAATAAAGAAGGAAATCCTTCTTTCATTGACAAGATTTCACAAATTCGTCCCTCATTTGTGGTAGGAACATACATTGTGTCCACGTGAACATATTAATGCAACAAAGCATGGACTCCGTTTGAAAACATGCCATTCGCGTATATTGCCTATTGGTCCAAATAAGCTGTTAGCAGGTTCGACCCAATGATGACCGCATCGCTTGTTGAACACTTTGTGATACGGCAGTAGAAATCCGCCGCAATATCCTTTTAGGGTATTTCTGTCTGTGCCGCCTAGTATTTGGTTAAAGCGCGTCTCATTAAAATCCCACTCTGTCGCCTACATTGCGCTGCGATTGGATCCAGATTACGGACGAAATTATTTACAGACGGAAACCGTTTTATTCTACGTTGAATAACAAGCTCGGGATCACCGCCAGCACTTTACTGACTCGGCTTTCGACGAAACGGATTGCCCCGGTTTTCCGTTGGTGTTTTCATTCCTCGAGTTCTTTCCTTGTTTTCCAACGTTGGTTGTGGAACCTACATCCAACTGCGATTGTAGGTCAGGAAATGAAATATTCGAATTGGTTGGTTTAGGATTGCGGCCTGTTTTGGACGAGAGTCGTAACCACAGCAACAGTCGCTGTTTTCCATTGCTCGATATTTGACCCAAACGTTGTTTTACTGGAAGGGAAGAATAGTTCGGTAGCGCATCACTGACTTTGCTCGAACTGGTGAATGAGTTAGGATGGTGAAATCATGAAAATAGCTTCTTAAACTGATTTTTCGTACAGAATGAAGCTACTGCAATGTGTCAAACAACTTTGTTTTGACACGCTGAATTGAACCCTGAATTTAAAAAAAAGATAACCGTAAATATATTTAAATTCAGACATCTCTCCTCATAATTTAGATAAATTTCCTCCACCAAAAACTCCGGCATTACCCAAAAAAGGTACTTTGAAGGACTTCTTTGTGCACGAAATTATGTTCAAATATGAAGAAACTATGATCAATCAATCGCTATCCATGCCAAAAATTAGGTAAACCCGATGGAAAACTGGGTCCAAGCTTTCCAAGGTGTAAAGATATCAAGGAAAGTAGATACGACTTACAGTCCCCAAAACGATGGCTCACGAATAATTACAGAGGCGTGCAGCAACTACACTAATAACCATAAGAAATTGTAGTAATGATACTTACATAGTCGGTACCTATTCGAAATGCAAAAGAACAGCTTACCTGAAAGAAAGGATTCCAAATTAGATAAATACAATGACTTATTATCAACACAAAAAGGTACTCTGAAAAGGTATCCAAATCTCATGAACCATATAACCCTATATTATTCAAATATAACCATATCTACTTTTTTTTATTGCAAAAGGTCTATCTAGTGGAGTATTTTCCTAATACTTAATATTAGCACCCACTGTTAAGAAAGTAATCCCTAAGGAGGACAAAGTGAAAGGACAGAGCTTCGACTTTCTTCTAAAAAATAAAGTTTTCTAAATTATGTTTACTTGTATTATATATACTTCTTATGTGAGCGGGAATAATAAAGAATTCGTCCAGTCCTAACATCTTACTCAGGAAAGCTTTGATACGCAATTTGCATGAATTATTAGATAATGTAAAATCATGATTTAGTGATCTACCATGAAGGAATGTTGGGATAGCAGGTTGTCTTGTTCTTAGATAACCCACCGAATGATTTACAATCAGAGAGCCAAGAACATTCGAAAGTATCAGTTGACAGTATGAAATACCAACATTGCCTATGTAACATTACAGCCGAAACAATACTGTTCTAATAATGAACGTACAAATTTTTATTCAATTTAGAACAATAAACGCCTTCCAGCATAATTTTGAACCAGTCAATTTGAATCATGACCAGCTGCGTTTCACGATATATATAATTCTATGCTAGGGTTCGACTAGAGAGTCTCTGATTATTAAACCATAATTTCTTCGATCGGAACTTGTGTGTGTGTTTGTGTGTGTGTGTCCTTCCAGACGATAACTCTCCTTAAGGTTGAGATAAAAATTCCGTTCTTGCGCCAAACGAAAGGCCAGATTTCCGTTGGCCAGCATTTTTTGAGCCCATTAAATTGGTCATATTCCAAAAAAAGTTGTAAAAAATCACTAAAGATAGCAAAAATCGGCTAAAAATCGTTAAACTTATAAATGCATATTTTTTTAAATCAGAATATTGCTCAATTAAAGTTTAGTGACTACCTATAAAATAGAATATTAAAAAATGTATGTGCAAAATTATGCTGAAAAATGTACTTAAATTTCATTAAAATGTGATAAAAAATTGATTAAAACTCCAAAAAAGTTAAAAATTGAAAATCTTTTCGAATTGCAGAATATTATTTAGGACGAGTTTTTTGCCATAGAATTGGTTACTAACAATTTCTTTTCCCTAAAAGTCCTTCATTTTCAAAACAATGTAACATAATCTAGTACGATAATTTACAAAAATTCACTCATACGGTCATGCTGCATGACTGGAACTTTTTTGCCATATTTACTTGTTTATGCCCTCGCTGCCAAAACCCACACTCCCACGATGTACACGTTGACCCAAGATTATTGGGAAACATCTAGGTATCATGGTATCATCTGGGCTCATTTCTTTGAGTCTTGATTTAATTTTGTTTAATTATGAATGTTACAGTTATAATTTGATGTTAATCATTATTTTGCAATCAAGACAAAGTGCGTAGAATTATGAGACATAATATTCATGACATGAAGTAGGATATTCAAGCAGGTAAACGCTCGGGTTTACTATGAGCCGGAAAAAATTATAAGTTCTTGTTGGAATATTCTTGGTTATTCCAACCAACTTCATCTTAAAATGACAATTTGACATAAAAAGTCCAATCCGTTATGGTTAAGGTGATGATTCACGGTACTAATTTCGTTTACTGATAAGAGCTTTGATATAGGTATTCGTGTTGGCAGCCATAATTTCTCACAGGAGTGCGAGGGTGGAAGTTTCCCCAAGAACGGTAAGACTTTCCACCTCTGTCACATTTTTGTAACTCAATAAATTCCATCACATAACTTTCTATTTAAACTTAATATTCATCATTCCAGACTTCTCTTAGGCCCCATATAGTACTCTAGCCGACTCAATTGAATCTTCTGCTAAATTTGACGAAATACAACGTTGTAAGGATCATGTTCTACCTTAATTGTAAGTATGCTTCTACCATTTAGTTAGTAGATTAGTATATTATAAACAACCCTCTGTATATCTACCATAAGAAACCATATTGTTTAGTCATGTAGCACCAGAAGAGACCTCTTATAGGCGAAACTAGTTGTGAAGAAAGAATAAAAAATATTTAAAGGAAGAAGCCGCCTAACTTCCACCCTCATAGCAGTACTCCTGCGAGCTTTGATGTTCTCCAGAAAGTGAATTACAATCAATCATGTCACCAAGGGACGCCAACAACAGAACGCCAACCTTGTGAAGGGAGCAAGCGTGTGTAAGGAGGATCGAACTAAGCCCTGTTCAGCAATCAACAGACCACCGACGGGGAAACAGTACGTATCAGAGAACCGCCATCGAGGACAGAGGTTCTGCCAACGGGCATCCGGTAACAGAACTGCAGGGACAGAAACGGCCGAGATGCCTAAAGGCAATCGACCTCTCACATACTAATCAAAGTGTGCACGAACCCTGGGAAACCTAGACTCAAGCCAGCGGCACAAGCAACTAATGAGGCAATTTACATCATATTGATCCTCAACGTTGCTGGGGTATCGGGTGAGAGACAGATGGTATTACAACGTATTAGGACCGACAACAGTGGTTTGAACCGCTATTGAGTTCCAAGGGGGTGGTCAGTTCAATAAACAGCGAATTTAATTCAACTACAACATCGCATCTGACGTTAGGTGAAACACACAATGAATGTCATAACACTATAATACCAGTTAAGTTGTTCGTACAACTGACGAATATACCACCATCAGTGCCACGGTGGTACCACAGATGTTATGACACCACAAAATTTATCACCTCTGCACTACATAATTCGTGGCATATAATAAACTTAATCCCAGGATAACCCATCACGATCTCAGATAACAATTACGAGCGTAACCCATGGGTGCGAAAAAGTAATTTAATTATTTTTAAATGGAAGAAGATTCCATCCAATTAAGTTGTATGGTGGTTTGCCTTTTTCCTTATGTAGGTGTGTAGATTGTGAGGGTGAGAATATGGTAGGCTTCTTTTATTGTAGAAGTTCATTAGCTAAGTACTTTCGCCTTCAAGGCCTAATTCAGAGCTTTTGGATACGTGTATCATGATAGCATTGTTGGTTTTAGAGTTAAAGGGGTCCTCCTTCGTCATCATGTAACTGGTAATCAGTTGTTTTTGGATGCCTTGCTACAGTCAATAGAGAGTTTTTGTACTTTTCGTATTCATTTTCTCGAATACGAAAATGGCCTTTCCGAAACTAGAAGAGGTTTTCGTTACGTGGAAACGCTTTTCGGAACGGGAAGATTCAGCTTTACTCGTGCTCAGCTTTTTCGGAATCGTAATTACGAGACGACAATTTGAACTTTCTCTAGAATAACACTCTGGAATAACTTAGCAACTATCATGCAGTTGGTATGGACACACACACACCCGACAAAATCGCCTGACTTTTCCCCGTGCCGTCTTTTGTTGTTGGTTTAAGTTAAAAACCTTTATATTTGTCTTTTTCGTGTTTTATCCCAGCACCTCAACCAGCAGGGTCATTAGTGGCATTTCGTTCTTGCTTTCGACGTTATATCGACGATTTCAGCTTTTTCATTGTCAAGATTTCATTTCAAAGTTCATTTTACACGTTTTAAAGATTAGTGTTCTTCACGGCTGAATCTTTTTTGTATGATGCTGAGGTAAGGTCGTTATTTTTTACTTCATGTTATATTTTGGAAATTGTGTACTATGGCAATTGAGTATTGACCAGTGATTCACAACAACAGTCACGTTAACTTCTCTATAAGAGTTCTCTTTCTCTTGGGCTTATGAAAACGCTACGAGAAATAAATCCGGAAAGGTTAGCATTCATCGTGCTCGCTCTAACACGAGAAATACCAATACGAGAAATATAAAAACCCTGCAATTTTGGTTTTAAATTGAGAAACATGCAAAATTTGGTGGGTGGAGCACATATTTTCAGGGAGAACCGTACATACCGCGCATTCAGATTTAATACGAATTAACAAATAAAAATAAAAACCCACACTACATCAAACCACACGTATGGTGCTTGATTAGCTAAACGGCTTTGACCTAGATAAAGACTGGGGAGAGCTGTATAGTTCCATTCTCACTACGAATGGTGGAAATAGCAATATCTATAATATCCCCAGGCAAAGAAGGATTAAAAGGGGTAAAGTGATTACAATTCCGCATGGCTCGCTCACTTCCCAACACATTAGGGTGACCTAGTTCGTTCTCAACCGCTAGCAGCGTTGCGTTAGATTTTATTATTAATTATTGGAAGAGTATAATATAGGGACATAAAGAATGGGGTTTATAATTTAGACAATAGAAACGATACCCTGTAGCATTTTAAAAAAATTTAAATAAAATAAAAATAGCAATTAAAGAAGATTTATATTTTGGATTAGGAACACAGGGAGACTATACTACACAGCTCCAATCATCTCTTCATCTTATCACCACAGTTTCAATTGTTTAAATATTTTATCTCCCTAATGCTATACAATAATCATGAGTGTATAGATTTCCAAAACGACTTATTTTATTTCTTCTTCGTTTCAATCTCTTTACAATCCTTTCCAGATTTCCTGAATAAGTATATGTACAAATACTCATTAACTTAGAGCAAATTTTTATCAATACCTAGGTAAGTACACTACATAACTTTTATTTAGGGCGGTAGAAAGTTGGATCCCGTGCATCCTATTATATCTGCGCTGTCACACTGCACTTTACGTAGAGCCAGGGAAAGATAAGTACGACAGAATATTGTAGATTGTACCTACAGATTTTCGTAAATGATCGAAATGTATAATGTTAAATTGTTTTGAAATTTGAGCTTTTTGAGTGCAAGGAAATTGTTAACTCTTAATTTTAAAGCAAAAAAAAAAGAAAAAAAAAGTATTCTAAATAATAATCTCCTATTCAAATAGAGGTTTTAAATTTTTAGCTTTTTTGCAATTTTTATCGATTTTTTATCAAATTTTGATGGATTTCAAGTGCATTTTTCAGCATAATTTTGTACATAAATGTCTGAATGTTCTATTTTATTGTTAATTAACTTTATTTGAGCAATATTCTACAAAAATATAAATTCAACAATTTTAAACCGTTTTTAGTGATTTTTTCAGTACATTTTTTGAAATTAGACCACTTTGACGTGCTCAAAAAGTGCTGGCCAACCAACTCAACCTGTCGTTTGGAAAGATTGATTTTTTGGCGCAAGAATAGAATTTTAATCTCAATCCTGAGGTACCTAAGTTATCGTCTGGAATGGCATATATAAATATATACATGAAAAAGTGTTAAACTCTAGGATTCGTTTCAGAATGCCTCGAAACGGATTTCAAAGAATTTTGATTTGAAAATTTTCCGAGCCATTGCAATAGCTTCATTTTCTGGGAAAATTCGCTAAAATAAGAAAAAAACATGAGCCAAACATTTCAGCGAAATGTAGATTAATATGGGCTATGGAATCAATATATTTGTTTCCAATAATCTGGATTTAAACCTACATCGATATATTTAGGGTCAGGTCACTTGATAGAAATCATTCCATCAGACCGTTAGAAATATAAAACTGATCTACAAAACGCTTCATGAACAAAAGATTTATGAGTGATGTGGGAATAGCAATAATCAGCACCGGGAATCGAACCTGAGAACCTCAAATCATTATATTGTTCAATTAAATATTGTGTAGAGTGTGTGATAAGGAGCAAAGAGAAGTAACTTGGTAGATTTGAAGCTGTTTAATTAGATGCACTACGCTGAGGCAGCCTCGGGCGATCGGAGTTAACAAATGAAAAATGTACACAACCCCTAAGGTATCAATTCATCTTGTTAAAGTAGAAGGAAGCGAATATACAATAATTAGTTGGTCAAGAGCTCCACCAACTCCCTACCCTGTTAGAAGTAGGTCTGAGGTTTGGCTCAGTCCATAAATAAACGATTGAGAGGAGTTGGATAATTTATTTACCTATATAATTAAATATGGGCAATTTATTATCAGCTGATAAATGACATGTGATAAATTAGGTGTGTCAACTGTAATTACAATAATCAGGAGGTACCAATACTCATCAATTTACCATTAGCTACGATTATGTTCGTTGGGATTGAAGGCCACAATGTAACCTTCAGCTAACAAACGAGATGAAATTTTATAAGTACATATTTAAGTATTATCGGAATATAATGCTAAGGCCGTATCGCATTTTTTCTGCTTTTTTCTCGCATTTTTTAATGCTGTATTGCGGGTTTTTCTGAAGAAGTTTTATAGAGTCTAGCCAGTTGTATAGAGGTTAGGGCTCCTAGGGGGTTTTCAGTGAATTGTTACCTTCCCAAGAGTTACGTATTTAGCACTATACTTGCGTCGAGGTAAAAAAAAAGAACACATTCAAATTTTCTCAAGTGAGTTTAAAAATACTCCGCCAGGATACGCAATGATAAAAAAAGTTGACCTTGGAAAAAAGCACTTCTCCTTCACGTTCGGGCATTGAAAATGCGAGCAGAAAAAATGCTAGTGTGATACGGCCTAAAGGTGAAAAGGAATATCAAGACAACGGCAAAAAATACGTAGGGAATATTGTAATAATTTGTAACATTACCATGGTAATATCATTCATAATTTTTTGAAATTTATTTATTTATTTATTATTAAGCATGGCTTTCGCCAATCACATCGGGAGTAGAGTAAAAAGTATGTAAGGGGAAAAAATAAAAAAAAAATTCAAACTTGGAATGAAATGAAAAAACACGTAATGGAAAAAATGAAAATAAATGCATCATTTGCATGAATCAAATGCAATTCATGACTAAATCACAAAGCTATTAACACTGACAAAAACACACGTCACTGCGAATAAAGGTAAGAGTCTAGGCTCCTCTTGAGATGCGGAAGACCATAGAAGAAAAAGTCAAAATCCACAGTCTGGAGGAGGGCATTAGTTTCACGAGGCATACGATACATAGGCGATTGCAGTTGGTAATTTTAGGCAGCAAATGATACATAAAACAATGAGTTGAAACGGGCGGTGTAGCTAGGAACGTGGATATTCACTCTTAAAAGAAGGGATGATCACATAATCCCACCATTAAGAAATTTGTGGAAAAATAAGACATCCGCCATGACACGCCGGTCCCTCAACTCAGGAAGATTGTACCTTGAAGCTAGAGTGGCAAACTGATCTTGGTCAGCCGGAACTCTCAGCTTGTAGCAGAGGAACCTGAAAAACTTAAGCTGTACACGCTCCAAACGATCTTTGTACTCCTCATGAAACGGAGACCATATGGGACCCGCATACTCCATAATAGGGCGAACTAGAGATACGATATTGGACAGATTTATTCACCAAGATCTAAAGACAAATACCAACTCACATATCAGGGGCAAAGTAAAAATGGGCATCAATAATCAATTTAAACAAAATGAATTTTTTTTTTTTAAATATTGATTTTTGAAATCGATTTTCTAGTACCCGATAAAATTGGGAATTGATTCACACATATCGATATTTTTGACAGATTTTTAAGAAATTTAATGAGAAGTGGCTAGGGTTAGTTTTTCTAACCCTACATTTGTCGACAAAAATCCTAAAAATATAAACAAAAGGTTTGTCATTTCTGTTTTTATGCTTTTCATTATTTTCCTTACGCTTTTCTAGGAAGACCACTGGTAAACACGGAGCCTAAAGAAAATTGTGATCTAATTATAACCAAATAGACGTAAGCACTAACTAGAAGAAATTCAATGAAATGAAATAGAATTAAAGTTTATTTACATACAGTTTTGTTCAGATAGAAAAATAAAGTTCCTTTTTTAAACTTCGGCTAGACATATTTGTTGTTTAACAACTTGATTTTAAATTTAAATTTTAAACGTCATTATTTCATAGATGATTATTTTGATAAATATGATGGGTTGGGTTGATTAGACACGAAAAATCATGAAAACCATCAATTTGGGCAATTATCAGTAGTATAAAACGGCTATTTCATATTGCAATTTTAAAATCGGTTTTTATTCGTCCGTTTCGAGGAGTATCGATTTATTAGGTACGATTCCGAATCGATTCAAAAAATCGATTTTTTATAACCATCCCTAGTGCTAAGCACACTTACTTCCAAAGAACATTCGGGAAAAGTAGTTACCAAACATAGCTTTTAGACCAATTGCAAAAAAAAGTAGCATGTACTAAGACTCTGGTTTTCTGGACATTCCTCCTAAATGACTCCATTAGTATGGGACACCCGAGAGTTACTCTAATGACCTGTTTCACCACAGAGCATCACGAGTTAATCCAGGATTAATCCAGTTATCCAACTGCTGCTTTTGATGGATAACTCCCGACTCTGGGTTAACTCCCAGTTGTTCCTCTATGGTGGAACGGGCCCTGACAGCTACTGCAAATGATCCCTCCCACCCTCGCAACCAATTACTTCTAAAAGCACTAAAATATCATCAGGACCACTAATCAATAATTGGTTTTTACCCAATAGCACCCATGTAGGCACATGTCAGGAAAGGTCTGTGAAGCCTAGCACCATGAATTTTACCGCAGAAATCATGGGAATGTAAGTATAAGGACTTATAATTCAACTTGGAAGATCATTCGCAAGAATAGAACGTACAGATTACTTATCGGAGTTGGAATGGGTGCAAGACCGAACCATTTTTCCCACGATCGTTCATTCACTTGCAGTGGGCTGAGCTCTTTGTTCTGAGCGGTGATTGGTGGTGAGAGCACAATAAGTTCAATGTTCTCTGACTCATCTGGAACTGAATGGGAGATCGTGATGGTGAGAGGGGAACGTAACTATCGGAAATCGAAGGCCGAAACCTCGTTCCCTTCAATCAGTGCACTATGCGATTTTAGGAGCGAAATCGTTGGTTAACCGTGATGTAACCATTAAAACCCACGGAAAGCCCCACACTAATGTGAACAAGGTTGAAGGAACAACTTCCACTTAACGAGATAAGACTGCCTCAATTCAGTAAGCAGCTTGTTGAAATCTCCATTTAAACAACTTATTTCAATCGATCATAAACTGCTATCCATTTCCTTAAAGATTGAAGGGTGTTTTATAAAATAATATCAAAACAATTTAATAAAATTAACAGTTATGTAGGATCACATACAGGGTATGCCAGGTAAGGTAGTCAGTACTTCAGGGAGTAATTCTAGAGCTCACTTATGATCGAAAGATCCTCGTAGATTTTTTATATTTTCTATGTATTTAATATTTAGCACATTTTCTTAAAAAAAAAAAAAAAGTAAAAATGAGCTATTGTGTTCACTTTGTCCGATGATGTATTTATGAATGCATGGATGTATGTCCTCTTAAAATTGTTTTAAATGCCACTTCCCAACGTCCGATTTTGATGAAACTTGGGATGGATGGAATCTGTAACGTGGTGAGGATAAAAATGTATCAGGGGCCGCTGACTCATGAGAGGTCATTGATCAGCGGAGTGAAATCCAAAGCCATTTGGTCTCCTATTCGACACAGGAAGCTGAAATTTGAGAGGGAGACTCAAGGGAGAATGGTGAAGACGACTGAGAGGTCATCGATCAGCTGAGTGAGTTCCAAAGCCATTTTGTCTACTATTCAACGCAGGGAGCTGAATTTTGAGAGGGAGCCTCAAGGGAGAACACTGAAGACGCATGATGAGAAGACATCAATCAGATGAGTGAGCTCTAAAGGCATTTTGCCTCCTATTCAACGCAGGAGGCGTCTAATTAACGCGGATCTCCTCACAAGAAAATGCGCTATCATGTGACTCACTTCCTGAGCACTGATGTACTTGTTTCATTTCATAGGTAGCAACATCATAACAGGTGACAGGGAGAACAATTTCGCTGCTAGAATGATCGAGGATGAAATCATTCATTGCTTACGACTGGCAGTAGTGCTCCATCCTCTACGCCTACGCAACGTATCTTCTTTCTCGAACCTCTTATGAGCGCCATTTGGATTTTAGCCCTGACCCACGACGATACTTGGGTGAACGGTTTCGTGCATTCATCTGACAATGAAGCGGCTAATTTTCTCGAAAAAAGTTCAAACTCCCGGTGCATAACTCCAACGCAGGAAATGATCAGAGGGGTGAATGATCCACGGAGATTTCTGCCGCTTCATCGTAGAGATTGTTTTTTTTTTTTTTTTTTTTTTTTAACGCTTAGATATCAAGTAATTTAATATTAAGATTTTTCTAGTGATTTTGACATTACGTCTCTAAATCGCTCAAAACCCCCTTAATTTCTGTAAATTCAAATTTGATGAAACCGTTGGAAAGAGCATTAAATTTTTTATTAAATACATTTCTTTATTAAATGTTTTTAATTAAATTTTTGAAAATTGTCTTCATTAAAATCCGTTTTGAGGCATTCTGAAACTATTCCTAATGTTTGCGCTTTTTCATATCCGTTCTTGAGCCAAAAAACCAAGCTTCTCAAACGAAAGGATGAGTTCGTTGGCCAGTACTTTTTGAGCACATTGAATTGGTCAAAATGAACACATGAACAATGAACACATTTTTTGAAATTTCTACAAAACAAAAATTACTAAAAACAGCTAAAAATTGTTAAATTCATATTTTTTTAGCAGAATATTGGTCAAATAAAGTTTATCGAATATAAAATAGAACACTTAAAAATTCATGTACAAGATTATGCTGAAAAATGAACTTAATTTCATTCAAATTTGGTATACGATCAATAAAAACTTGAAAAAAAAAAAAAAAAAAAAATCCAAAAGCTTTTTTAAATAGCAGATTCTATTTTTAATACGTTTTCTGCCATAAAAATAATTATTAACATTTTCTTTGCACTCAAAAAGCTCAAAATTTTCCACCATAGAAGAGTAGCATTTTTCACAAGAGGGTGTATAGAATTAAGACTCAATAAACGCTGTTGCCTTTCCTCAATTGTGATGTGGCTAACTCCCTGACCCGAAAGGACGTTTTGCCTCCTTTTCTCAATTTTTTTTTTTTTTTAAACATAATATATAATATGGTAACTTAAGAAAATTCATTCATACGATCATGCTGCATGACTGGAACTTTTTATACCGTTTCGACGACATTTTCGTTAGACTTTTATATTCATTATCATCCGTGCGATTTCTAAGTAGTTTCACCTAATTTCGACACCAAACCACTGGGATTGGGTCAAATTTTCTGGAAAAACCGTCTGGGTCACCGTAAATCGGGTATATCATCAAAATTTCAAACTTGGATGGAGGTAACTTTCCCAACCTTGTTTCAGCTGGTTGATCACCAGCTTAGGATAATTGTGGTGAGATCTTACCTATCTTTTACATCTTATTATCATCTTTGTCTTCATCTTCTGGGCTCTTTCTGGCTGTTTTCATCACTCTTTCTACCTATCTATCTGGGGTCCGCCATCACTTTCAACATTCATCTCTCGGACTGAACTTTGAGGAACAGGGGTTATCATTTTAATTTGATGTACCAGTGTTACTCTAGTCAGTTCACATTTCTGTACCTACCTCTCTCTTTCATATAAAAGGTGGCCACATAGGTAGGAAAACTTTACTCAATTACCCTCAAAAGTATAGAAGTTAACCTACATATACCTATCTACAGTTACCTCACATTAAATAAACTAGGTGAACTTATATATCTATATTTTATTTATCATTCCTAATCACAAATAATATCACCAATCTTGTCACTGATTATTATAGTACATTCCTATGCATCTATAAAGAAATACAGTCCACTCAATATTAACTATCTGAGCATTGTAGGGCCTGCTATTTAATCTGAATTATCATTGCCTACGACTCATGGTGAACATCCAACATCAAATAGCAGAGCAACATGCATTTAACGGGGTTGGCGGTGTAAACAACGCAGCAGGCTCTTAGTCCTTTATAAAACCCCACTCATTTTGGATGATTCATTCGTGAGTTCCAGCTAAAGTGAGGCCCCCGAAACGGCCAATGACTTCCAACAGGGATCATCCAGGTGCCGTCGAAGAACAGTCACGCTCAACGAGCGAATGCAAACTGAGTCAATCCAGACGAAAAAGAGGGGAAACGGATAAGTGCCAGAAGAGGAGCGGCCAGTTCCCGTCTCCTTGACCAGATATCAAGTGAAGTGAATCCAATGTCAAGGGCACATTTTGCTCGATATCCCCCCTCTCCCTCCCACCCACAGCACCACCCATCTCACACCCTCTCTCCACTACATCCACTCCCACTTGAAGCAAACGAAGAAGGACCGGTGACCGATCTAATAACAAAGACGACTCTCCCACTTATCGTGTGTTTTTCTGCGACTCCATCGCGGAAATGGAAGATCATCCCACGCAACTGGGGGTTTTTAATTCAAGACTCGTAGAAATAATTGACGTTATAAATATTACGAAGATACGTTTGTTGAAATGAGAAAGGTAATGCATACATCCACTTGAAACGAACTAAGAAGGTGACCGATCTGAAAACAAAGACGACTCTCCCAGCTCATCGAATATTTTTCTGCGTCTACAGCGCGGAAATACAGGATCATCCCAAGTAACTGGGATTCTAAATTCAAGACGCGTAAAAATAACCGGCGTTTCAAATATTACGAAGATATTTTTCCTTATATAAACAAAGGTAATGGATAAAAGTCCCGGGGACTGAAATTAGCTAGGGGAAGGAGAACGATGAAGGAGAACGTTATGTTGTGAATTGACCAATTCTTCACTTAAGGGTTTATTTTCATTTGATGTTTTCACTAATGAACCATTGTAATCGACCAAGAAAAAAATGTTTAACCCCACCACAAAATTTGTTGGTTCAAGTTTCAAGACGCAATAACGAAAATCGAAAAAAGAAAAATCCGTACCGTTCGAAGCCTCTTTTCTACTGGATCTGAGTTCAGAAAACTTCGGTCTAAAATCCCACATGAATCCTAGTTGACCCAAGAACTTTGGTATCACTTTTGGTGATACCCTAGATGGTGAATCTGAAAAGTTGAAATATCGGAAAATGGAGATTTTGAAAACTTTCTATATTAAAGGGTAGTTTTTTCGTTTAATTTAAATAAAGAAACAAGTTAGATGAATCGAATGATACCATCTGAAGCATTGCACGACAAATCATTCAACAAGCGTTAGGAGAAATGAACTATGGCAGTGAACTGCGCAGAAGGGTTATCAAAACAAAAGTAATTAACCTTTGTGTCATAATTTGCTGTGTTTTAAAACCACACGTGCAACGTAATGAAACTAATAAACATATCAATTATAATTTAATAAAATTTGGAAACGAGTGGCCGCGAGTCATAATAAGTTATGGGCGTATTGGCACATACAGGAACTGCTCGTTTGAGCTCTCCAGAATAATGGCAAATGCTGCAAAAGATGAGCAATTCAAGGGTATATATGACGATAGCATCAGGCGAATTTAATTGAAACCTCCTGTATTGGCACATACAGGAACTGCTAGTTTGAGAGATTAGGATTAGTGAAAAGTTATTTTTGAGCTCTCCAGAATGATAGCAAGGGCTGTAAAAGATAAGCAATTCAAGGGTATATGAAGATAGCATCAGGTGCATTTAACTGAAACCCCTTGTATTGGCACATACAGCAGCTGCTAGTTTGAGAGATTAGGATTAGCGGAAAGTTATTTCTGAGCTCTCCAGAATAATTGCAAGGGCTCTAAAAGATGAGCAATTCAAGAGTATATGAAGATAGCATCAGGTGCATTTAATTGAAACCCCTTTCATAGAGAGGTTGTTGGAGGGAAATTAAGAAAATCGGCTGGAGAGTCTAAAATCATTGACCATGCTTTACATTCAAACTGAAATAAATGCATGAGGATAATTACGAACGAAGAAATTATTTGCGATTATAGCCCACCATCATCACTATTCCAAAGATTGGTTGTACGTGAGAACCATTTAAAAAAGGCCAATGTACGCATTACGCTCCTGGTTAGTTTTTATTAGCTTCGTAGGTATACCTACCTGCCCTAATGTTCAACTATCGTTATTCCAAAGATACTAACCAAACCGTAACCAGTACAGCAAAAAGGGTTAGGAAGATGAAAATTGGCAGCAGGGAATGGGGTATGGTGTAGGTACAATAACCACCGAGCTTTACAACGAAGGTGAACGTTTTTGGTACGATAAAAAATATGCATGACAACCACCAGAATTAGAAAAGCTGGGAAATATCATTCATGTCTCAAGAACAAGTTTCTGTCAATTATTTTCTCTTGGGATTTAATGGCATAAAATGGTTTTTCACTCAACTGTTGGATCTCATTCATGTAAAGCAGTATACGTCCTGCTAGTAGTTTGTATGTTTATCTAGTGCATTAAAGCAACGATAAACCGATTCAGCAGACTAAAGTGTATTACGTAGTTACTCCTTAGCAATTGCTATGAAGATTCAACAAGCAATCTTGGACCGTTAAATAGACTGTGGGACATATAGTTTTAGGCGCAGGCATTTTTATTGGTCCGTCAGCGTTTATTTTCGGGGGAGCCAACTGGAGCCTAACCCACAGAATCTCAAAAAATAAATAAATAAATAAAATAAAATAAATAAATAATAAAAAAGAAATAATAATAGAATAAAATAATAATAATAATACCCATAATCGGAGGGAAACGGTGATGGTTTAGCGTGTGACACGAATCTGCAGACTGTAGAGTTAGAGAGAAGATCCTGAGACAGAAAGACATGGGACCAAGATTTTCCAGAAAAAATTATCCATTTTGCAAAGAATAAGAAAGATCCTCAAACATGGTAGACTCAGAAGCTCAAACTATGATGTTTTCGTAAAGAAGTACGGCGTTCAAACAGTAAGGAGTAAAAGAAAAACATTGCTTAGTAACAACACGCCATCAAATACAACCTGCAAACATGACAAGTCTGTTGCTGGGAGCTGGGAAGGCCAAAAAGGGAGCGCTGAATCGATAGCCCACTCGACCACTCGCAGGTGTGAAGCGGGCAAGTACGAAGTATTTTCAACGGTTCCCACAGCCCGTTGCTTCCAGCGGAGACAAGTTGACCGGTAAAGCAAACAGAAATCAGACCCCGAGGAGGGTTTCAAAGGTAAAGTTAGATTGAGTTGTAAGCAGGAATGTTAGCAAATACTTCATTCACCCCCAAAAGGGTCTCCTTCCCAGCGTTTTCAAGGGAGTAACTTTGTGGAAGGTACAGTTTGGGGGATCCAACAAACTGTGGTCTACACATCAGGATACTAACGAGTCTACGAAATAACTATAAACTCATGGGTGTTTAACAGGTGGCCCGAGTAAAACTTTGGAATGCAGTCGAATCCTTCCAGTTGTCAATAAGATTTCTGACATTGGCAAGCAATTATCACCTATTCTGATGTTTACAACGTTTCGAGGATAAAAGAATGAGAGTTCCGTACAACTCATGGAGAAAACGACAGTAAAACTCCTAATCAGGCTAACTTACTAACTTTAATAACATTGGGCCGTAAATGCTTGCTTGTGTGCGAAAATTTATGACATTCAATTAACAAACTCTTTCCTAATGATACTCTGCAATCTAAAACGATGATTACAGACACGTCGATTTGTCTTTTGTGCCTTAGCTTGCAAATGTCGAGTATTTAATTGAAAATTTAGGTCATTTTACGATCAAAAATGTTAGGTATACCGTTCAAATCTACGTTTTAGCAAATTTTTGTAAAAATGAAGCTATTGCAATGGCTCCTAAAACTTATAAATGAAAATTGTCTTCATTGAAATTCGTTTTGAGGCATTCTGAAACGAATCCTAGTGTATTGCTTTCCAAACAAAAGGACGAGAGCGTTAACAAGCACTTTTTGAGCACATTAAACAGGTCAAATTCCAAAAAATGTGCCAAAAAAAAATCAATAAAAATGGGTAAAAAACGTAGAATTCGTTTTTTAAGCAGAATTTAAGTCAAAATAAGTTTATCGACGATGAACTAGAGCAATACAAAATTCATGAACAAATATATGCTGTAAAATGTACTTAAATTTAATTAATATTTGTCAACCATTGATGAAAACTGAAAAAAAGAGCTAGAAATCCAAATTCTTATTTGAATCGCAGAATATCATTTAGAACGGGTTATATGTCATAAAATTGGTAGTTTTTAAAATTTATTTTGGCATTAATGGTGCACATTTTACAGCCATATTTTCAAAAAAGTTAAGTTACATATTACATAGAACATTCTTAGAAACTAAACTGATACGTTACATTCATTAAAATATTTAGATACTGCTTTGTAAATATTAATGTTATTTGTCCTAATTATAGATAAGTAGTTGAAAAGTTGACGAATTAACTCATTATTAATGATATAACCAAATAAAATATCTCTTTCGCAATAAAATGAGGGACACTCCATTCATTTCATTATTATAGTTTCATAGATGAATTATTGCCAATTGACTGAATTCAGCTATGGTAGTTGACAATTTCTTTTCACACAAAGTTCTTAATTTTCAAAACAATGTAACAAATTATAGTACGATAATTCACAAAAATCGCTCATGCGATCATGCTGCATGACTGGACTTTTTAAAATCCTCTTGTGTTCCCCGGTGCGGTGAATGACCGACATTATTGGCCCAAAATCTTCCAAATCGAAGTTCATTGAAAACAAATACTATAATGATTATTCCCTTCTCAGCACCAGAATAACCAAGATCTCTATCACTTTGAGGGCTTCTACTAGTTGGGTAAGCAGTTCAATTTCTATAATTTATAAAATTTATACCTCATATTCATAAAATTAAGTGGCATTTTTTGTATTATATGAAATACAACATTTCTCTCATTTCAATTAGCGCAACTTCAGGCAACTTTTGCTTGTGAATACGTTTGCCACAGTTAGAGCTCTAACTCTCAAAATAAAAACTTTTGAATATTCTGAAATATTTAATCGTGTTTGAATCAGAATTAAAACTCTCGTAAAAACAAGGCATGAAGTTGAAAAATCAGAGGTTGAAACAATAAACAATTATTTTCTTAAGAAAATCTTTGGGTAACTTTAGAAATAACATATTATTTTACTTCCCTTGATGGGCAGTATTCACGATGAAATTAATTTTTTAATTATTTATATCTTCAAAGAAATCCTGATTAATTGGAATGAAATTTTCAACAAGAAAGAATATTTTGCACCATATTGTTCGTGGTGGTGGAGACGTTCACACCACGAGATTGTAACTTGAAATGAGAGATGAGACCTTTTACCTAACTACCGAGAAGGAGCCCACCAATTGATAACATATTTTTAATCATGTGCTGAACAAAAGATGTGTAATAATAACTCTTTCGAGTGTACTTCGATTTTCGAGGTTTTGACCATGAATTCTGGAAATTTTCCCCAGAGTGCGACACCCGAATCAGAAAGAAAAATCATGTAGGTCTATAATTGTAGTTCTGCGGGTTGAACAATTCTACCGCCTTTATACAGTCAGATGACCCTAAAATAATGTTTATAGACGGCAATGACCTCTCTAACAAATGTAGACTGAGTAAAAGTAATTAATTAGGGCCAAGATTAAATATGGTACTGAAGAGATTAATATCCCTTCATGTATATAATAAACACAATAAAATGTTTCAGCATTGGGAAATTTCGTAGATTTCTATAAGAAATTATATTAATATTAATTTATGTTGGATAAAGGTTAACGTCGTTAGAGCGGAAAGCAATTTGCATGGCAGGGGCGCGGTCATGGCGGAAGTCTCAGGTTTCCAAACGTCCTTCGTGACGCAGAACAGTTATATATTTTAAGGCTAACAAAAAGTGAACATCACGCTGAACTTTTATTTTTCAATACCCTACGAGGCACCGGGAATTCATGCATTTTGGACCAAAACAAAATTAATAAATACATGATTACATAATACGTATGCATGCGTCTTTACGAATCAGCCAAATGTATATGATGTATGTCCCACGCTGTCTCCTTCGGCAACTCGGGTCTTTTTGTTGGTAACTATAAGTAAACATGTATAATAAAATGGATAAACAAGAAAAAATGAATGAAAATAAAATAGAATAATAATAAATTATTAATCAATATATTAAATGAATAAATAAATATATATTAATAAATTAAAGTAATAATAATGCGCTACAAATTAAGAGAAGGCTTTGGAACGCAATTGCATTCCACCCAACCCCAGCTAAGAGGGGGCATCACGAGAGGGTTATACATTAAACCATCCAACACCCAAGGAAGAATTATATAACACAATGATCACACGACAAAATGAGAATTGGCAAAAACAATATTGTTTAGGGGAACCAGGGGAATTCTATAACAACCTTAATCCAAAAATTATCAGAATTCCATGGTTCAAAAAAATTGATTAGCCGAATGAGAAGAAACCAGAAAAAAATCTGTTGTTCTGTTCAAATCTTCTGTTTCAACTAGATCAACTAACTTAGCTAAATTCTCTCCTATTCACCCAGGGAGTCTGAGAAGGTGTCTCTCTGGGGCATTGAGAAACGAATACTTGTAGAATGATGGACTCTTTCCTAATCAGCTGAGTGAGCCAAATTCTCCCATTTTCACCCTAGGAATGTGAAATTTCACAGACATCCTCTCTAGGACATTTAGAGACGAATGCAGAGACAGGTTCCTACCAGATCAGCTGACTTAGCTAAAATCTCCCTTATTCACCTCAAGAATTTGAAATGTGACAGGGAGCATATCCAGGACATTATGAGATCAATGCAATGACGGGTTCAATCAGAACAGCAGACTTAGCTAAGTGCTCTCCTATTCACCCTGGTAATTTGAAAATTGATAGGGAACCTCTCTGGGACATCGAGAAACGAATAAAACGATGGGCTCATTGCTGATCACCTGAGTGAGCCAAAATATCTCTTTTCCGCCTTAGAAATGTGAAATTTGACAGGGAGCCTCTCTAAGACATTAAGCGATGAATGCAAAGACGTGTTCTAACTAGATCTGATAACTTGGACATTGTCACCCCTTATTTTTCTTGATTCAGTATTTATTATAGCCATTAGTTGTTCTTTATGTCAGCAGCCGAGGAATTTTGATAAAAGTACTCGAGGTAGATCCTAGTTATGACCACACTGTGATAATTTGTTGAGCGTTGTTGTTGTTTTTTTCTTCCTTTTAACTTAGATGTACCTAGTGTACGTAATAATTATTATTGATATTTTTTTTAATACATCTTTGTTAATTCATAAATCTTTTAACTGAATGAATGATTGTTAGGTATGTGTGTAATTTATAGTGTGTTTGGCTGCGTGTATCTGTTTTGTTCGCTTGGCGGTTCGGTGGGGGGCTCTCGGTCTGGCCCGGGGGCGGTCTCGGCTGGTACACCCTTCCTGATGCGATTCGCCTGTTGATCGTGTTTAAGGGTGCTCATTCAGAAATGGATGAGCACCCTCGGGAGGCCGCCATGTTGGGTCGGGTCCGGGCTCGGCCGGGACGCCCCGGCCGGGCCGCCGTTTTGGACGGATGGATGCCTGTGGCCAGCATCTTTGATTGGTGGTCTCAATTTCATTTTTAGCTTAGTTTTTTTGAAATTATTATAACCAATTTTTTTATTTGATTGTTAAGTGCTGACAATTGTCAAACAATTTATTGTGACGACAAATAAACTAAATAAATAAATAAATAAACTTATCTAAATTTTCTCCTATTCACCCTAGGGATATGACATTTGATATGATTTGATTGAGCCTCTCTGTGACATCGAGAAACGAATAAAATTATGAGCTCTTTCATGATCAGCTGAGTGAGATAAATGCTCTCCGTTTACCCTAGACATTCCAATTTGTCAGGTAGCCTCTCTGGAACAACAAGAGTCAAATGAAATGACACAATCCATCCTGAACACCTGAGTAAGCTCAATTCAGTAACATACCCGCAACCCCGAGAAAACTGTTTTTTCTTTTGTTATTAATGTGATATATAACTAATTTTGTTCTTACTCAATTTGGGATGCTGAACTTTGGAATGGGACTCCGTTTCGTGTCGTATACAGTTACTAGATGGAAAAACACGATTGGAAGACTTGAGGGAGGACAAAACATCTAAATGGAGGACTAATGTTTCAAGACTGAAAAAATCATAAATACTTCAAATGTACTCAAACATACATAAAAACCAATAATAAAGCACTTTTAAAGCAAACTGTTCAAAAATATAAGTGCCTAAGTATCTTTGTTTTGATTCTAATTTCTCACCCATACAACCACAATGTGCCACGAAGCATGGAAGAGCACAGCTAGTATTGTTATAAATAATAAGATATCATAAGCTCCGTTTACAATTTATTCCAGATACGAACTAAATCACTCGCAACGAAGTTGTGGAAACCCATTTCAAAACGGAAGTTAGTGAAAAACGTCTATTTCTACGAAAAATAAAGAGTTAAATCGATGTTTAATCAATGTTAAACCGATTTCGACAGTTAGGCCATCATCTCAGTAACAAACAATAACAATGTTTGTTATTGATGATGGCCTGACCGTCGAAATCGATTTAACATTGTAACTCTTTATTTTTCGTGGAAATAGACAACGTTTTTCACTAACTTCCGTTTTGATTTATCCCAGGTTCCGCCTGATTTCACTTCATATCATTCAACGCTAAATACTCTTTCCTTTTTGTTCCTTTTAAATAAATAACTTGAGAACGCAATTTTTACATTTCATAATTAAAAGGAGGCCTATTCCCTCAAAATGAGACCAATATGAAACAAGTAGGTAACAGGAAAATTAGAGCCGACGTTATGGAAATGTACCCAGAATTTATCAAGTTTCTAAGGAAAGTATCAGACTGGGTACCTACTCGCCACCTAAATAAAATAAGCCCAGCTATGCCTACGGAAGATCCGAGTCACCACGATACTTCTCGATCCTCCAAAACACACATCAGTTTGAATGATGGAGTCTGGGGCTGCATCGTGCCTTTAATAAGTCACACACTTTAAAAGGTCAGGGAGAATATTCTCTTTTGACCTTTTCCACCGTGACGGATAAATTCCCTCATAAATCTCGGAGCAGGTGGAGCCAGTCCAGGTCTTTTAGTAGGATGTTTTGGCAAGGTGTTCGAGAAAATTCCGAGAATGATAATTTTGAAACCGAGACCGTTGGACATGAAAGAACATAATTAATCTTGGCGTTCAGCTGCATTTATTTAGTACCGATTAAATACTTCAAATATTAATTTATTCGAGTTAAATCTCAGTCCATGTTATCTCATACTCTCTCTAACCAACCTTAACTTCAAAATCATGATAGTTACATAAGTTAGATAGAACTAGTAATTTTTCATGAGAATATGGCTATAATAAGCTCACATTTTCAGCGCCAATTCATCTAATATTAACGAGGTTTTTCGATATTCACGCAGAGAACTTGTAAATATGGCTGTAGGTACGTGTTTCTATTCCCAATGCTTGAACAGAAACGCATACATGATGCGTGAACACACACGCTAGGCATCCTAGGTATCGATTCTAACAAAGATTTCGAACAACAAGTTCCTCTGAGCAATTTTTTTTTAACCTTGATTTTGGAGTATATTCAATTTTTTTTCCCGTGTTTTTGACCATGTCTTTCCTAACATACAAAGTCAACTTGAAATAGATATTACATCCTTGGAAAGAGCGTTACATTTCCTATCTCTCTTGGATTCTTTTTACAGTAGGTCACGTAGGCGAAAAAGTGGACTAAACACGAGAACTTCTCTTTTTTTTTGTAATTAGTGTTTTTTAAGGTGCGTTGCAGGAAAAAAATGTCAAATAAGCAGCTTTCCAACGGTGCAATCAATTTTTATTTCACTTTGCTAATTAGAGGAGAAAAGTATGTTTGTATGATGAAAATTATGATTTTTTTTAAAGGAAACCGTGGGTTGTTGTGAAATATGAGCCTCTAAAAAAATTGGAGTTTGGGACCGGTTTCTAAGTAAGAATGGTAACACTTGAAAAAACAGCAATTCATAAGAAGTGAGAAATTCTCGTGCTTAGTATATTATTTTGCCTACGCGACCTACTGTAAAAATAATTTAAATATCATAGAAAGATGGGAAATTTAATGCTCTCCAACTGTATATATATATATATATATATATATATATATATATATATATATATATATATATATATATATATTATTATTTTGTTTTTTTTTTAAAGATTACATTCTATGTTGGGGGAGATATGGCCGTTTCATTGATGTAAGGTCGAAAACACGAAGAAAAACTTAAATTTGATACAACTCCAAAAATCAACGGTTTCAAAAAATTGCGAATACCAAATCTTAATAAGTGTGAACACCCTGTATAATGGATAAGAAATGAGGATGAAGAAAAAACGACGTCGAAGAGATATAAGATGACGAATGTCGGAGTCAGGTTACAAATATTTGATGAGAGACGACGAGAGAATACTCATGAAACTCCGAGCGTACACCGAGGTAACAGCCAGCGTGTTTGCAAAATTTTGATTTTCGTTAGATTTACGTACACCTTGTTAGAATACCTTGTAATCAGGAACTCTCTATTATCTATTTGGGAGTCAGGTAATTAAATCAAATTATGGCATTACATATGGATACAAACGTTTTCTCAACTCTTCATACCGTATGGAACACTACACCTACGTAAATCACCAATGAACAATGGGCGCTATTCTCCAACCCGAAAAGGTCAACCCGTTCAGTACGGTTTTACACAGAGTTGCACCAGAGTTTTAACAACGGGTTGTGTCGACAGCGATCGTTTCAAGTCGGGATAGACAATTAAGACGGCTCACGTCATGATCACATCATTAAACGAAGTCGAACCGAAAGGGACGCCCTTCTAAACCTCGGGTGGATAATGGGACACAAACGAACGCCGGACGAAGGGACTCGAAAGGGAATCGTCCAAACAAATAATATAATTGAGCTCCGGAACACTTGTGTAAATACGAGAAAGAAACTGAGAGGGTAACTCCAAGAGCGAGAGCTTTTTTGAAAGCATTTATCAAGTTGACCTTGTTAGTCGAAACGAGGTATTACGATATACCTAACAAGGGGATGCCGAAACATTTATCGTTTGTTAAATGACGAAATTGACGTGTTGCAGCCAAAGAAATTTTCATTTTGAGAGGAAGATCAGGTAATTTATCCAACTACCGAGTAAACAAGAACGACATTAGATAGGGAGCCTCTCTAGGACTTCAAGGGACGAATGAAATGGCGAGCTCCACCCTGAGCTCCAACTGACCGATTCGCGTGGCGGTTTTTGCGACATGCTGTTGAAACCAGCAGCACGTAAATAGGAAAGCATTTTGTAAACAAATTTTCCATTGATTAAGACAAAATTGCAATTAACCACGGCTCACTACAGTCACCGAAATTTGTTCTGTGCAACATAACTTATGCGTGTGGAGCTTCGATCTTCACCCACTAATATTTTACCATTCTCTATCCAAAAAGTTGGTTCTGCTTATGCACTGTTTTTTTTTTTTTTTTTTTTTTTTAAATAATGCACGATAAACTCAGCTGATAATTAACTTTCACGGACCAGTGATTTTCGTAGAAGGGCTACCTACTAAGACATAATTAATACACCTTTCTGATAAGAAAGTTTGTAATTTGATGATCAAATTACAAACGTGAGAAATTTCACATCAAATCTTCTTCTAAAATGGCTTGCTGAAAAAATTGTACCTATGCCGTAATCCCAACAACAAAATCAATTAGTTTCTTGTAGTTTAATGCCGATCAGGTTTCGTAATTAGAAAAGTTTTCGCTGTTCTGAGGAATGTGCAAGTTACTGCGTGGGTCTTAATATGAATAATACCTAGTTAAGGGAACATGCTTGTTTATGTTTATTGAAGGATTAAACTTTTTTTTTTCATTTTTTTTTTTTTTTTTTCATTTCATTTTATTTGTTCAACATGTAGAACAAGATCTGGGCTGTATTCCGGACAGAGTAAAATGTACAGAATTCTGTCCGCAATGTTAATCAACGCCGAGAGCATCAAGTGACTCATAGCGAAGGCTACAAGTGAGTCATGAGCCGACGATGGGCGAGCTAAGGAATATTCTCACGGGGCGAAGAAATCACCGGGAACAGACGGATGTGGGGAGCGGGAACAGCCTTCCACAGCCTTCCGGGAAATGACGGTGATGCTGCGAGATCCCCTGGCAACCGCGTCGTCCCTTCACGGACTTAATAACAGACATGTCGGCAAACCTCTGCCCCAGAGGGGGCGAATCAAAAATTTGTTCTCGGAACTTCGAGCTATGCAATTTTTTCCATTACACACCAAAAGAAGATGAGGAGAAAAAAAAAGAAGTAATAATAAAGAGTTTGCAATGTGCAAGAAAGTTCAATGTCCGTACAATTGCGTAGAGTTTCATATGTCTCTTCAAAGTCGTAGATCAAGGACGGCTGATATGGTTTTTAACCAAACTTAGGTATTGCAAGGGCGATCAAAAAGAGGGACCAAATCTTGAAGGAAACCAGAAAATGATATACAGATACCTTTTCCCAAGAGAACAATGCAAATATAATTAGCTTCTGTGGTGGTAGCCATCTCTAATTGAGTGTATAGATATTTTAGTTAGGTTGGAGGGAGATGCGGTTAGTCAGGTTGAGGGGGAAGATATTTTAGGCTTCTTCCAGTGTACGAATTTTATAAGGTTCAACCAATTTTGCCTGGAGTAGCATCATCAGGTACTAAAAATAACAAAGAAAAACTAAAATACAATAAGAACTCGTCGATAGGTTCGGATAGGTTAGGATAACTGTTAGTGACCTACAAAGTAAACCCTATAGACGAGATCCTATTGCATTTTATGTTTTTGTTTGTTACTTTCAGTACTTGATAATGCTACATCATGCTAAACTGGTAATAACTTATTAAATTCATACACTGGAAGAAGAATAAAATATCTCTCCCCCCCCTCAACCACTATACACTCAATGCAAATATTAGTTACAATTGGGAGGAACACATTACGTATGCTCAAGCGCAGAGGTTACCATTGCTGCGGAAGCGATGATGTGCACAGCAGACCATAAAGGACCTAACTCGCAAAACCTAAAAATTACACTGAAATCGAATAGTAATATTATGGGGAGTAACGGACACTCAGACAAACACGAGACCAAAATATTGTTCAACTCGCGGTATAACCCGCAAAAATCGAGTGGAAATTTTGATTTTAAAGAACATGATTTCCTCACAACATTGATACAAAGTAAAAGAACGAATTGTAAATCGAGATAGATTTGGGCTACCCAAAAACATGTGAAGGTCATCAGATAAAATATGACCGTACAAGTATGCACACGACCTTTCATCCTTTAGCTGCTACATTTCTGAGGTAGCCTTCTCACCTCGATCACGTGGTAGATGTAGATTCGATTTCAATCTATTCCAATCTAGATTGACCAATGCCCTTTCTAAAAGAAAAAACGGAATCGATTAAACGCGTTCGGAGGTTGGGTTATTTATCTCAACACCTACACCCCCACATTGTAAATCCAAGACTAAGGCTGCTCCTTGTTTTGCCCACCTAACGCGGAGTAGCCCAAAAAAAGAAAAAAAATCCAATTCAAGTTCAATAATAATTTCTGGGACAATTCCTAACCGGTTGAAGGCGGCTCTGAGAACCGATTTGTTATTCAAATGGTAATTTTACTTTTTTCAGCCGTTCCGATCCAAAGGCTGTTTCAATTTATAATCGGAGCACCACCCAGCGGGACAAGAAAGAGCAACACTCGTGCTTCAATGAAGCTTATGAATATTAGTCTATTAAGGTATAAGAATGAACGAGATTTAATAACATAAAGTACTACCATGAATGAGGTGTAGCAGCTCAAAGAGAACTGCAGAAACCTCTTCGTGTTATAATTCAGTTACAATGGTGATGTTAAAATTGTGGATTCTTAGCGGAATACAATAAACTTTTGAAGTTTGAGATCTCTGTTTTTTTTTTTTTTTTTTTTCCACTTTAGATTTACCGCACTGTAAAAAAGAAACAGATGGCACATGCGAACAAACGTTTCACCTTTTTGGTGACTGCCAGTCGACCTACCTTGATAAGTAAAATCTACAATAATAAGTAATACACTGCCAAGGAAATGGCACATGAGCTTCCTCGTGACCTTCACAGTACGTCACCATTAAATCTGACCGAAATCCATCCACAATTGCCTGAGTTATGACCGAAACAAGAAAATTTTGTTTGCGCCTGCGCAGAGGCTACCGTTGATTCGATCATGACGGAACTGATAGGGGACCATTTCGAGCTATTTGAAGAAAATCGCATCAAAATTGTGGAAATTACGGCTGTTGCAAGGACCGTAACAAGAATATTTCGTTCACGCATGCGCAGAGCGTACCGCTAATGCAATTATGATGATTGTCTTATGGGACCTCAAGGGACCTTACCCACATCATCCCTGAAAATCTGACCGAAATCCGTTCAACATTGACCGAGTTATGACCGTCACAAGGAATTCACGTTGGCGCCTGCGCAGAAGCTACCATTGATTCAATCATGATGAAGTTGATAGGGGACCATCTAGAGCTTAACCCGCACGATCCCTGAGAATTTGGTTAAAATCGGATCAAAATAGTGGAAGTTATGGCTGTTACAAGGAAATGTGGACGGACAGACAGACAGACACGGAACCAAATTTGTTCAGGAGGCTCTGAAACGCAAAATGCGAGTGGAAATTTTGATTTTGGAGCAAAAAAATTTTTTTCATTTCGAAAGTGAAAACAAAGCTTCCGCTGCCTTGCAGTTTCGGAAGCAAAATAATGAAAAATACCAACTTTTTACTTTTTCAGCCATGATTTTCATTTATTTTTTTCTTCATCCTAAAAGAAGCTTCAAATAGCAATAAGATTTCAGAAAGCAGAATGAGGCAGTAATGAAGCTTACAATACCTGGAAACGAATCAATTTTGTACTGAAAACCAAATTTTATTCCTAAATACCTTCTGAAAACCTTCTAAACTCCTTTTATCTGTTTTGCAAGCGTAGTAAGAGAAACTCAGGCTGCTTAATTTTACTCGTAGCAGGAGCACGTATGTATATGTAGATATATTTGAAATCATGTGATAAAACATGGAACATGTAAATCTAATTCCTGAGTTATAACTACATAGATTTTTAGACTAAGCAATCTAGAGACCAATTCATACTATTGGACTAAAAAGTCGGAAAAAAATTCGAAATTTAGAAGATATTGAGTCGATTTGGATGCAATGCCGTCTTAATTAATTTTATCGTTGGAAAATGGGGCTCGTGAATATGGCTACATTTCACGAATCTCTAGGGTACATCTATATACAACTGCATATATACGCCTAGCGAGGACAATAAAATGAAATCAAACATCTACAGTTAACAAGTCTTTCTATATTTAACAAAATCTGACCTACTAACTGAAAATTAATGCGGTAAAACAAGCAACAAAAGGTAAATATATATTTATGAAAAAAAGCGCACATTTCAGGAATAGTTTCAGAATGCCTCAAAACGGATTTCAATAATGAAATTTTTCAAATATTTTGATTTTAAAATTTTCTGAGCCATTGCAATAGCTTCATTTCCTACGAAAATTCGCTAAAACTATGCTTGAGGTGGAAAGCCGCATCACTACAGTTTCTCTGAAATCCTGACTAATGGAAATTAGTCCAAGTTTGTACAAGCGAGGAGGCTTAGAAACTTTTAGACTAGAAAATGATCAATGGCAAACCAATTAAATCCCGCCCTCCACGATATTGGATTGCCTACTTCAATGTTTACTCTATTCTGAATACCATACTCAGGAGGAAGATGCAACGAGCGAGGTTTCCGAACCCAAGTTGGTTGGTTTAAATGGAAGGAAGGGGGACTTGATAATCAGTTCATACCCGGCCGACCCGGCCATCCCCGGAGGGCGGAACTAATATTAGGAGATTTAGTTAAGAACTAACACCTGCCGAGGCGCTAAACTAACCCCCAAGTCACAAACTTGGCTTGCACCGACCCCTAACTTCTGCCTTTCCTTTCCTTACATCTCAGGTTTAATTGAATTTAATGGGACTGACAATTGGGTTGAGACCCAGAAATGAAGCAGTTGACGAACGGAGTTCGTTTTCCTGAGACAGACATTAAGCCACCTGGTATACAATTTCATCGCTCATGGCATTCAGAAACTTAAAACGCTAAAGCTGAAAATCTGATTTAATGAATGTAAATACTGGTGATAGAAATCAATGCATTTAATTTGTCACATTTTACGATCAATCAAATCACAAAGAGAAATAATGACGACTTTTTAATGGGATACTATAACAGCGAGAATTTCTGGTACGTGAGAACTCAAAGTTCTACACCAACAATTTCTTGAAAACAATATTCACGCCATAATCAATATAGTTCCATCAATTATTGTGACATGTAGATATGGTTGACGAACAAAGTACGAGCCAAAGTTATTGAATGAGAACTAAAACAGTAATTTATTTGTAACTAATAAATTATGCAAAATGGGATATTAATTCATGTTTGCGTACGTGCATGCACATTAATACAATGAAATTCGCCATCTGAGGTATATACGAACCAACTAAGAGCTAACTAGCCAATAAAACCCTTAATTCGAAGTGATCTATTTAGAAATCTAATCCTAATCAAATCCTGGTATTCATAAAAGACTTGAGCTATTTTCATTTTGTGCATAAAACTGGCATTTTCGTTCAAATTTTTCAAATTTCCTCAGTATTTCCCAATTATATCATAATTCAAAAACAGATAGAAAACTGCACTTGACGGCATTTCACTCTATTTTTGGTCTACTCATCCAAAAACATTCACACTCAAAAGAGTCCACCCTATAGTTCAATGGAGAACATTCAGTACCTAGTTTGAAATATTATGTATGGGAAATAGTTCAAAGGCTACGATGACCGACGAGTGCCTATGTCTATTGCTCCAATTTACAATACGAAGAAGATCTTGTTTAGAATCTTGACATAGTAGACGTGGTGTAAGCAATGGCTAAATTGAAAAATCGGCATATCCACTTCCAAAAAAAAAAACAACCGTTTCAACACTAATCGTGTAGAGATAAAAGTTTTAATAATTGTATTTTTTTAATTATTGTTTAATTGTAATTATTTTTTCACTTTAATAAATATGAATACATATCTGAATTACAAATGAAGAAAACGCTATGTACTTTTAATAATCCGGAAGATTTATCCAGGTCATTTACACATTCATTATTATTATTAATGTCTTAATCTATAACTAATATCGAAATATTAGTTATAGATTAAGACATTAATAATAAAGGTCTTAATAAAAATGATAAATCACTCAATTTTCGTATTCGTATTCTCATGAAAATGGTATTTTTAAAGAAGTGTTACGTGTATTTAATAGGTAATTATAGGCAATAGATATGAACGGCATGTGGCAGGTGTCATTTATAAGTGACACTACATATTTTCTTATTTTTATTTGACTTTTTTTAGTTGGGAATTTCATGAACCTTCCCCCCCTCACTATCTTGGTCTGGGGACTCCCCTGCAAAGGGAATACCGTGTTCCATGGAATTGTCTTGCAAATTCTCTGAAACGTAGTCATCTCGATTCTCACTGATAACGGCATCTACGGAATCATGAGCGCGTAGTGGCCACCAGCTAACCGGCATTTGTACTTATAGTTCCAAGGGCCGACCCCAGCCACTACAGTTAATTAGTTCGGTCGGTTCCACAAATCACAATCTTGTTTGAATAATACGGGCCCAGAGGGAGGCATGATTTAGTTAACACGTACGCCTATCCAATCGATACAGCTTGGCCCAGGACACCTGTTTCTGGTCCCTGCGTTATGTAGTGGGCACAACGTTGCCACGGTGAAATAATGTATGCAACCCAACTATCGAGCCATCGCATACTGAACTTAATGGAACCGTCATGTGTGGAATAAGCCCTCGTACGTATGCAGAGAATAAACAATGACTGTGTGAGTGGCTATTAAACGTAGGTACCTAACTCGACAGACTCTACGTCCACTTCACCGAAAGAACTTCCATATAAACCCATCAACTCTATTTTCACCTTTCATTGGACGCTGCAAAAGTATGAAATATGCTTTTTTTTTTTTTGACCAAATTTAGTTATGTGGTAAAATTGTCCGTACCGAAAAATACCTCTCTAGATCTTGACCTATAGACTATACATACTAGAAAACTATGTGCCGCACCCAGCATGGCAGATTTTTTCTTTATTAAATTACACAATTTTTGTTTACAGACATTAAAGGTTTCACGCTATACACTGAAATGACGTTAAAAAGTATTATGAGAGTTTGAGAAATATATATTTTCCGGTATATATATATATATATATATATATATATATATATATATATATATAATTAATTATATTGGATAAAAGCAGTGAACAGTGGTTAGTAGAACGATTAGAATAGAGCAAATAAATTGTGAACACAAGTTTGAGATTTTTACGAACGACTGAATTATATTTCGAGAACACATGATAGACAAGTTTTTGGTCTCCAAACAACAGGTGAAAATCATAACGGATTAGCTTCTTCAACACGTCCCCTTAATCCTTTATTTTCAGCGTTTTGGATTTCTCAGCCCCAATCCTTCAACACAAAGATTGTGCTTCTTAATTCCCAAAGCCTTCGTCATCACGTCCGCAACCATTTCTTGTGTAGAAAGATATTCCAGCTTTATGCAGTTTTCTTCGAATTCATTTCGCACAAAATGATAGCGGATATCGATATGTTTAGTACGACGATGGTACACAGGATTTACAACTAGCTTCTGAGCTCCTTGGTTGTCGTTTAGTAGAAGCACGGGTCCATTTTGATGCACAAACTCCATCAGAAGTCTTTTCAGATGTTTGGCTTCTTTAGCTGCTTCACTGAGTGCAATATACTCAGCTTCAGTGCTTGACAAAGCGACACATCTTTGCTTCCTGGCTTCCCACGGAACAACCGAATCACCAATCGTGAAAACATATCCAGTATATGATTTTCTGTCTTTGATGTCTCCACCCCAGTCGGCATCAACATATCCTTTGAGAGTGACATCTGTATCTCTATTGAAGGAAAGACAGAAACCTTTAGTTGTCTTCAAGTATCTCAATACTCTTTTCGCTGCATTCCAATGAGCTATACCATACTTTGTATTAAATTGGCTCAAATAGCTCACTGCATAGCCAATATCAGGCCGCGTTCCAACAGCTAAATACATCAAGCAACCAATAAGCTTTTGGTAAGGTTTGTCTTGAGCTTCTTTCATCTCCTCTTCTGAAGGTATGTAGAACTTGTGGTTGGGCTCCAAGGGTGTTGAAATTGATCGACAATCTTTCATATTAAATGCATTGATAAGTTTGTCAATGTATTCTTCTTGATCAATTGTTATATTATTATTATTTTGGAAAATTCTCATTCCCAAACACTTTTTTACTGATTTCAAGTCTTTCATTTCAAAATGTTTCATTAGGTTTGTTTTAAGTAGTTTTGCATCACTGTCATTGTTGTAGAAAATCAAAAAATCATCAACGTATAGACCTGCGATTACAAAAGAATCAGGAGAAATTTTATAGTAAACACAACAGTCATTTTTGGATTGAGTGAAACCAATTTTCGCTAAAACTTTGTTTACTTCTTTGTTCCATGCTCTAGACGCTTGTTTTAGGCCATAAATAGCTTTGTTTAGCTTGCACACCATATTTTCTCTCCCTTTTACTACAAAATTCTCTGGTTGTCGCATGTATACTTCCTCATCCAATATTCCATTTAGGAATGCAGTTGTAACATCCATGTGATCGACTTTCATATTCAATTTAGCAGCCAAAGCAAATAATACTCTTAATGTTGAATAACGGATCACTGGTGAAAAAGTTTCAAAGTAATCTACACCATATTCTTGAGTGTAACCTTCTGCCACCAAACGTGCTTTATACCGACTTGATCCATCAGTATTTTGTTTGATTGTCAAAACCCATCTGTTTTCAACAATTTTCATATCTGATGACGCTTCGACAAGTTTCCACGTTCCGTTTTTCATAAGAGAATCATACTCGCTTTTCATAGCTTCCGCCCATCTATCTTTTTCGGGTCCTGAAAGGGCTTCCTTCACCGACTTGGGTGTATACCCAGTTTCCATGGGTGAATGAAAAACTAGATCACCAAAGCGTTCAGGAGGTCTTCTCTCACGCTGAGGATATCTTCGTTCTTGTAGAGTTATATTTATTCCATGTGGTTCATCGTTTGAACTGGAAAACTCTCCCTCGTTAGAATTCCCAATCAGTTCTGATGGTTTCATAATGTTTTCATCTGGATGTACTGAAACATTTCGATTCTTATCTTGCACTACATTCATTTGGGTAGCATTATCACAATATGGATAATAATCACTATCAATCGTTGAGCTCTGATATTGAATCACTTCACTATTTATATCATCAGGAACTAGTCGATCACATTCGTTTTCAATAAAAGTTACATCTCTTCCTTTAATAACTTTTCCAGGGTTATCATTATCGAATAAACGATATCCTTTCGTATTTTCACAATATCCAATTAAAATCAATTCTTTGGATTTTGCATCCCATGACAGTGATGCAAAACTACTTAAAACAAACCTAATGAAACATTTTGAAATGAAAGACTTGAAATCAGTAAAAAAGTGTTTGGGAATGAGAATTTTCCAAAATAATAATAATATAACAATTGATCAAGAAGAATACATTGACAAACTTATCAATGCATTTAATATGAAAGATTGTCGATCAATTTCAACACCCTTGGAGCCCAACCACAAGTTCTACATACCTTCAGAAGAGGAGATGAGAGAAGCTCAAGACAAACCTTAGCGAAAGCCTATGAAGATAAAGGTTTATGTAGAAGACTTGGTTTATTACGTGCTTTGTTCAAAAGTACAAGGTAGAACGCTCAAACAAATTTTCGACAAAGCAATCTGATCTCGAACTTTATCTACTTCAAAGCCTTCAACGCAGTTCCATAATTGATCGTGAATCAGACACATTTTCATCGAGAACTTCCAGTCGTTGTAATTGTCCATACCACGAAGTCTATCTACAGCTGGTAGACCACCACTACTTGATCTTGTAGCTGGAACTAATAACTGAACTGGCACTTGTTGTCCACTAACTCCCGGAACACCATCACCAACTGCATCACCATCAGCCATCTAACAAATTTTGAAAAAAAATTCGTACCTAGGTAGGTAAATTTTGTACCCACGACTCTCAATTCACTCCTACTCACATCTTCCACACAGCGTACATAACCATAACCTATTAATTATATTGGATAAAAGCAGTGAACAGTGGTTAGTAGAACGATTAGAATAGAGCAAATAAATTGTGAACACAAGTTTGAGATTTTTACGAACGACTGAATTATATTTCGAGAACACATGATAGACAAGTTTTTGGTCTCCAAACAACAGGTGAAAATCATAACGGATTAGCTTCTTCAACATATATATATATATATATATATATATATATATATGAAATTCGGTCAGGGAAATTTTTAATTTCCATTGAGGGGTCACCCTGATAAATCATTGAACATTTATTTTTCCCACCAAATGCAGTATTACCTGTCGAGTTCAAGGAAGATAGTTCTTGTAGTGCTGATACTTTTTGAGAAGGAATAAACAGTAAATTTTGAATTAGGGAGATAGTTGAAGAACAATTTTAGGCAGTGCTACACATTTAAGATTCAGACTTCACAAGTTGCATTCAACACAATATTCATCATTTTGCCAAAATACACATCCAGAAGGTTTCGAATGAGAATTTTTCGATTTATGAGGACCCGACTTTCTTTACGGAGTCTGACGAATGAAGAGTTCGCAACATCGCCATGTCGAGCAGTTGCGGTCTTTATATGGCGCGTGCTCGGTACAGCTTGACGTGACAAAACTCACCCAGGGCCAGCCTGTCCTGCTAGGGTTCGCCCGTCATTATTCACTTATCACTTTGGAAACGTACTTGGCTTGCCGCCTACCACATGTAGTCAGCTTACATAGATACAAATATACAGGGTGCCCCGCATAAGGTAGTCAGTACTTCAGGGCGTGACTCTAGAGCGCATTTCTGATCGAAAGTTCCCATTAGAGATTTTAACATGTATCATGTTTTAGCCCTGGGGTCCTAGCAATTTTTGCGAGTCAATTTTTTTCCGCGCACGAAACATATAGTGTTACAGTGATTTCCGCCTACAACCGAGTCGTTGCTAGGGAAATGGTACTTCGTCGTTTTTCATCCCACAAAATTCGTTAACCATTCGTTCGAAAGCTCTCGATTTATCCAACAATATTATGTTAACTACGGCGAAGTGCGTGTCCAACAAACTGAGTTATGAGCATGGTTATATAAATAATTGTTTACACACAGGTGATCATTCTCAATAATTGATATTGTGAACATGATTGCAACCGCTTGTTAATTTCTGATGTTTTCATAGAATTTCGAATCAATATCGAGGAGAAAACATGATACATGGTTGAAATTTTTGGTTCTAGAACAGAAATATTTTTTTTAACGCTTAGTTTTCGAATCAGAGCTGGTTTGTTATACTTACCTATTATTATATTATTAAGCTCGTATATTCTAATAGTTTTGATGTGCAGAATTGTATAGAATTGTGGTATCACAAATAAATATGAGTTTGTTTCCGAAACCTGACATATACGTTTTTTGAAGAAAAAAATGAGATTTTGAGCGGGAAATGTTCTTGAAATGGTTTCCCATAGCTAAGTAAAGTGTTTTCAGTCCAAAACCCAGACATATCTCACCGTAAACTAATAACGAAAGTCTGAATTGCTGCCAAAACCATATATCTCCATTTGAAGTTTTGTGTCAAAACCTGACTTCCAGCTTCGGCCAATCAGAAGCCGATTTTTTTGTCATTTATCGCTTCTTGTTTTCCCTAGAGCTTCTGCAAATAACCTTCATGAGTCTGGTCAGCTGATTTTATTTGTTGTTTAGTGTCAGTTAGCTTCTGTTGTTTTAGTTTCGAGGTATTTTCTGAATTTTCTGTGAGCTTTTCGTATAGATTTTAATTTTGTTCGACTCTGAAGATGAAGAGTATTGTGAGGTGCCGACAAAAAACGTCGAAACTTTATTATACATGTTTGGTATACAACAAAGTTTGTAAACGTTTTCGAAACACTGTTTTTTGAAGGAACGTTTTTTTATGAAGAAATTTACTTTTATGTTCCAAATAAACTAATGTAAAAATGATTTTTCTGAACGTTTTGTGCCAAAACCTGGTATATCCAAAATTTAATTAAATATATCACTTTGAATAGTTTCTCTGGATCTTCTTTGACTCAATATTAATGGAAGGATTCAAGGAATGAAGCATAGAAAGAAATGGATCTTCAAATTTTAATATTACAAATACAATCATAAAATTTGTTTTTCTGAAAAATTTACTAAAGTGGATATGTCAGGTTTTTGAAACAAGCTCCTCATATATGAATCGTTCTATATCCTGAGCTATAATGGTTCATCTACTTATTTTCGTTCACAGGAAGGTAATAGGGCGAATTGGAATTCATCCAGTAATAATGAAATGGAATTGTTTCGAGTTTGAATCTAGTTGAAAATTTTCTCGATTATCTAATTCAATTGGACTTTGCTCTGCGTGCAAAGGGCCCAGAATGGAAAACTGGAGCCTTTGCCCCGTTTCGCGATCGGTAATGAAGTCAGGGCCGACCCTCCGCCGCTAATCTTCCTTCCCCGTTCGACCGGTGAGCCAACTTCACGCTTATTGCCGGGGCTTCCGCGGCGCCTCAGGTTTTGATCCAATAATAGGGCGGACTAAGATCTTATTGGATTCCCGCCCGGAGCTGCCCTTCAGATCTCCCAAGTTGAGAAGCGGTGTGGCTAATACCCTGAGGTGCCCTTCCCGTGATTATTGGCTCCAATTTGAAGCTGGTTAGTGCTTCTAATTGATGGTCCCTAACTACATTTACCGGTTAACTACCTTGCGACTCAAAGCTATCAGCAAGCTGTGCCGATCGAGGCTGATAAATCTCAGTTGTAAGTCGAGTGCTGAGGGCTGGCTGTAAATGCGATGTGAAAACGCAGTTTTAAACTCTTTCAACATGAATAAGTTAGTATGATCCCCCCCAGTAACAGTCAACCCGAGCAACCAACGGACTAACCAGGTATTTGTGTAAATAGGTAGGCTTTATACAGGTTGACCCGGATAAGATAGTCAGTAGGTACTTCAGGGAATGATTCCAGAGCTCATTTCTGATCGAAAGTTCCTCTTAGAGATTCATTTTAAACGCTTAGTTTTCGAGTAGTTCAATTTTTGAGATTTTTTCAACCTTAATTCACTAATATATCAAGAACTTCAATAGATAGAACAGTAAGTTTAAATCTGAGGACACCGTAGCGTTAAATTTCGTTTTCATCCAATGCCAAATCAAAATTTTCCAATAGGATTCATTTGGTGAAAAAAGTGCCTGAACATGAAATTTCTACAAGTATGAAAAATTCCAATATTTTAAACCGGCCTATTTCTGTACTATTTTTCGCGTAATTCATCTGTAAAAACTGGCCGTAGATCTCAGCTTTTTAGCGGCATAATCAATTTTATTTTACTTTACGATTTAGAAGGTAAAAGTATGTTTGTATTGAAAAACATGGTTTTTTCTATGGAATCAAAAGTTTTCGTAAAAATAACCATCTAAAAAAAAATTGATTTTGGGGCCGGTTTCTAAGTCTCTTGTCATGCTGGATCAAATGGTAATACTTGCAGATCTCCTCAACTCTGTTGAGGTCACCTTTCCGTCAGGTTATGATGACTACGCGTAAGACGGGATTCCAACGAAAGCATTTTTCCCGCGTACGCGTAAGTAGGCCTTTTTCCGTACACGCTTAGTTCTACGCGTTGACGCTAAAATTCGGGCAAGCGGTTGGTATTTCAGTCTTTTTGCGTAAACAGGTAGACAATTACGGGAAGAACAAAAACAGTCTATTATTAATTGTAACAGCTATCAAAAACTGTTACGCTGATCCGTTTCGTGGAACGGCGTGCCCGTTGGTACCCCCAACATGCACGGGTCCGCTTGCTCTTAATCGTTGTTCAACCTTCAGAACGGTGAGTCTACCTCTCTCTTCCATTTGCGTTAATAGCAATAATAATATATAAACTCCCATTGTTTATACAAATACCTAATCCATTGCTATCTAACATACCTCTCTCACTCCTGCGGTATTTCTTTCATCTTTAAAAGAAGTGAATATAAGAAACTAATCAACTGAAAGGCAAGATAGAAAAAAAAAAACCCTGATTACCTTTTTTGTTGGAGCGATATAAAGAAAAACGCAATAAATTATTCCAGTGGTTGAAATCTTGTTCTACTTATTTCACCTGAGTTCCAAAATTACATCGAGAGATTGAAATATAATAGAAGTCCAAGAATTTCGATCACGACAATCGGTAGATTGTCACATAATAATCACCCGGTGGTTACCCGGAGAGGGGTACTTCAACGTCACCAGTGCGAGAAACTTTGAAAAACCATATAAAGAAAACCTCTCATCATAGCAGAGTGGGATTGATGTCTAACAAAATCTTCTTCCATTTAAAAATAGTTAAGGTATGCTCCTTTATCGCACCCAAGGCTCAGGTTTAGATCCTGAACGACTTACATGGCTAACTTGGAAATCAACAGACCTTGAGCGAGATGTGAGACCCACATAAACTTATTTCGCTTTAGGCCTGGTTAATAAAACTTCAAGAAAAAAAAAGGGGATCCAGTTGACTAGAAAGAAGTCAGGGCGCACTAATGGCTTTAGAGCGGCTAAGGAGGGTCTTAAGGTGACAAATCCAAGCCAATATCTCATCATTATGCAAGTGGCAACGTGCTCACTGCGCTGCTTCAAAGACATCGCCACTCCCTGGCGAGTTCCCGGGGAATTTATTAAGCCGTTATTAGGGTGGAAGGTACCAGCAGTATCGCATTAGACCGCTGGGGGACGCATTAGCGCTCCGCGGATGTCGGGCAAGAAGCCCAGAAACGGCGGTAGATACGACGCTGCGGTCAGGGGGGCCGTATCTTAGCTGCCGCGCCTCAACCTGAGCGCCGCTTCGGCATCGAGGGGGACCGGTCATATTTCACCACCTTCGCGACGAGGGTCAGCTGAGGAGCTAAAGAGGTCTTCAGGGCGGAGGATCCTTATAAAACGTCCCTTTCTCGCGTGAGGAGCGGGGATGAAATAAGGAACCGGAAACAGGGAGTTTTTGCAACGCTGAGTCGTAGTCGAGTGGGAGGAACTACGAATAGAAATGGAGCATTGCGCATGCGCGAAAAATGCTGACGGTTAGCGGTCCATTTGTTGTACGAATAGAAAAATCCTATTCGGAGCTCAAGGGAAACCGAATACAGCTCCGAATACGCATGTAACTTGAGATGAGTCGATACCAAAATTTATCGATTCCCGATACCGATACCTAAAAAATCGATTCCCGATACGGATACCATCGGCGCATAATACCTAACTTACCTGTAGCTGAAAAAAAAAAAACTCCTCTTGAACTAGTAATATATTCAAATTTTTTTGTACAACATATCTTATACTTACAAAAAATTTATCCCAATATATTTGCAAATGAGGTAATTTTTAAATAAAAACAAAACATGGATAATAAAACCTTTATTCTCCATCTGTTCTACCTAAGGTTTTTGTTTAAAAAGACCACCATTTTAATTCTGTCTAGGTCCAGACGATTTCTCTTCTGGTCGCAGATGTTTCCTGCCGTACTAAAAAGTCTCTCCCTAAAAACAGTAGAAGGAGGCACACACAGATATTTTACAGCTAATTTTCTCAGTCTTGAGAGGAGACTAGAAAACCAGTACGACCCTAACTTTTCAGCTTGTTTTGGATCCAATAGCCAAATAAATAAATTTTAAAGATTAATTCTTATTACAAATTCTAAATTTCAGATTTATATTTTCATTCAAGGCTTTAGTTAATTTGATTTGTGCAAATACTAAATTTGATATTTTTTTGTTATCTATCAAGTATCAATTAGTAGGAAACTTTTATTGCCTAGGATTGATTTCTTTCTGAATAAAACAAGTTAAGCAGACTGACTTGGTTTTTTAGTTTTTCGTCGGTAACTGTAAGGTATTTCCAAATAAGACTGGATCTAGGATTTTATACTCGTACTTGGAAAACATAGCTTTGTCTAATGCTTCTGTTGTCACAAACAAAATAACACAAGCCTACTTGTAAACAAAGTTATAATTGTAAGTTGTGTTTTGGACAATTCATGTTTCACAACTGCTAACTTCACACAACGGTTGCACGGTACCGGTATCTTCGTTGTTAGATGGTTGCAATAGTACCGTAGTGTAATAAAACGCCCATCAACGGGCGGTATCGGTATCGGCTTTAGGCGATCGATTCTCGATACCGATACCAACGCCTAAGAATCGGTGGTATCGAGAATCGGTATCGGAAATCGACTCATCCCTACATGTAACCTTCCATGACGATAACCTATAATGCTATAATCAATTTTTTTAGTTCCCGATTCAAGGTCAGATGACATGCGCATTGTTCTTGATTTTCAAAAAAGGTGGTTGGTTTGTTGGATTCATCCTAACTTAAATTATGCTGACACCTTATAATGGATTCTAAAACTTCACGATCTACCATCACTCAGATTTCGTTCGAGGGTATTCGGGTATCTCAGGATGTCATACTACAAATTTTGTTGAATTAGGTAACCATTGCACCTGCCAAACCTGAAACTGGTTGTTATCGACAAAGCTCCGATGCTGATCGATCAATTTTGATGAAATGGGTAGGGATTGTGCCACATTACAGAGAAACTAGACGCACGACAGAAACGGCTGTCTTAGCCCTTTTTCGCGTATTAGCGAGTATCCACATCATCAATCCAAGTGAAAAAAGTATAAAATATCGTGCATATGTAGGTAATGGGTATAGGTAGGTAGGTACATGTTTATATTATAGGTAGGTATGTACATCTTCATCGTTGATCATGTTCAAGTTCCCGAATGAGATTCTCCTAACCCAAGGCAAATTTTGATGTTGCCTCAACAACTACCTACCCTTCCAAGTTCCCTTCCTTCTTCTACTACATGTATTTCTAGTGAAAAAATTAAACCACAGATAAAGTTGTTGCTAATTTGATACTTCTTCCATAATGAAAGAATTCATTACACGTTAGGTAATCTATGACTAGGGCTTAATTATGAAGATTTGAAGTAGTGTAGTCACGTTAGTGTGACTTTTGAATCGTTTCATTCAATCTTACGATTCCCTATTCGTATAGTACGACTCAGTGGTTAGTTAGCTTCTGGTTTGCTTGCGCTAGAAAATACTCTTCGTACAACGATTCACCTGAACGACTCGGATGGAAAACTGCAAAAACTCCCTAATCCGATATAAGCAGGGTTGCCAGGTGGTATTGGATAAAAACCCGAACACAATGAGAAAACACCGTACAGACAAAGATACTCAATTTCTACGCTTGCAGTACAACATTATGGATAGGTTCTCCTCTGTTCACACTAGGAAGTTGAAATTTTGATATAGAAACTCTTTGGGACCTAAAGAGACGAGTGAAATTATGGGCTCTTTCCTAGTCAGCTGAGAGAGCTAAATTCTCTCTTGTTCACCCCAGGAAGTCGAAATTCGATAGGGGACGCTCGTGGTCAGTGTTCACGAAACCGTAGATCCGCGAGCTACTGGTAGCTCGCGGGGAAATTTCAGAAGAGAGTGCTTGACGAGTGGGTTGGCTAATCTGATCTGTGCTACGCATCTCAGACCGACGACACATGAATACAAAACAACAGTCTATTATCGGTTTGCTGCGAGATTTTGCTTTTCTTACAGACATAACCGAAAAGCTAAATACCCTTAACTTGCAGCTTCAAGGCAAAGATAAAGATATTGGTGGAACTATTTCAGATGTGGTCTCGCTCACAAGAAAGCTGGAGCTTTGGGAAAGAAATCTTAACCAAGGTGAATACAAACATTTTGCCTGTTTGAAGCAGACCCTTGATAAGCATGGCCCTTCACAGCCTCCTTACAACTTCAAAGAACATATTGCAGTTCTTTCAGATATGAAAAATCAATTCAATCAACGCTTTCAAGACTTAAAAAACATTTCGATTGTAGCTCAGTTTTTCACATCTCCTTTTGTTGAGATTGATCCTGAAGAATTTTCTGCTTTGTGTCATGCAATATTTTAAAGAAGACAACACTGCAGTGGAGATGGAACTGATTTTCAAAGTGACCTTTCATTGAAATCTCTCACTTCAAGCAATGAAAATATTTGGCCTTTTGTTCCTAAACAAAAATATCCAATTTCGGTTCAGATTGGTTTACGAGTGAAGGCAATGTTCAGCTCAACATATCTCTGTGAGATCTCATTTTCCAGTACGAAATTCATTAAAAACAAGCACAGAAACAGGTTGACGGATGAACATTTTGACGATTGCATTCGAATTGCCGCTACAACCTATGAGCGTAATATTAAGAAGATTGATGATGACAAAAAAGAGTGCCACCCATCACACTGAACTACGTTTTTCTAAAGCAAATATTTTTTAATTTAAGTTCTTATGATATTGTTGAAATTTTAGAAATGTCATTTAATTAAGTAGATTTAAAATAAGCTGGACATTTTTATTCATAGGTAATGAACGACCGAGTGATTTAAGCAAAAACATGTATTACTTTCCTACTTTTTTGGGTAGCTCACAGTAATGTTTATTAGCTGTAAGGTAGCTCAGTAGCTTACAAGTTTGGCGACCACTGCTCTAGGTGATTACGAGACGATTGAAATCTCAAGGGCTCTTTCCTGATCAGGTTAATTGTCTAAATTCTCTCTTGTTTACCCTAGGAAGTTGAAATTTGATAGGGAGCTCCTTTGGGACATTAAGAGACGATTGGAATGAGACGATGGTCAGCTGAGTGAGCTAAATTATCTGCTAGTCACTCGAGGGAGTTGAAATTTGAGTGCTCCATGACAGGTACGATGAAATTCATAAATGATCTCGTACACAGTAAAACATATTCATGATTTACATGTTTTTTCTTGAAGAGGAGGACATTTTTTTTAGGAGTTTCTGGTTTGTTTTGATGTTAACAGAGTGTCGCAAGGAACCCCAATCGTTACTAGATCACATTCGTAGAGCGATCAATAATCATGGAGGGGAATGAGACAAGCATAAATGGAAGCCAAGAGAGGCGGTCCCAATGCCCACGTTGCTAGTTTGTCAGGCACAAGACCTTGCGCCCGACTGCGGGCCCAGCACCTAATAAAATCTCTTCCTTTGCCACAAATCCAAGATGAAAATACCCACAGAACTTCTGTATCTGAAACATTTGGATTCTACGTTGTGTTACTGGAAACGAAAAACGTACGAAGTCAATTCCCACGCCCATTTATTCGGTTAATTGAAAATTATACCTACAACCCCAATTAAGTCACGCATAAAATATTGAAACCATGTTATTGAGCCAATATTGAATTCATATTTCCCTCATGTACATCTTATAAGACTAACTCCTCTCAAAGACTTGAGGAAGTGGGATGTGGGCGATCAGGAGCAAGTTCAACTGCCCTTCTATGTGTTTTTAAACGAAAAACCACATTGGGCTATTTGTGTAAATGTCAAGAGCCGAAGAACCTGTTAACCAGGCTCGTCTGAAAGTGGAATCCATTTCTGTTCTACCTTGATGAGTTTTTTTAACATGTTACAAGCTCGATTGAGCAGAATTGACAACGTAAAATTTCATCATTTCGTGTAGAAAGTATGCAAGCTTCAATATATTGTAAAATCCAAATTAAAAGAGATCTACCAGCTCAACTACCTAATAATCAATTGCAAAACCTTTTTATGATATCAATAAAATACCCCAAAGCCTATAGTAGCTACTTATCAAGCACAGGAGAAAATTTTTTATATTCCATTAAACAAAGCAAAACTAGACTCAACAAAAAACCATCTTATACTACAGCTTAGATTCTTCAAAAATTGGACGGAAAGAATACAACTGGTGGTAGGTGGGTAGCAAGAGACTTCTGGAACAGAAATATGTCAATCATCGATGAAGTGGACGAAATTAATCTTCATCGCCAGTTGTAAATCACAAATGCTCGAAGGTATCATAACTTCTGGAAAAAACCCTTGATCTGTACCTACCAGACCTACTCACTCATAGATGAATAATGTAGATGGATATACGTATCAACCTATCCATTCAGACGTATTGATAGTTCTTCGATACGATCATTTTGTTTGAAACAATCTGAACAACCGATTAACTACAAACGCCACCTTTCAACAGTTTATAGCGGACAAATAAGTTGAGAAAGTAGGCTAGTGATGAATGAGTCAACCGAGAAACGTAATAGCCGAAGGGGAGCAGGGAAAAGCTAAACAAGCGAGGGTGAGAGACCAAATACATAAAACACAGTTTTTTCAATCCTGCCACAAACAAGAAACGGGTCTTGATATCGTTTCTTCAACGACAACATTCACATTCAGAGAATAATCAGTTACAATTACTGTTAATGATAGTCTTTGAAGGCACTGCAGCTTATGAAGCGTTTATTCACACGGTCCGTATGCGTGATTGAATCGGCGACTGAGGGGAAGGAGAGAGGGCTGGAGCGTGTTATTTCTCTCAGCATGAGGCGCTGAGTTTGTTAGTGGAAACCTTTTGAATGCTATCAGAACCAACTGTCGCCTTCAAGAGGGTTGAACCTAAACGGTCAGAGGACAACTGATTTTGGGTTTGCCAACACGCTGAATTGATCGGGGTATAATTGCAGTCATAGGGTATGGAAGGGAAGCTATCCCACCGACTTTGCCCTGATTACACGGTACAGAAATAGGATACAGATATTCAAAGATTCATTTTTGGAGCGAGTATGACAATAATGTTGATCCCGACCCAGCAGTAGAGGATTTTGCACAAACGCCAAGACGGAGCTGCGGCTGCAGTCTGATTTCTCAATCCGCCGCTTCATCGTTGAACGTCTGATCCTTATAGGCTGTTATCGGCATCTATAAAAAAATCCACTATCTTTGTGTTTCTGTCATTTTTGGTATTGTTAGGCTTTTTAATAGCATTGAGAGTTCGTGCGAGAAGTCGAAAAATTAATTGTCTTCCAAACTACAAAAGAATCCACTATTTAATTACTGTAAAAAGAATCCAAATACCTTAGAGAAATGTCAAATTCAAGGCTCTTTCCAACGATACATCTATTTTTAAGATTACATAGTAAGTTAGGGGAGATATGGCTATTTTAGTGATGTAAGGTCGAAAACAAGAAAGGAAAAAATTGAAAGTGATAAAACTACAAAAATTGAGGGGTTAAAAAAAATTGCATGGAGGAACTTTTCGTTGGAAATTAGTAGTAGAATCGATACCTAGGAGGTTACCAATCTTAAGTGTGAGCACCCTGTATAATGAGACAGAACTCACCCGAACTCTGTTAAACGTATTCGGTTGCATCAGTCATTTATGATCATACCTGAAACAAAATTCAAAACAGAGTTAGAAAGTGGCAAGGTATGAGTATAATTAAATAATGCTCTAGAATGATTGATATAGGTAGATGATAGCAATTTACGCTGAAGGTGCAATGCGTGAATTCAACAAATATATATATATATATATATATATATATATATATATTCAGTGGATTAAGCCGCACCTCAATCATAAGGGTCATTAGCGGCATTGAACAAGGTGTCCAAAGGGACACTGCAAGTGGCTCGATTCCAAGAGGGGCCATGCTACCCTCCACCGCCAAACGGAGTGCCATCATGGACCCCACTGCACATCGGAGGAGGACAAAATAAGAGGTACAGTGATGACCACTATTTAGCCCCCTAGATTAAAAAAAACCTCAAAAATAAAATAATACAACTAAGACTAGATCTAGAATAGGGTAATAACTAAATATATGTTACTGTATATGATCGCCAAAGCGAAATAAAACTATGACTAGATTCACACCACAAAAATGTATCACAGATAAGATATCACAGTTCGTAGTAAAGCTCAGCGGCTCTCAAGTACAACAACAGGTCTATATTATTTGAAGCTAATATTAATGAGTAAACAAAAATAATTCAAGTAGGTAAGTAGGATTACAGTAAAATGCTTATCAAGAAATTAATTCACATTTCTAAGGAATGATAAAAATTTAACGGGTTGTTTAACCCGAAAAATTTAACCCAAGGAGTTATATAAGATTATTGACTCTACGCGTCCCAACTCCAAGGATAAACAACTACCAGATGCATTTGTTGATTGTGGAATCTTTATTAACACTTTCTCATGACATTTCCTATGTGAGGAGAGTCGAGGTGTTTTTGAATTTCATAGACATTGGGAAAAGATTATTGGGGACGTCTTAGAACGGTCTAACAAATCCAAAAACACATTGAGCCCCACGTACGTACGTCCCATTCGGTAGCATCAGATTAATTTTCCTCGTTCGAGACGCATTTTAGCTATAATAAAGTTATAGCAGACGCATGAGGTAAAAGGCCGAAAATTTTACTGCCATACTCCAATAATTAATGCTCATTCATTACTGACATTAGGTGTAGGTAGAAATATTGATTCAATGAGTACTACCTACCTAGGTACATAATAAACTTCATTTCTAATTTAGTGTTTATTTATCTACTCTTATGAATGCATTTCATTTCATTGTTCTGGTGAACTTCAATGTGATTGATTGTGAATTGTCCCTTTTCTTGAATTCTATGCATTGCAGAAATAAGTACCTAGTATCCTACCTCATTGACTTCAAAGTTTTGTGTTATCAGGTGAGCTACTACGACCAAATTACACCACCCCGCCAATACAAGATCCATTTTCTTCCACCCTGCCCGTGTTAGGCGATAATAAAACAATAACAACTATCCAACCTATCACTTGACTCTGGAGTTAAGTATTTTTCTAGACCAACGTTTCCCCCAGACCGGCTATCACGAATGCTGTTGATCATGAGCAGGTAAACAGCGCTTTCTAGAAAGAAAAAACCGATAAATTCGAACACAAAACATACGGGTACAAACCTTCGAAAAGATCGGAGCCTTCCTTCGTACATCTTCAAGCTGTGTTCTAGAAGTACAACAGTAAACTACTTGCAACAACGAAAACACGGTTCCGAACGGTTCTAGGTATGTTGTAGAAGTACACAAAAACTAGCAACTACCCAAGAAATAATTTGAGAAACGGGATCCCAAACTGTGTCCGAGTGCCGAGTGTTAAATGAGTTCACCGTAGAATATTGTCGGCAACCGAACAACTGAAAACATAGATAACTTAACAATAAAAGAAAATCGTCACCAGAATCAAACATAGTTCATTTGTTGGGGTCTGACATGAAATGTTTTGAAAAAAATAAAAGACGAAAAAAATAATCCATCACATGTGATAGGTACGCGGTTTCTTCGGCGACAGTTTCGAAGATGCAAAATAACCAAACCGAGGCAGAACAAAATCAACATGGAAAATATGAACCGAATAGAAAATGGAATCATATGTTCATCATATACTAGAGATACCACTGCCAACCGAATCCTGTTGTTACGATTAAGTTACAATAATAATTTATTGAAAAGAAACTTCTTTACGATGGAAGCATGGAAGTCACTGAAATGAAACCTAATTCTACTGTCAGGTAAGTAGTAGGTTCCTAGAACAGGTGGTAGGTAGAGAACTGTGGTAGGTAGATACTTTATTTTTAATCTTCAAACAATTGTGTGGAGCTCTGATTGTTCGTATTCTTATTTGAGAAAAACTAGGTATTGATTTAAAAAAAAAAAATATATATATATATATACAGGGTGTCCAACGAGACGTTGACCCCCTGTTAAAATCGTTGATTGTGGATTTAAAAAAAATTGTTTTTCGAACATCATGTTTTTTTGTGAGGATCTCAAAAATGACAAAATTTCGCAGCGCACAATTACCTACGCAACCATGCGCAACCAACATCAACTTTGTTTTTTCAAATAGGAACCCCCCTTTTTTATTCCATATTCGGATTCTGCACACAATTTCATGAAGATTTGACCCCTCATTCGATTTTTTCGGCCACGCGCAACCCAATCAGCGAGCGCTCAGTTGCGCAAACCTATGGTTGCGCCGAAATTCGGATGTACGAAGTACCCAAGTGTGACCCATGAAATTTCATTATTTTTTGACGCTGAGTCACGTGGTGCTATCCGTTTTTTCATTTTAGTAAATTTTAACGCTTTTAAAGGCCAAAATGTGGTTATTTTAAGCGATAAATAATCTCCCAAAGTGTTTTTTTTTTTTTTTTTTTTTTTTTTTTTTTTTAATAATTAGTAAATTGAACCAAAACGTAGTTAATGCGATAATTGTAAACAGTTTTTGAGGCATTTCCCGTTGGGATCCGACTTTGAGACTAGCAAAATCGAAAGAAACCACCTCCCAAAACGGGGGGTACCATTAACTCGATTAACGATTTCTAAAAGGGGGATTTGAAATAATAAGTAATATTGGCACAAGAAGTTCAAGCAAGATTACCCTAATTATACCAAGAGTTAATACTTCCGCTGCACAACGTTCTTATCTATATAGAGGGATCATCCTTTTCAACAACCTACCTTGCGAAATTATTTCAACTAGTGTATCGCTTAGTAAATTCAAAGAAGATCTGAAGAAGCACTCTATGTCTTAACTGTTTCATTTTGTCTAATCATTGATGTTATTTCAATTATTATTTACTCCTTAAATTCTGGATTTTCTATTATTTATGTGAACCAATGGAGAATAGAGGACAACAGAAGTAGGTATATACATACATACTTTATCTTTAGAACTTGATGTTAAAAATCCTGTATTGTAATTAATTATTTAAATAGTCACTAACAGGAGAGCAGAATAATGAACAGACGCTCCAATTCCCTGCACAAGATTCTTCTTATTGGGAATTGTAGCATTTTTGTACAAATCTGTGATAAATTTTTTGTAAATTTTGACATGGATATGTCTTTTGGCTGGGGGTCAAGGAATTTGTCGCGACACTTTTTTTTTCCGACCGACACTTTTTTCCCGACCGGCACATTTTCTATTGATTTTCACGCACAACCAAGGCGTTGCTAGGGAAGAGTAACTCCCATAGTTTTCATAGTAGGAAAATCGTTCGCCACTTTTTGGAATGCCCTCATTTTACCACAATATTTCATGACCTCTAAGCCATTGTAGTGTCAAGGAATGCTGATTTATTACTCTAAGTTAAAAACTAATATTGTTTTGTAACCATAATGGAATAATCTTGTGAAAAGAAGGCACTACATGGTTGGTATACAATTGAGTAGTAGGTAGTTATACCATCTGGTAAGCAGTAGGTATCCATGATCTTTTGTTTTTCCCATCAAGTTTTTCTGAATAAAATGCATATTATATTTTAAAAAAAAACTCAATATGTCTAAAAATGCAGATGCGGGATATGTTCTTAGTATGGTAGTATACTGATCAATCAATTATTCTCATATTGAGTAACCAAAAGGAACAGGTGGTGTACTGGTTGGGAGTACTTTTATTTTTACGGCGGAACTCGTATGAGGAGCGGACGGGGGACTCTGACGGGGTCTCCAAGTTCGTTAACCCCTCGAGCCGTTCGGGGCGGAACATCTGTTGGGGGCCACGCGATGTCCAGCTGGTCGCGACCGAACAAAAGGGGGCGGATTGGTGCGGGTGGCGTCTCATCGGGCCGTGGCGGATGGACGGACAGGCGGGGGATGAAACTTTTTTTCATAGGGCAATTCCGATCGCAATCCCCCGCGCCGTCAGAATGCAGTCGCATAAGCGTCGCTGAGCACCCGAAGTGGGTCAGTCACGTGATCAAAGGCCCCTGCAGCTGTGGGGGACATCCATCATTAGACATCACTTCCACACTGGATGTCCAGCTAATGTATGCAGCATCCAGGCGCCGGGAAGCTGCTAGAGAAGTTGGTACGCAACAAAATTACAGTCGGTGTCTATCCGTATCAATACTGAAAACGACTGTTATAAACATTTTAACCCTACGTCCACCTAGAAGAAATTACTGACACCGTCCACCAGATGAGGTCCTTTTGGACCCCAACAGTTTCGCATTGGATTTCTATGCTAGGGATTGAGGAATATGATTTCATATTTCAATGAAATAAAGGCTTAGCTTTTTTCAATAAGAAACCAGCATTTTAGCTCTTACCAAAATCTAACTCCACACTAAATGAATATTGAACTTTATAAGACATGGAACTGTCACTGTGATACCTAAATCTCAGATTCTTAATTCAAAGTGAGCTAGTTAAGTTGATAATGAAAGTGTTCCTAGAGATGCAGTTTTATTTTGTATCAGTCTGACTGATGGTGGGGTAATTCCCGAAATTCAAATATCATACTTTTAAAAACGAAATGTAGAACTGAACGGGCAGGGGGTGAAACTTTTTCATAGGGCAATTCTGATCGCAATCCCCCGCGCCATCAGAATGCAGTCGCATAAGCGTCGCTGAGCACCCGAAGTGGGTCAGTCACGTGATCAAAGGCCCCTGCAGCTGTAGGGGACATCCATCATTAGACATCACTTCCACACTGGATGTCCAGCTAATGTATGCAGCATTCAGGCGCCGGGCAGCTGCTAGAGAAGTTGGTACGCAACAAAATTACAGTCGGTGTCTATCCGTATCAATACTGAGAAATGTACAAAGCAGCTGGTGCTCATGAGTACACTGTTATAAACAATTTAACCCTACGTCCACCTAGAAGAAATGACTGACACCGTCCACCAGATAAGGTCCTTTTGGACCCCAACAGTTTCGCATTGGATTTCTATGCTAGGATTGAGTAATATGATTTCATATTTCAATGAAATAAAGGCTTATCTTTTTCAATAAGAAACTAGAATTTTGGCTTCATATCAAATGAATATTGAACTTTATAAGACATGGAACAGTCACTGTGATACTTGAATCTCAGATTCCTAATTCAGAGTGAGCTACTTAAGCTGAAAGTGGGATAGTAGATAGTGAAGTGTTAGTGGTAGTGATAATGAAAGTGTTCCTAGAGATGCAGTTTTATTTTGATGATGGGGTAATTCCCGAAATTTGATTATCATAATTTTAAAAACAATGTATAGAACTGAAGTCAATTTCATCTCCCAAATTAATTATATTGATCTCTGAAAAGTAAGGACAATGTATCTAAATATCTTTTAGTAAAAAATGGTAATATTGATGGAAATCAAAATTAAAGAAACTTCAAATTTCGAAAGCAATATTTTGCGTATTATTTCAATGATATTAAAATGAAATTCCTCATACACCAGTAGGTAGGTACCAAGAAAAACTGTCACAAAAGCATGTACTTATGATCAAATCAGTCTTCTTTTGAAACTTCATTAAAAGACTCATGGTGAACGGTACCTAATATAAAACTGAGTAAACAATTTTATACAGTTTCATGAGAGTTTATGTAACACATACAAAGAAAAAAAATATAAATATCTCTAAGGGGAACTTTCGATCAGAAATGAGCTCTAGAATCAGCCTTCCGACTTTGATGAACTTTAGGCGGAACTTTCTGTATAAGCTGTGTTCTTTGTAATATACGTCCAGCTAAGATTTATGAGCTAACTATCGAAATCGATCCACCACAGTCACTCTTTATTTTCATGGAGATAGACAATATTCTCCATTAACTTCCGTTTTTTAATTGAAATGAGTCCCCACAACATAGACGCGAGTGATTTAGTTCGTATGAGCCAGAGATTATTAACGCGCCAATATTTGTATGATATTACGAGATAATTTCATAGCCCAAGCGGAAATGAGATTTTCAAGAGAAAATATGTCTAGTCCTGAGGGTTTCAAAAACGATTGACAGTCATTTTCCATCCTCGGTTTACACCAGACAGACTTGGTGCAGCCTAATTCTATAAGGAGAACGTTTCATTAGCGTCCTGCAAGGGGAACTTGAATCAAGGGAAGTTAAAGATCAAAGAGCTGGGACATCTCTACAATTTTTTAAATTGGCAAAAAATTTACAAAAAATATGCTTACATAATATTTACTAATATCCTTTATATATATTCGTCTCCAATCATATCGACTTTCTGCCCTTAGAAAGACCAAAACATATCTCGGACTCACGATGGTCGAAGACAGACTGAAAGATACTCCACACTGCTTCTAAACACTCTCACAAGCTCCATTTCTAGCGATGAATTTGTAGATAATACTTTTATAAATGATTACATAAACTTCTACACGAATATAATGGAACAGAATTGTGTTTGTATAATGGGACAATACCAATTTATTGATACTTTGTGGTAAAAAAAATCTACATTTTATTTGTCGTGAAAAGTTCCACCTTTACTTTAGTCTATGAAATCATATTGTTCCTATTCTAAGTAAGTGGTAAATGACAGAGAAGAGGAAGGGGAAGTGATACGAACTAAATCACTCGCGACGAAGTTGTGGAAACCCAATTCAAAACGGAAGTTAGTGAAAAAAACGTTGTCTATTCCCACAAAAATGGAGAGTTACAATGTTAAATCGATTTCGACGGTTAGGCCATCATCAGCAACAAACAATGACTGAACACACATCAGAAGGACACAGCTTATATAGTCACAGATGAAGGGAGATTAAATCCCATTGGTCGAGAGAAAGGAAAGGGGGCTGGCTGGAGGTATACCACCAATTAGGTGCAAGCAAAGTGAAGGGGGATTATAGCTAAGCAGATGAAGTGTAAGGAGGGGACGATATAGATATGTGGTAACAACACGGAACGTCTGTTTTTGTTATTTTATAATAACATTCATTTCGTACCTATTCGATAAACTTTAAGTTCGATAATACAATCACAATATTTTGGTTCATGCATGTGATATACTCGTATATCAATAGAACTACGGGTCTACAGTCAGATCATTTAATAATGATTAATTTTACACATTATTAGTTCATTATGGTTACTTAGCAATATTAGTTTATAACTGAGCGTAATGAATCAGCTTTCCTTGACACTACAGATGCTTATGGATTATGAGATGCTGTGATAAAATGAGAGCATTCCAAAAAGTGGCTAACGATTTTCCAACTATGAAAACTAAGGGAGTTACACTTCCCTGGTTGTACGTGAAAATCAATAGAAAACCCCACCGTGACGTGACGCTCGTTACGTGACTAAAACAAATGGAAACGTCCTGTTAATCATTATTAAATGACAATATGATAGATCACATGTTGATCCAACAAAATAATAACAGATTAAACTTGAGTGAGTGCATTTCTTCAGACGAATTACTGGTTTCATTAGTTTAATTGTTAATAAGTTTAATTGGGTTAATTCCAAGCTTAATAGAAATGGATTTAGCAGAGGTGAAATATTTTGAGGAATATCCTCATTAAAACGGGGAAGTGACATGGATCCGCCACTGCTTGTAGTTGTAGGTCATCCGATTCAATATTAAACCAACTACTTCTATAACACGTAGTGCTCATTCGTGATATTCAAAGCAGAGATGGAGAGTTGCCAACTGCAATGTTGGCAAGACGAGTAGTTGGTTTTCTGAATTTCCAGAAAACAGACCCGCCTACTGGGAACTGAGTCGTTTCCGAGTTCATTTTTTGCCCTCCTTCACGTTCCCGGGAAGCGTTGAGCCTCGAGTGAGCTGTCGACAGTCTTTGTTTACATTTCATTAAAGATAACGACGCTCTCGTTCCTTCACTCTGCATCTCTGCAAGAAGAATCTCTCCTACACTTCAACGTCTCCACCAACCAAGCTTCCCTTTATTTCCACTCATCGCTTTCCCACCTTTGCGAAGAGTTACTTTTCTTACTTTCAGTTACAAACTGCAGATGTTTACTCTTCTTTGAACTGCTGTAACAACTTTTTGTGAAAAATACGCTCGAGGCCTAAACGAGAGGCCGCATGGATAAAACCCGACCATGAATTTCATCAAAAGAGTGACATAAGACACAAACAAACCTATATAGAAGAATCTGTAAGAGTACACTTACATTCGAACGCTCATTAAAATTGACGTCATTATCCTGGAGCAGTTTTTTCGCATAAAAAGGCACGAAAATAAATGAGATATGGTTGATTTTAAGCTCCGAACCGGCCTAACCTGAAGCTTTTTTGCTTGGAAACGCACACACACAGTAAAATTACAGGAACCTGTGTGCCTTTTATCATTTATTAGCGATTAAGGCCTCTCGTCCACTGGGAGCGGAAAGCTGCGAAAAGTGGAGAAAACGAATTCGGCCGAATCCGGACGAAAACGGTCGAACGATCCAAACACGTGGTTCGGTAAGGGAGTGCGTCCACTGGGCCCGTACCGTTCGTCAGTTTTCGTCCGACCACGTCCGAAGTGCGAATGGATCCCATTCTGCTGGGATTTTTCGGACGTCAAGTTGCGAACGAGTGCGAACTTGGACTGTGTGAACCAGTGAAAATAGACTGTGAGTTAATTTTGCTTGTACAGGAAAGGAAATATCTGTGGGACCAACGGGAAACGAACTATCATATGCGGCATATACAAAGACGATTCGATTTCGATTTTAGAATTTATGTTGTCAAGAATGTATTGAAATGTATCCTTTCTCATTCGAAAACAGGAAAAGTGGTGGTCATCGTCGATTTGAAGATCATGCCACAAATGAGAAAATTCACCGAACTCGTTCCTTTTGGCGTTTATGTGATTCACCCACATTTCCCGACTTTGCTGATTTCACCTGTGCTTGATACGTCGATGAATCAAATGTGATAGTTCCAAAGCGAAAAGTTCTTCATCAGAATAATCAGAAAAGCTGTTCCGAAGAGCCATATCGTCTATTACGAATCCGGACGAATACTGAGCCAATGGACGAGAGGCATTCGCACGATTTCGGACGAACGGCGTTCGCCAAAATTCGTTGCTTCGCAGTTGGCAGCTTTCCGCTTCCAGTGGACGAGAGGCCTAATAGGACATTTCCATTTGTTTTCGTCACGTCAAGAGCGTCAAGTCACGGTGGGGTTTTGTATTGATTTTCACGTACAACCAATGCGTTACTAGGGAAGTGTAACTCCCTTAGTTTTCATAGCAGGAAAAGTAGCGTCACTTTAAGATGAAACACTAATTGACTCTATTGACACTATTTGACTCTTGACTTTATCAAGTTCCCATCTGCTGAGGCTCGCCCCAGATGATAAAATCCCCAAGCACCTTATTCCAATGGACTTATTGTTTAGGAACTCTCAATTTCATTATGGATTTTTGTAACACCAGTAGCGGATTTGGATATTACGTTGATGAATGCCTTCCCAAAGTACTATTTCGTATTGCAGAATAGACTGAAGCAAAATTAATACGATACTTATTACCTTTGAGTAGTAATTTGCATTGTTTCTTAGATTCATGGCTAACGCACTTCTAGGGTATTAGTTGAGGTTCCCAGGATTCACCTAAACCGGTAATAACGGCGTCAGAGCGGCTGACGTGACCTCTGACCGTACGGAGCGTCTACGGGCGCCCGGATCTTCTCACAAGAAACCTCGGAACAATACCGAAAGGGAAGAAGCGGCCTGTGGAACCCAAGACGACAATGGGATCATCCCCGTCCTGGGCGGAGAACGGGGGTCCCAGGCGTACGCCCCTGGTGGAGCTGCAGGGGGTCAGGAGGTCGCAGGCCGTTCCCAGAAGGGTACGCAGGGTTCAGGCACCTTGTACGCGTTCAGCGGCTATTGTCATGGCAACGGACCCCCCTCTCGCCTCCCCGAGGTCATCGATATGACCTCAGCGGACGCGATGGTGCATACCCGGATCGGTGGGTGATTAATATTCGCAATCACATTGTATATTCAATCTCGGCAATTAGCTACCTGCCTACTGAATTATTTCTCCCTCAATCGATACAGATAATTAGAGTATGCAATGCAAACAAAACACTCCTGGTGATGGGGTTGTCCCCTCTGGGATAATATATATATATATATATATATATATATATATATATATACTGAGTGCCGGTTATGTCTAGGAAGTGTATATAGTTGGAGGTTGAGTTTGACCAAACTAGACTTGAGTGGTTTTTAAAATTATGTTTTAATCATAAATCCACAACGTTTCTACCCAGGGGCTGGGTCCTAATCATGTGGTACCTAAAACGAACAAGAAATAGGTATAATCTAAATGGAACAAGAAGTAGGTATAAAGTAAATGGCAGAAAAGTGTGATCTGGATGGGAAAATCTTAGTAGTTTTTCTTATCATCTATGGTTTAGATTCTACATATAAACTAGGTTTTTCCAAGTACTTACAATTGGTTTGAATGTGGTGGAGGGTCTTCCACTTGATGAAGACCACTCTTGATGAAGACCACTCTTTCACTTGATGAAAGACCCTCCACCACATTCAAACCAATTGTAAGTACTTGGAAAAACCTAGTTTATATGTAGAATCTAAACCATAGATGATAAGAAAAACTACTAAGATTTTCCCATCCAGATCACACTTTTCTGCCATTTACTTTATACCTACTTCTTGTTCCATTTAGATTATACCTATTTCTTGTTCGTTTTAGGTACCACATGATTAGGACCCAGCCCCTGGGTAGAAACGTTGTGGATTTATGATTAAAACATAATTTAAAAAACCACTCAAGTCTAGTTTGGTCAAACTCAACCTCCAACTATATATATATATATATATATATATATATATATATATATATATAAATATATATATATATATATATATATATATTTATATATATATATATATATATATACTCGGCGCTTCGCGCCTCGCCGGATCTTTTCTCTTTTCTACTGCGTAGAAAACGAGGATAATTTGCTATGCAATTCTTAGCCTGAATCAACTTAGTTTTGGAATGTAGCCAGCTACGTAAGGAGAGGGAAATTGGTAGCTTGAAATGTGAACATTTATCACATAAATCAAACGCTTTCCAACGAGTGGCGAACGATTTTTGTGCGATGAAAACTTCGGAAGTTTCATTACCCTAACAACGGCTGGGTTGTAAGTGAAAAACACTGAAATTGTGACACAATCTATAGCAACTGCTCAACTACTCGGTTGTACGTGAAAATCATCTTTAATTTCGTCGCGGACGTTACATAAAAAAATTATTGGGGGTCGGCCTAAGAATTGCATAGCAATTAATATAGGGTATTTACATTTTTGATCCAGAACCTCTTAGCGATCGATTTCACAACTAATTTCTGATCGAAAGTTCCACACAGAGATCATTTTTAAAACTCTTCGTTTTCACGTTATTCAATTTTAGCGAATTTTCAAAGAAAAAACGTTGCAAATTATTACACAAAGGTATATTATTTATGTATTAGATAGCCCTTTAATAAAAAAGTCTATTATTCATTATCTAAATATATCTGCAGTGGAAAAGACGCCTACCGAGGAGAAATTAAATTAAAAACACCAACATTGTACTAGTCTTTTGAATTTAACACAAGCTGACCCACCAACTGAAAATTAATTATATAAAAGAAAATGACATAGGTACCTACGCTTCGCAGCTCCATTTGTAGGTGACAAAAGTTATAATAATCTGAATTCCGTTGGAATTATGTCAGCTGATACGATCGTCATAGTTTATTACGTAATTTTTACAATGTTTCACCTGTTGATTTTGCTCCCTGTTAAAGTTCTGGCCCTTAGGGAGGAGAGTAACCCTATGAAGTTACAGCTACCTGGGTGGTTTCTTTCGATTCTTTGGGATGATATCTATGAATTATTATTAAGCCCCGTACATAGTAAATCTGTATTAGATAGCCATTCACCACAGAACACTGATCAAACAAAACAAAAAAATTACCCTCCAAACTGAGTCTAAGATGAATTATCGAAATATAACTGGACGATGTCACCCTACCAAAAGAAACAAAAGAAAAATTTACATTACATGAGGATACATCGGTACAAGGATTTGCCTTATTTTCCCCCCTGTGAAATATGTGTTTTGGGACTCAAGTGTTTCATTTTTTTTATTTTTTTTTTTATTGGCACAGTTTTTATAAAATTCAGCCATAAATATCAACATTTCATGTAATATGTAACGGATTATGAAGTAATTGTTCAATATATATATACACAATTTACACGTAGTAAGCTCTAAGGTTGCACATGGTACTAAATTAGTACGTAATATGTTATAATACACAGGGGTCATTCTCATTTCATTTGCCGCTTTCATGTCCTCGACGGCGAATTCTCACAATTCTTGACCAAAACAAGCGATATTGGGGGAAAAAAGGGTCGTATAAGTTGGGAGATCAACGAAGTAATAATTTGACTGCCCGAAATCCCCTTTAACCAATACACAGTGATGACGAATGAAACCTGAAATCCTGGAAACTCATGAGTGTAATTGTCCCCTCCTACCTAACACGTAAGTAGAAATTAGGTTGTTACGAAACAATGACAATCTAGAACTGGCCAGGGTTACTAGCTGCAGTAAGTTGGTTCCTCTTCATTTAGAGTAAGGATTTACATTTTTAAGATTTTTCCCAAACCGTGAAAAACCAGTTTTTCAGTCAGTCCCCCATATCTCTTCTCAATGGGACCTCAGGAGTGTTATCATTTTCGCGACCAAGAAAGCCGTTGGAAAATGGCGGGAAACTGTCAGAAGTGAAGATTATATTGTCCAGTTGAAGATGTGAGACTGTAGTGGAGTGCTTGGAGATGCAGCAGTTTTTACAGCGAAAGAAGCCTAAAAACATGTTGAGTATTTTTATTTTCAATCATGAGTATTACAATAATAACGAGTGTTGATAGTGCTTAAACAAAATAATCCGATATCAACAACCATACTGCTTGGTGACAGGTTTCAAACAGTATCGATCCCCGAGTTTTGTCACTTCATCATCCTGTGTGACGATTTTTTTTACTGGAAATTCTCATGAGAGTTACCTCTCAGGAGTGTAACCAAGGATGGGTAACACTCCTTATAATACGGTAACACTAATAGGGTAACACTCCTGCGATTTAGGCTCAATTACACTGTCTTCAACATGAATTCCGTAAAATCTGAATAGTACGTTTGAACGTGATTCTTTTGTACTAACTTGAGCCCCGACAACAATTTTGCCAAAGTCATCCATTTTACAGAAATCAATATTTGAAATCTGGTAACACTCATGAGTTGGATATCATGTTTTTTAATACAAAAAATATATAAAATACATCAATGAAAAATTCGCTGTTCATATATGGAACACAAATCTGCAATGTACGTACAATGAGTAGTATTTGCCGATCTAACCTAATTTTCGAGCACTTTCATATTTCACGTCACTGAGGTTCTCAAACGACACAAAGGGGCAAATGAAATGAGAATGACCCACATATATATATTAATTTTATAGACAAATATATATTATTTTATAGATAAATAGGCATTTGCTTATTTATAGATAATTCGTATTTAGATTCTAATTTTCGATTCCATAAGGAAGTCGTACAATGCCTCAAAAACTTTATACTTTTTTATTGCTAGCAGTGATTGGTAGTTAAAAGGGTTAACAACCACTGTGTGTATAGTCCTGAACATTATTTCCCTTTCCACTTGATGTATGGGGCATGTCATGATAATATGTTCTATATTTCCGATAGGTGTCGACAGTCACACTCTGGTTCGTCTCTTCTTCCGATAAGGTGTAAATATTCCAGACAAATGCCATGGTTAGACCTTAGTCGAAAAAATATTCTAATAAAACATTTAGGTTTGTTGACAATCCTATACCATGGTACAATATCCATTCTGGGCTTCAATTGTTTGTAAAATTGACCCTTTGGTCCAGTCTTATACTGTTCCTGCCAGCACTCCCATAATTGATCGTTTCGAAATGGCATAATATTCTTGCTTTGGCAATCCAACATTAAAAGCCATGCCCTCTCGAACTGCAGTCTTCGCTGCTTGATCCGCACGCTCGTTATACCGCAACCCAACATGGGACTTCACCCACAGGAAATGCACTCTGATCCCTCTGTCCCTACATTTTCCAACTAGTTTAACCGCTTCAATCAGTAGATGATTTTTAAATTTGGATAAGTAAGGGTTGGACATTGTCTGTAAAATACTGAGGGAATCTGAACAAATAACGGCGTTCGTATTGAGCGGCTCCTCGAAGGACAGGATGTGGTTGAGAGCTCGGATAATTCAAATTACCTCTGCAGTGTAACTGCTAGCTTCTTCAGGTATCTTATGCAATGCTGTTTCATTTGTATGGACATCAATTACTGCCGCTCCAACTTGCTCTCGCGTTTTGGACCCATCAGTAAACATTAACCACCCGTTCTGCCATTTGCGCGCAACGAATTCTGTGAAGTTCTCATTCACTGCAATTCCACCATCAGGTGGTCGGAAGTGATGAACCCGAATCGGAGTGAACAGTACTGGAACTCAAGTTAAAAACCTCTCATAGTCGTCTCTCAGTACTAGAGAGAATCATCATTCAAATTCAACGTAACTAGGGGTAGTTGGTCCCGTTTCAAAAATCTGATGGAAATTTTTGCAAGACCCCCAGCCCAAAAACAGATACATGTTAACATGCGCATATGCGGAAACATGTAAGTCGATAGATTCGTTTACAGGTTCAATCTAAACCGAGAAAACATCAAATTATGTAAAAGGGGAAAAAACACCATGCATATATTTCGTGCTTTTATTCGTAAGAGCAAGAATAAAATGAAAAGAAGACTCAACTGGCTTTACTTCATAGCAACCACTTCCAGCGCACCCCAAGAGCCTGTGCAGAGAAGTTAGCTTCATCGCCCACACAGCTGATGTGAGTTTCTCAAAATCACTTCCAAAGGTCAACGAGAAGCTGTGTACCAAATTTTAGGGCTCTAGGATGTACTGTAGGAAGTCAGCTTCATTTTTCACACGTCTTATCTCACTTTCACAGTCCCCAAGACGCAGTGTACCTAACATTAGGGATGTAGGCTGTACAGGAGAGAAGTTAACTTTATCGTCCACACAGCTGACCCTAACTTTCTTGCAATCACTTGCACAGGTCCCCAAGACGTATGTACTAAATTTTGTGGCTCTACGATGTAAGGGAAAGAAGTTAGCTTCATCGTCCACACAGCTGATCTGACTTCCTTGCAATCACTCTCAGAGGGCCCCAAGAGGCTATGTACCGAATTTCGGGGGGGGGGGGGGGGGGGGGAGTCTGTCGAACTTTGGTCTGATGATAAATAAAAATTTGTGACGGATTTGCGAAACGCTTTATTTGTGACCGGATTTTCGTGACCCAATCTTCACATGGAACATGTTTTTGCCATCATAACCCTCATAACCCGGCCAAAAATGAGACAAAATTACCGTTACGTGACATTTACTGCGTTACGCTCCTATTTTCTGTTGATTATAGCTTACAACCAAATCGTTGCTACGGATCAGTATCTTAGGTATTTATCATCGTACGAAAATCGTTCGCCAGTCACTGGCAAGCTCTAGATTTACCTAACCATATTGTGTTAACCACTGCACAGCGCATGGCCAACAATCTGAGGTATGAGCGTGGTTGTCTGAATAATTGGATACATACAGGTCTCCGTTAATTTTGTAAACATGATTGCAACCACTATTAGACTAGAAAGAAACTTGGAAGTTGAAATTTGATAGGGAGACTCTCTGGGACATTAAGAGACAATTGAAATTATGTATTCTTTCTTAATCAGCTGAGTGACCTCAATTCTATAAGGAATCTAGGTACCCCCCCCCCCCCCCCAGAGGTGCAATGGGGGCCTAAATCCTCATAAAAAGGTAGAGGAGAGTAAAGAGCATCCCGTCAGAGAGATACCACTGCTACTAATAGCTTTTAATGAGCCATGTTCGGAGTAGATTTGTTTCCAGTCACCTGGAAAGCCCATCCAACGCCAAACCCAGCTGCTAGAAAACACGGAAACAGGCCGCGACGCCCGTTGTTTCATCAACGGGACGCCGACAGCGCTATCTCTGAAGCCCTGACGGGACCTCGATGGAGTAACTCTGTTACAATTCTCAGGAAGATGTTCCATGTTCTGTCAAAATTTAGTGCTTATGACTGATTTTTTTTTTTTTTTTTTTTCCCCACTTTTATATTTTAAGAAGAAGAAAAAGAAGATGAAGAAGAAGATTTATTGGCAAACAAAATGTATACACATAAGCCTCGTGGGCGTTTAAATTGTGTACAAATTGAAATTACAATAAAATGAATATCAGCTCTTTTAGGTATTTGTAGTAAAAGAAAAAAGAGAATGGTAATGAAAAACAAAAATAAAGTATGGTACAACATAATAATCAAAATATTGTGGTGGGTGAAAATGAGTAAATAATTCAGGCTCCAAAATGTTTCTCAGCCAGCAAAAGGAAGCCAGAAAAGTCAGGGCAACGATGGATGGCAATGGGAAGAGCGTTCCATATCCTTGCACCAGCAATACGAAGGGACCGTCCCCATCAAGAAGAAGAAACCAGCCTAGAATTTTTCAAAATGCCTCCACAAAAATAAGAATTAGTTTAGTATGCAGTGTACGAAACCCAAAGAGACCGTTCGATGGGGTCACGATTGACTTAGACCTCGTTTATCGTGGTCTGTTGACTACATAATTATAATTTTACAAATTCACCAGCCTAGAATTTCTCAAAATGCCTCCACAAAAATAAGAATTAGTTTAGTATGCAGTGTACGAAACCCAAACCAGTTTGAAGCGTCATTCATCGCGATCCCGTCCGTATTAGCATTTCTAGCGCAGTTATAACGATGACAGAAACCTCTCAAGCAGCTTCGTCTAGTTCCGTCTCGTTCTGAATTTCCCCAAGTGTGAACCCCCAGCGAGGTCGAGGACTCGCCACCGATCCTCATCACTTCCCGAACAAAAGCTCTCTGTAAAGTCCTTTGTATGTATGTTATTGTTTGCTACGTGATCACCGCATTTAAATTCGGTTCCTCCTATTGTCTCCTCCTTGGAAAAAGGTTTTAGTAGTCAAGCACAGTGCCCCACCTTCTTCCTCCGGGTATCCTACCATGGAGGAACGATTTACACACAATACAATTTGTGAATTTCACCCCGAGGCGTCAGCGAGGCTTTCTTTGTATTCAATCCTTGTTGAGAGGTCCTCCTCCCTTCACCGCCACTCCATCCTTCAACATTCACAGCCAACATGTAGCTTACCTGGCCAATTATTAATCTTAGCGCGATTTCGTATGACGCTCAACGTTTAATTCCTCAGAGTTTTATAGGATTTTGTAGCAAATTTTCATAGAAAATGAATCTTGAGGGTTTTGTAGGTTTTTAACAAATTTCCGTAAAAAATGAAGGGTTAAATGGCTCAAATAATTTAAAATCAAAGTTTTCGAAATTTTGCTTCAAGGATGATTTCATTTGATTCGTTGGGAAAATATATGTAAACGACAACCAAAAAGATCCAGTCATTCAGCATGATCGTATGGGCAAATTTTCTTAAATCACCTTAGGTATGATTAAATGTATTATTCATGTATTATTTAATGTATTATGTTTAATATGTTAAATTTTATAGAATTGTTATGGTAAATTGTATAGAAATTTGAACGATTTCAGTAGAAAGAAATTGTTAAAAACCAATTCTATGACAACAAAAAACTCATACTAAATGATTGTTTAGCAACTGTTGATGCAATTTAAGTGAGTTTTTAAGCACAATTGTTGGCATAATTTTTATCAAGTCCTAGGTAATGATTGTTGATAATTTGGTTTTGACTGAAACTCTGCTGAAAATTATAAATTTAACGATTTTTTGCAGTATTTAGCCTTTATTAGTGATTTTTTTTAGTACTTTTTTTTTTTTTTTTTTCCTCACCAATTGTTGGCCAACGAACTTATCAATTCGTTTGAAAAGGTTGATTTTTTGGCGCAAGAACGGGATTATTATCTCAATATTAAGGAGAGTTATCGTCTGGGATGACATATATATATACCTATATACTTAGCGCCTCGCCGGTGGGCTTCGCCCCCCTGGACCCCCCGGATCTTTTCTCTTTTGTACTGCGTAGAAAACGAGGATAATTTGCTATGCAATTCTTAGCCTGAAAACGCTCAAAAAATAAAGTCTTTTTTTCTCTTTTGTACATTTTTATTCGTTCATTTTAGATAAAAAAAAATGAATATAAAAAAATTTGGATATAAAAAAATGTTCAAGCCTGGCTGGGATTCGAACCCACGATGCGAAAAAAATGGATATAAAAAAATTTGGATATAAAAAAATGTTCAAGCCTGGCTGGGATTCGAACCCACGAACTCGCGCTTCGCGTCACGGACGTTACAAAAAAAATTGTTGGGGGTCGGCCTAAGAATTGCATAGCAATTAATATATATATATATATAACTCTTAATATGAAAACAAAAACAACAAAGAACTCACGTCTGAACGTTTCGATATATATATATATATATATATTTTTATATATATATATATATATATATATCCTCGTTATATATAGAAAAGAGAAAAGATCCGGCGAGGCGCGAAGCGCCGAGTATAGATTAAGTATATATATATATATATATATATATATATATATATATATATATATATATATGCGGGGTGTTACACCTAAGTGAAAATACCGGCAGGAGTCGATTCTACAATTAATTTCCGATAAAAAGTGCCTCTGAGATTTTTTTTTTACAGGCTTCGTTTCCGAGTTATTTTACTTTCAAGAGTTTTTTCGTGTTTTCAACCTTACGTCACAAAAACGGCTCTAACTTCCCAATTTTTGGAGTTTTCTCAAATCTGAGGATACCGTGAACGACAGACGTGAAAATTGGGAGAGCTTAGATAGCCCTTTGCTCGCTGGCGCCCGTCTACCCAGGTACACCCGTAGCTCACGCCAGCCGCCACCGCCAGCGCTAGAACAGATATGCCGGAGGCCTATAAGTAAGGTTTAGAGGCATAACGGAAAGATATCATTGATTGGAAGCTGAAACGTGTGGGTGTGAACGCAGGTTCCAAAGAAAGTTTCAGTTAGAATCGGCTCCGCTCCAACCATTTACAACCTTGGAACTTTGAGGCAAAAGGGGGGAAAGGAAAACTTTCTCGGCTTCCAGCAGATGGTAGAAAAGTTTTAGAGTTGAGTAGTTCCATCTTTGTTACAACAGACCAACAAAAACTCCCGGACCCTAACCCTGAATCGACAAGAAATGCGTGGTTCCATGATCCCTTCTTAGCACGTTTGGAAAAAGATAATAAACAAGAAATTTAAGACAGTTGCAGAACGTTCTGGAGTGAAATAATGAATGAAAAAATGATTTCAACAGATTCGTTTTTATTTAATAAAGTATGCTAACTCTCGAAGCAACCGCATTGAGTGCATTTAAACATACATGAAAGAATACAAGATCAATCAAAGTTTGCAGAGACAATTCCCAAAAACAATATACATCAGTCATCATCGTTGGGATGAGTACTATAATTTTCAAGAGTTTCAAACAAATTTTTACGCTCTATTGCGAACTCAAAACCTGATCGACCCAGACTATGTAATATGATTAACTCTGCTATGTGAATTTCTAGATTCTCACATGAGTTTAATGAAATAGCCATTTATCACCAACTAGAATAGAATCAATTAACATAGGATGGTGATAGATGAACAAAAGGTATAAGCTGATAAATTTCATCAAGATAATTAGCTAAAGCCACAGCACATACGCAAACCTTCTAGTGTCACTATTGGCAAAATTCCAAAAGAGTTTTCAGAAATTTAGGAAATAAACCCCTCGGAGATTTCCACAAAGTTTCATCCTCGCTTAAATAACAATTTCAACGGCACACATAATAAATATTAATGTGTAATTCACCAATCGTCGGTCGACTGTAATATTAGCTCTTTCTACCTAATACAAGTTCATTCGATACACTGTAGGAAGTACATCGAATAGTTTAACTGCGAAAGGTCGAACAACAACATCTCATTCTAATCGAGATATATTTATCCGCGGCGGTCTATTCAATCCTTATTTATTAGCATCAGAAGCTCGAATGTGCTCGGAAATTCAAATTAATGCTTTCCTACACCTTCTTTGAATGGATTTGCCGTCTTAACAAGGAGGTGTGTTGCAATATAGCATCACACCAGCCCGTGGCAGTGCCCACGTGGATGGCCTTGGAGCTTAGATCGCAGTACTGCAGTAATTCACGGCTTCTAGTTTCACGCTTAGTGATTATGTACCGCTCTTATGAATCTTCGAGGCACCAATTAGTGATCTCGTTTCTGTAATTGTAGTTCGCTTGGAAGGCGAAAACGTAGGGGCATAAGCAAGAAGTAAGAGAATAGCAGAAGGCAATAACGTAGACTCACCAGCTCAGTATGGGAGTTAGATAACGAACCACCATATTCTGCATTCACTAAAGGACGACACTTTTGCTGGAGAATCGAAACTACATAGCAATTTAGAGCCAAGTAAGAGTTGTAACCTGCTGAATTGAAATTCGACACCGTTTCATTTGCCTTCCCAAGATTCAGAAAGTAGTCGAGTTTACCAACACTGAAACTGAAACAATAGAAGATCATTTAATTGATGAAGGGAGACTTTGATCAAGGAATTTCTCTGATAATTTCTCTGACGGCGAGATAAAGGGATTGACAGGTCTGTAATAAGTCGTTGGTGTTTACCATAGGATTTGGCTGCACCTCGAGGAGTTGAGGAGAATGGAGCAATTTCAAATGCATGCACCTAGGTGCATCAGGTTCAGATGTTTGGTGGTATACATCTGATTTGATGATACTGAATATATGTATATAGCTGAAAAAATATAAATACATGTACTATATTATGGGGGTATTTACAAGTTACTTACCAAAAACACAGTTTCTGATGATCTGTAATTATTGTTTGCTGGATGATGAAGCGTTAGTTTGAAGGATGTCAGTAGAAGCCCCAGGTTTCCAACGACTGGTATAAAATCGAAAGGGTTATTTCCGCTAGTAATGATAGTAAAATTATCATTTACGTATCTTTCGGAGGAATCCGTCGTCACTAGCAAGTCGAGTACCGGAGGCGAGCGCTGGTACTTTTTTGCGCTCATGGGTAACGCGCATTGTGTTTTGCGAACTGCATTCTTCGATTAAAGGTCATAGTGGCGTAATAATTCTTCCTAAGTTAGAAGCCTAAAACTCTTGATAATATTTATCCATGCAATATTCGTTTCAAGTCAAACTTCTGCATCCTCTGTGATTCATGGCGGGGGGAGGGGCTCTGCCCCTCCTCACATTACACCAGTTCTTCAACCCCTTAAAACGATTTATTGAGGATACCGATAAAGAATTTCGCGAAAAGAAGGCAATGTCAATCTTGACGATGTGAATTCAGAGCCTAATGGGCTCACAGCAAACAAAATCCGACCCACGTTCAACCAAAAGGATCGGAAAAGGTGGTCGGCTGGGCTGGATGAAGGTGGGAGTGAGGGTGAGGGGGGAGGGGGTGGAGTTCTGATTTATTTACAGACAGGGGCGGTCGTACGTGAGCCGACTACCAAAAAACCTCTGGAAAATACAGTAAAAGGGAATTGCGGCGGCAGGGGGTGGATATGGGGGTTTGGAAACGCTATGAGATTTGGAACCGATGGGTTGATCCTCGAACCACTTTTTCTCTTATGGCCCTTCCCGCGAGAAAAAAAAACCCTTTTCTCCTATTCACAGAGAGTGAGTGAGAGAGATGCGGTGAGCGTGTGTATGAGAGAGATATGCGCCCTTCACCCTTTTCCAGCGGTAAATCAAGTCGGTTTTTTATTTCATTGTTAAGTCCGCGGGAAAAAAAATCTCTTTCGCCGTAGGGCCCCATTTTTCCCACGTCTTCCTTCCTCCACCAAAACACAGAAAGATTAATTTCGGTTTAATTTTAAAATAGGCCGAGAAATCCAAGCACCAAATATTTTCTGTCTCCCCCTTCTCCTCAACAACCAGTTAGGAATAAAGCGAACAATCTAAAACTATACAACAATACAATTGATATTTAAGAAAATCCAAAAGAAATCAAAATGTGACCCGCCCTAGGAAAAAGCAAATGTTTCAGGAGAGCGTTTTTCGATAAAATGGTCAAAAATATAGATTTTTAGGTATTTATCGATTCTGAAGTAATAACTATCCCTTTACACAGTACAATAGTCACTTATCGATGTTTAGCTGAATACGATATCAAAATACTCGAAATACGAGAAGTGGTTGCGATTACACGAAAGGGACCTTATCTTATCCAACCCCCTCTTTCATGTCAAATAGACCGTAAAAAAATAAGAACGTATCGCACTGATGCAGCGGGAGAAAACAATGATGATGGAGAAGTTATGGAGTAAAAGTGACTCACTCTGCAGGTGAGGTTTCTGAAGAAGAAAACTCCACTCCTCTACCACCAAAACGACGCAATCCTCGTCAAAAATAGTTTTTTATTTTTTTTTATTTTTTTTATTTTTTATTTTTTTTTTAAAGCGAATAATCTTACTTATTCATACTTTAACACAGAATCCTCAAGATGGACGAAGAAAGATGGCCAAGAAGATGACTAAGGGAGTTGGTGAAGTTCGATGGCAATCCTAAAAACAGTGCAGAATATAACTGGGTCGCCCAACTCGACAATACTTGTCCATTATTGGAGTGAAAAAGGACTGGGAGACAATCTCTCACCAATGTCTGTAGGCCGTTCGTACGGGTGCCGTCGAGGGCTTCAAAACCACTGTCTTAGTTTTGACATTCAGCGCATAGTGGACAGTGGCTATAACAACACCTTCCGTACCATGGTAGACTTCTGCAGAAGGCAGGGCTATCTGGGGTCGACTGGGAACATCCACAGAGACCGGATACTTTCTTAACTGAGGATGGCTACAACGAATCCTGGGATGGGGAGGGTCCGATTCTGGCAAAAGGGAAACAGATATGAGCAAGTCAACATTGCATGGTATTCAGCATTAAAGCCTAAGAAACCCTGCTCCAATTTGTGGTAGATTGCCCTATATAGCAACCCTACAGATCTCATTACCTCCAACCCTATGTTTTGCTGGTGTCATCTGGTGGAAGTAATCCAAAGGAGTTGGTATTGGCTGCTCTCCTGGAGATGACCGCGGCAAAATGAACGCGCTCTACCAATTTACTGTCAGGTCTCTGATGCTGCGTGCCTTTGCCATGGAGGAATTTGACCCTGATCCATACAACTGCACCCTCAGACCTGGACTGTTATATCGATCATTTTTTGCTTCTAACGAATATTTTTAACTTCAGTTCAATCTCAATCAGTTGAGTTTCCTATTTCATTCAATTTAACTACCATCACCTACTATCCACTCCTATCATTCTTTCACGTCGGTACGTTTTATCTAAAATTATTCCATATATATGTAAATGGCACCTATTACTTTAGGAAAACTGTGTTTAACAAATTCTCGAATCTATAATTAGTTGCAAATTGTAATCTCACGAAGAATTGAGGAGCTGACATGGAAAAGCAGTTAAGTCCAAAAATCGAAAGAAAATTTTTTTTCGTCGAAGTACAAGTAAACAGTCACGCCAACAGCATGGGAAAAGCCTTTGGTCCTCCCGTCCTTGCTAGATCGCACAGTGAATAAATGTGTGACCTTTGAATATTATGTCCAACAAATCTGATAAGAGTTCAGAGGGAGTTCCTATGAAATTTGATTTTTGGACTTAACTGCTTTTCCATGTCAGCTCCTCAATTAATGAAATTTCACGAAGAATTCAAATCTTAATAAAAAAATGGGGTTCCCGTTTAAAATAACGAAGTTGATGTCAATTGTGTACGTTGCGTACGTCCCAACTTGGTCATTTTGAGTTCCTAAAAAAAAAAAAAAAAAAAAAAATTGGAAAATACAATTTTTTTAACCCATCATTAACGATTTAATCTTATTTACTCTAGAAGAAGACTTTTGTTAATTATAATTAAATTGCCTACTTATAGAAATGAAATTGTTCATTTTTAATCAGGAAATGCATTGTAATACTCAAAGATACAATTAAAATCTATATATCTAGGTATTTCACAAACCTAGTAGGTGGAATCAAGAGAGAAAATCGAGCTGGTGCCATTTAGAGAAAAGGGGGAGTTTTTCACTCAAACATCGATGTAATGGCGGCTTCACGTGAGTGCATCACATCCGGGGACGGTTCATTTACATATCAAAAACCGCCGGCGCTTACTAACCAGGGGGACAAATGCGTGTCATCTACGGAAGGCGGTTCCGGGGTGACTTTATATTAAATAATTTATCATCCGAAGTACAGGCTTCTATATGTTGACGTTTTGAAAGCTCAGAGCACCCTCACCGACCCAGCTAACCCTCCCGCCTCGAACGCACCCATTTTCCAACTTCCTGCTTTTTCCCTCTTCCTCCTGTACCCTTCCTCATCAAAAAGGTTAATGAATTCGTTGAAAAGTCCCAAAGGGTGCGAATCAATTAACTGAAAATCTCTTATTAACCGGACGACTGACGGAAGGTAAACGTCATTAAAATTAGTGCGCTAAACGGAGATGATTATGTGGAAGGTGAGATTTTAAGCGGAAACGTGGCGCAAAAGTTATTATTGGTTGGCAATTGCATTTACACAACCTAAATCACTAAAATACATAACTATAAATATTCAAATATGAGTCGAAGGGAAACTAACTGGAGGGATGCTGAGGTATAGTGGGGAAGCGAGAAGTGAAAACATTTTTGTAATACAAAACAAAAACTTCTCCTTGCTTTTTACGTTTCAAAACTTGCTGATCCATTTCGGTTCCGATTCTGTCTGTAACAATTCCAACGTCGTGGCCCAACGCGAATTTGATGACATTTGCAGGGATAGCAAGGGTGAGGTCATAGATACTTCTTTAGAAACTTCTTTAGAAACAACAGTAGCGTGTGTACAAGATCAAAATACAATTTCCTTCAACGTCGATTTCTTTTAATCTATCGGTCCAATTTCGTATGTCTTATGATTTTTAACGTGATTAGTTGAGTGGAACTATAGCATCAATTCAATTCAATTGTGGGAGCACGATCCAGTCAGAAGGACCAATGACATACGTCTTGCCTGATAAGGCCGATGTGCTATCTCCACAAGGGCCACGCTAATCTACCACATACTCTAACACTATAAAAACTATAGCAACTATAGCTTGCCAAACAAAACTATAGCACACGCTGGCAACTATAGCGTGTTGCTGATGAAACTAAGGCATATGCGCCAAACTAAAATAGATTGACACGGGTAAATCTCCAAGACTAAGCATTATAATGAGATTTGCGGGCATTGTGCTGGTTCACCCCTAATAATTCAATCGCTTTCGAATGAATAATATCATGTGCGCAAGCGCAACTTCCCGAAACTTTGATTTCTTAACATCTATCATCTGCCTGATATGGTTAAAAGTTTGTGGGTACTTGGTTAAGAGTTACGGGATGGTATCCGATTAATTTCGTTGCAATTGGTTGTAGTTACCATTGTGCAAACTCAAGAGACCGATATTGATGATATATGATCATTGAGCCGGTTTGCTAGTTAGTCCCCTGTGTGGTAGATGCCGTTGTATTTAGTATGTGCGCATGCGCAAAATAAATTATTACCCTATTTTGCATGTTAGCAAGTACACGTACACATATGTAGTACTACTATTCTATTTTGCGTTCAATCATTTCGTAGTTTGTTCTTCGACTAATTCTAGAAGCCCATGTTACAGTGCGTTAGGAAGCTATAGTGCACACCTAACTTGGTAGACCTTTTTAGTGGGTTATTAGGGACTCAGTCACAAATTTGAGATTCCAGATGAAAGCTGATTTTTGGCAATTCAAGTCATTAGATAAAATTACACCTGGAGTAAATTTGGAAATAGCAGGTGCGTTGAACACATCCAGAATCTTAACTGAGTGAGTAAAATATGAACCACGTAAGTTGAGAAAAGTAGGATGACTTCAACGTATAGACGAATTTCCTAAATTGCACCCTCCTTCCTTAATTTAGCATTTCAAGATTTACTTAATTGGATCCAAAACTAAATCTAATTAAAATTTATAAATATACCATTAAAACGGGAAACCCTCACTTTTTTTTTTTTTTTTTTTTTTGTAAAGAACGTTTTGAGCAATTTCAATGGCTTTTTTTCTCGCAAATTCTCAGAAAGAACGTGCGAGCATCACGCTATGAATACACTACAACGTTTAATTCCAATGCTAACCAGCATACATGATTTTGATAAAGGATTCAAGATGATTATCAATCCCATAATATTCTGCTATATTGTAATGAATTGTAATAATAAGTTTGTCTAAGTACCACGAAATCGGAGCCTAAATGCCTCATCCATTTTATAGCAGTTTTGGGCCAATAGGATTAGTTAAAAGTGGAAATAATTGAATATTATGCGTTGCATAATGCCGTAACGTTTAATGAACTAGAATTCCAAGACAGAATTTCATATCAGAATTTCTGAACGGGAGTCGGTGAATAAATGAATTCGACAAAACGTACTACATTTACATTTTGCGCTTACACTATACAAGGAGATACCTACTTCACATCAACAGTACGAAATTCCACACATTAACATGTTTCCTACTAAGCCGAGATTTACTTCAAAATAATAAACCAATAATCAAATAATTCGTAGAGTTTACAGTTCGTCAACCTTTTTCTGTAGACACCAGCGATTCGCATATGTTTCACTTCATTTAGCTTACCTTCGCAAATGATTTAGTTTGGTTTGGAAAATTTTGGTTTTTGGAAAAAAGATGTCGCATTTGGTTTGGAAAAGCATTAATTTGGATTGAAAAAGGTTTCATTTGGTTTGGAAAAGGTTTTATTTGTTTTAAAAAAGTATTCATTGGATTTGGAAAAGGTTTTTTTGACTTGGAAACAGTATATTGTGTTAAGTACAGCGGGTTAGATTTTGAGTTTTCCAATCGGAAAAATTGTCAAAATTGACGTGACTAAGCTTGTTCGTACCTACTTCATTACTTTTATTTCCTGCTTCCGACCGACGTCTCTCCATGGTTTTTAGCGGCATTGCTGACTACGGTGTATGTATTACATGAATATTAGTTTATTCATAGTCGAGTAACCCATAATGCACCCTTTACTGGTCTTTTAGATATTTATTTTAGTTAAGTGGAACTATAAAGAAGTCTTTTTTATTCGAAAGAGAAACCTAGATACTTAGTTACATTATTTTTGAACTTCAGTGATGTCATTATTTTATGTTTTGAGCCCTTATTTCTCGCACAAATGATTCAGGTTGTGTGCGGTTCTTTTCTTTTCGCTCAATCCTAATTTGCGAATATAGGGGTTTGTAAGATGAATGAAAAACCTGAAGTTCAGGACTCCAGCGGAGTAGAAAGCTCCGCGACGGAGGCAATATACCCCCACTCTTGAGAATCGGGGTAACGAGCGACAGTAAAGTGGCTGGAAGAGGGGAAATTGCCATGTTTATTGCTACCAAGAAAGCGGATGGCAAAGGGTGGTCTTCTTTTGCGTTGGGAAGGTTTTTATTCCCTGGTCTTGAAGGGCTTGGTTGTGGATACGGCGAATCACTAAACAACATGGCAGTAAACCGCGGGGGTATGCACCTCTAACGCTGACGATCGGGAAAAGGTAAACGACTTTGAAAACAGATTACAACGGTTTTCATTCTCCCAACTTTAACGGGTTCAAGAGCGTTGAAACGAGTTTTACGGTGTGTTGGATAAGTTCTTTATTTCATTGTCAAGACTATTTCAGGCTGTAACAAAACTAATAATTGCATAAAAGAATGTAATTGGGTCATGATCATGTATTCGACGATAAGATTATGCCCACCACTGGCTGTGACGTTAAGGTAGGGTTGCCAGATCTACTTTAATTTAAAGTATCCTACTTTATTTTTGTTCAAAATACTGTATACTTTATAACAAATTTAAAGTAGACCAAAATACTTTATATTTGAAACGAAGAAGAAAAGTTCAGTCCCCACACCTACTTACTAGTCAAGGACAAGGTCTAATTTATTTTTTTGTCGAGTATAAAGATTTCTTTCAAATTGTCAATTTTCAAAGTTTTTCTGAATTTTCAATTTCCACAGCTCTTTTCCGAATTGTTAATATTTTATAGGTACAGTGTTTCAGAGAAAGGAAGAGGGACTGAATGAATTTAACGTTTCAGTTCCTAAAAAGTTCCTAACGTCCTTAGTCCTTATGTACCCAGTAGATGCACGAGATATTTTTTTAGTGAGAACGAGATTGAAAATGATGTTCCTAATTACATTTATGTATGTAAAACAACCCTATGAAATATGGACTCGTTAAGATTGAAATGTCTAGTAATGTTTTCTTCGGAATAAAAATTTTATGACCTACGTACAGTAAAAATATTGTTATCCATGGTTCTATTTTAATTCCTCAAACCGAACTTTCTTATTTTCAGTAATCTGACACATTCAAACCCTTGTGTTCAGATGCTGAATGAAAAATACCTCAGTGCGTAAGTCGAGAACGTTAACTTTATTGTATACTTTAAGTTTCATTGAAATACTATACTTTTCCTAGGTTGCAGCCAGGATATGCTTTATATGATCCGAAAAAATCTGGCAACCCTAGATACATGGCAACCCGCTTCATCCGGGAGAGTGCATATACCCTGCAATGTTTCGTTGGGTAGAATGTACTGATTCCAAGTTTATGAAGTTGTGGTTGGGGAAACTCGTAACTCGGACATACGAAGTATACCCCTAATAGCTGCAAATAATGCGCTATGACGGGTAACCGATCTTTCATACTCCTTTCCCTCTTTTTGAAAAAACAAATTTTAAGATTGGAACCACAGAACATTGTGTGACCAAAAACTCTATTAATTCTTTCCAAATGCGTCGGGTCTGGAACTTTCGTTCGGCTCCACCGTCTAGTGAAAAGCTTCCTCTATTTCTCTATCGACGAGAAAGAGGCGGGAGAAGACGCCCGCACAGCACCAGCTCTTCCTTCCCCGCCTCTTCCTGATTCTTCTCCGCCCCCGCCTCCTCCGCCCATTCATCAACGTCTCTCCTTTCAACCGTCTGCTCGCTCCGATTAATTTCCCTCCCGTCTCCCGCCAAAGAAAGGACGCCCTTCTAACAACCCCGTTTTCGGTTCGATAGAATTTCCCACCCTCCCCCGTTTTGTTCGGAAATCTTGCGCCCGTCTTTCCATCCCTCGGAAAGAGCTTATAAAGCAAGTCGGGCCTTTTCGAGGCTTGTCTGTTCGAAAAACCTTTTTCGACGCCTTTTCAGATTATGCGGGGCAACGGAGGATTTTGCTCGAAAAACGTATCAACTTCACGCTCATCACACCAATTATACCGCACCCGAGGTTTCCTTATCTATTTCCATACGTGACGTCCTTCCCATTGTGAAAATCCGTTTTCACAATGGTGATTGTTCTTTATTGTTCAATTGTTTGCGTTGGAACAATGGGGCGGTTCGGTTTATGTCTCTTGGTTTTGTTTGATTCGCCCGGTCTTATTGAAAAAGGGATTAAAATTGTTGATTACAATAGAGCCACAATAGTCCATTTAGCATAATTAGAATCATTAAACGGTATGACGACGTGAGACGGTTCCCAAGTTGCATGTTTCATGAGATCGTCCAAAATACCAACTCACTGCATCTCTGACAAATTTACATAACTGTGACCTAGGAAATGCATTCATTCCTTGAAAAAACCAAAATTTATAAAAATTCTACAAAGTTTTGGGAATCTGATACGAACCATGAATTAAATCGACATATTAATTTTAATCGATATTAATTATTACCAAGCTCTCAACACGATGTGAGATTTTGAAAATAATAGAAAACAGTTTTATGAAAGCCAGGGAACTAATTCATGAGCTGTTGAATCAAGTGTAGCTATCATACGAGGGTACCATCAATCAAGAATAGCCCGTGTGAATTTCAAAACATTTATTAACAACATTCATGAATTTGAACAGCTTTTTTGAACTCAAAGAGCGCCCGATTCGTAACATATAAATAAAACTTTGCCCAACATGGATCTGCAACAGCCTTGCAGGAGGGAATTTAAAAGCCTAAACATATTTAACAATACTTTGCCATAATTACGGAAAACCTATTTTTTTTTTTTTTTTTTTTTTTTTACGGTTTATGGCAATCTTATCAACTTACATACTTTCTCAGGAATTTGTCGAATTTTTCCAGTCTCATTCCAAAGATAGTGGTACATCATTACATGATCGTAGAGGACATTAATGCGAAACGCATATATAAATTTATATTTATGTTTTTACCTACGATTTTTCCCCAGTCACATAAGACCAACCGCAGCCAAGAAACTCACGACATCAACTTGTACATGTTACACTGTGACAGGCACTTCCAGGGAATGTTGTGATAATATAGAGCATATCAAGCATTGTATGTTGTAGGTGGGTACCTACCTACCATTGTGAGCAGACTCATGAAAACTAGTCTTTCTTCTCCCCCCCCCTCCCCACCCTGGGGGTTGAAATTGGTCCTTTTTGGTATTCGACCCTTTTAAATTAGAGTATCAAACTTCTGATAATTAGGTTATGATGGAATTACTTTCGTAACGTCATGTGAGGAGCGGATGTTGTTTGTAGGTACCTACCTATCATTGTGAGGAGTCTCTGAAAACTAGTCCTTCTTTCCCCTCCCGCCCCACCAAGGTGGATTAAGTACTCAACCAATCAATTAGTGTTGGGAAAAAAAAAAACAAAAAAAAACAGCATTTATTTGTTTGATAACACAGGACCAGTTCACTCGCCTCCTGCTAACTGACAAAATAATAGCGGTATTCTTCCTAATCGGTCGATTATCCACCGGCTCGTCAACGTCATCAAGGTTTTGGTGGTATATCCGTACATTTCTACTATGTATATAACCTGCATAAAATGAACATCAATATCGCATTGGTGTATAATAATAGTATTTTCAACAAATGGAATTATACTCAACGCACTAAGTTAAACTCGTTACGTGATTTACTAAATTATTGTATAAGTATGTTATAAATAAAGTAATGTATGTTAATAACAAGTAAATAAATGAAAAAATCTCTCCAAGTCGCTTGAATCAGTCAATGCCACAATGTCAGTGGGTCGCCTTAAAGCCTGTGAACGCCTGTGATTTATAATCTCAGCTCTCCCACTTCACTCCCACTAAGTTTGCGGTAGTAGCAAATATTTTCATGTAGATATATTTAAATAATAACATAGGTATCGACGATTGAGAAGTGTGGCAATGATTTGCGTGTTCCATCAAACAATCATTGGTGCCTTAAAATGGCCTCACAGAGGTTTCATGATGGTCCATTTTCCATCAAGGGTAATTTCTTCACGCCCTAATCGTCTGAAAACATACTCCACCTTAATTAACCATTTCCCTCAATCATACGAACTGAATCATTCGCGACAAAGTTGTGGAAACCCATTTCAAAAAGAAAGTTAGTGAAAAAACGGTGTCTGTTTCCACGAAAAATAAAGAGTTACGATGTTGAATCGATTTCGGCGGTTAGGCCATCATCAGTAACAAACAATAACAACAATAAGTTATTGTTTGTTACTGATGATGGCCTAACCGTCGAAATGGATTTAACGTTGTAACTCTTTATTTTTCGTGGAAATAGACAACGTTTTTTTCACTAACTTCCTCAATCATAGTTACCAGCTGTGGAATCATAAGATGATAATTATTATCTTTTAATTATTGAAAACAATTCAATGATCTATTCTTTCATGTTACGGATACGAGGAAGCTATATGTATGCCACACAACTTGGCTGACTTTATTGCTTCCGGGTCTATCTATAGGTAGCGGAAGCATTGTTTTCACTTTCGGGAGATGACAAAATTTTTGTCTCTAAAATCAGAAAGTCCATCCGCATTTTACGTTTGAGACCATTTTGAACAACTTTCGTTCCGCGTCTGTATGTCTGTCGTGTGTCCGCTAATCCTTGTAACAAGCTTAATATCCACAGGTTTTAACCAATTTCGATGAAATCTTCAGGGAATGTCACATTAGAGTGAAGATGGCCCCCTGTTTGTTTCATTGATCCCAAATAAATTCGTATTTCACTCTGCGCATGCGCAAAATTAAATTACATCAAGCATAATTTTCTCACGCCCTGGTCCTCCGATCTCGCTCAAATTGGAGGAAACTTGGGAGAGGCCGATTCGAAAATTCCGAACCATTTTCAACCCAATTTATCAATAGTCGCTTCTTTTCGCATGCGCAAAAATGAAATCCTTGTAACACGCCCTACAGTTTTCGCCCTGTCGAAATTTCGTCGTGTAAGTTTAATATTCTAACATATCACGGCTACCCAGTTGAGTGAGGCACAAAGATCATAAAAATGTAATACTCAGGAAGAATAATTTAACCAATGTTTGATGAAGGCGAGGAAAGGATCTACAGACAGACACCAAATCAAATTGGCGAAGGAAGTTTAAATTTTACATTAATGCGATTGTTGCGAAAAGTGTTAACCTCACGAAGGAAACGCATCCTTGTTAGGACTGAGAAGCATACTTATGTTGGTGCAAATGTTTGCTTATCTGTTTTTCGCTTGACATCATAACTGGAAAGCCACTCTAGATCTGTTAGCTTGAAGTCAACTCACTTCGCCAAAGATAAAAGGTGTTGTTAACGTTGATCACAAAAAAAAGGCGTTGTTTTACGGGAAAATTTTTTATCCGCTCAAACAGCCCAGGTAAAAGCCTCTCTGAAAGGAACGGTTGAGTTAAGAGGAGAATATTCAGCCAAAGTACACCTACGATGTAAGCTGGGATGCATTGTGCTCACCTACCTACCATCTTTTTTAAATGTTTGAAAGTAGGGAGAGAGTTTCAATTGTTGACGATGATGGGTCCTAGTATGAAAACGGAGGGGCTGGGAAAAATGTATGTTCCCTTGAGAAATGGCTTTCCATTCAAATCCTTTTGCTACATAAATCTCTTGTCGGCGTACTTTTAATCCACTAACTTTTTTTTCCCACTCTTCCACCTCTATTACCTTGCTCACTGATGGTTACTTTTTTCGTCGAGTCCATTGGCTATCAAAAGAAAATATGGCGAGCGATCATAGCGCCATTTGCTTAACAGACCATTCGCATCAGCGATATTTCTCAATATTCCTTAATATAAATCGGCTAAAACATTTTATTGCAACTCGGAAAAATCGTCAAACACCAATTATTACTACACACGCAGTGTTAGTGTTGTCCTTACGTGAAGACAAAATAATCAAAATAATAACACATAGGTACGTGTCATGTACAGTAGTGTTTACAAAATTCCTCGATAAGAAGGTAAAAAGTTCCAGTCATGCAGCTTGATCGTATGAGCGAATTTTCGCAAACTCGTAATATATTATGTTACGCTGTTTTGAAAATTCAGGACTTTCAGAGAAAAGAAATTGTTAACAACCGGTTTTGTGGCAAAAAACTCGTTCTGAATAATATTTTGCTATTCAAAAAAGAGTTTGGATTTTAAACTTTTTAGCAGTAATCTGTTCTTTTTTTCGGCAAATATTAATACAGTTTTAGTACATTTTTCAGCGTATAAATTTGTGCATAAGTAAATATAAATTCAACGATTTTTAACCGTTTTTAGCCATTTTCAGTGATTTTTTTCAGCATTAATTTTTTTAATTTGACCAATTTAATGTGCTCAAGAAATGTTGGCCAATGAACTCGTCCTTTCGTTTGGAAACTTGATTTTTTGGTGCAAGAACGGTATTTTTGTCTCAATCCTAAGGAGAGTTATCGACTGGAAGGATATATATACCTTTTTCGAGTCAAATTCAAGATTTTTCGAATCAAATTCAAGATTCTTCGAGTCAAATTCAAGGTTTTTCGATTCAAATTCAAGGTTTTTCACATCAAATTAAAGGTTATTCGATTCAAATTCAAGGTTTTTCACATCAAATTAAAGGCTTTTCACATCAAATTAAAGGTTTTATATTTCAAATTAAAGGTTTTCATTTTCAAATTAAAGGTTTTCATTTTCAAATTAAAGGTTTTGTAGTATGCGATTTTGAACTATGTATAACATTTGGCTCAACATTCAGATGGCGAATATTTGTAAGTGTGGATTTCACCACCTCTGCTTAAGGTTCGGCTAACTGGTAAACCGGAGGCTAAAAGGCCAAAATTGAGGCTATGGAGGCTAAAAACTGAGGCTAAACCCTTAAGCGGAGGTGGTGAAATCCACCATAAGGGTGGCTAGTTTCCGCAAGCAGAAGGGATTAAAAGGTTGTTACTTCATTATGTGCAGCGAATTCCTTCGTTATGTAATAATCCACACTCCGGTCGCGCGTTTGCCGTATTGCAGCCCAAAAGTTTTCTCGGATTCCGTTGTAATTTTGTTGCATCATGAATAGCGATTCTGACGAGAATGTCTCCCGCCAACCTAGCCGCCAAAGAATTCGTATTCTAAGTTCCAGTGAAATGGACACTTCTTTAGACAACGCTGTGCCGTCTCGTGTTCGTCGACCTAGAGGTAATTATTAAAAGTATTCGAAAGACCAATAAGTGATGTTTCTGAGGTTGTACGAGGAGGGTCGGTCCATTAAAGAGGCTGCTACAATATCAGGTTTGAAGGTAAACACTGCCTACTACCTAGTTACGCAGTACAAGCGAAATGAGAGCGAGCTGGTAATGCGACCCAGAGGCGGTTCACGCCTTAGGTACGTTGTTAACACCCGAGGTGCTTCAGGCAATTGAGGTTGCAACCGAAGAAAATCCAGCACGCACGTTGAAGGAAATTCAGCGCGTTCTATCTTCAAGAAATGTAAATTTGTCAATAACGACCATCAACAAAGGGTTAACTTCGTTGAAAATTACGCTGAAACAATCACATAAGGAAGTTGATCGCATGAATTGTAACGCAACGAAAGAACAAAGGAAGGAATATGCCACAAGATTCAATACGTGGGCACCAAGGGAGAGAGGACACATGGTTTTCATTGATGAGTCCGGCTTCAATTTGCACCTTCGCCGAAGTCAGGCACGTTCAAGAAGGGGTTCACGCGCTGTGGTTCCTGTTCCAACCGTGAGGGGGAGAAACTCTACTCTGATCGTGGCCATGAATAACCAAGGCATTGTGCACCATAAAATCTTATCACTTGGGAACTGCAATGCAAGTGAAATCTGTATATTTTTGACAGAGCTAGTCGCAAAGCTCCCCGACACAAACAGGTCCTACTTAATTATGGATAATGCGCGTATCCATCACGCTGATATGGTGAAACGTCGGATTGAAGAACTCTGCGTTGATGTGAAGTACCTCCCTCCGTATTCACCCCAGCTGAACCCAGCCGAGAAGGTATTTTCTAAAGTAAAATTATTTGCCAGAAATGTTCTCAGCGAAGGGCGTAATGAGCTTAGTTTGTGCGACGTAATAAGTCTAGGTGTAGCAACAGTCACCAGTACCGATTGCGCAAATTACGTCATGGACATGATGCTAATTCTTCCAGAGGCAGCAGCAGGCGTCGATTTGCATTGAACTTATTGTGAAAAGTCAAAGTACAGTTCATACTTTTTTTCTGTTCCCAATTGTTTCTTGTCAATACCTACCACCTCTTGAAAACGTTGTTCTATGTAATATTTATAGTTCAAAATCGCTTACTAAATAACCTTTAATTTGAAAATGAAAACCTTTAATTTGAAAATGAAAACCTTTAATTTGAAATATAAAACCTTTAATTTGATGTGAAAAGCCTTTAATTTGAAATATAAAACCTTTAATTTGATGTGAAAAGCCTTTAATTTGATGTGAAAAGCCTTTAATTTGATGTGAAAAACCTTGAATTTGATTCGAAAAACCTTGAATTTGATTCGAAAAACCTTGAATTAGACTCGAAAAACCTTGAATTTGACTCGAAAAAGGTATATATATATATATATATATATCCGTCAGACCAACGGCATCCAAACCACCGCGCATTTTTGAAACATCAGAACTGTTCCAGAACTTTTTCTTTCGTTTTGTTACAAAATGAAAATAAAAAGTATGATCTTCAGATTCTGATAGTCATTACCGCCTCTAGCGATGACTGGACGCCTCATCCCTGCTACAAGGAATTTCAAGCGGGGTTTAGGAATTTGTACACCTGGCCCAAACTACATTCTCGCTTAAACTGCATCTTCAGCGTTGATTGAGGTTTAAACTAGTCCTGTACGCCTGAACCTCAGTAGTAAATTGTAATTACGATTTGTGAGTTTTACGCTTCATGCTTTGGATTTTTTCTTACGATGTTTTCTTATGTTTAAGGAATTTCAAGCGGGGTTTAGGAATTTGTACACCTGGCCCAAACTACATTCTCGCTTAAACTGCATCTTTAGCGTTGATTGAGGTTTAAACTAGTCCTGTACGCCTGAACCTCAGTAGTAAATTGTAATTACGATTTGTGAGTTTTACGCTTCATGCTTTGGATGTTTTCTACGGTTTATTACTACGAACTCAGCTGCCCCCGGTTCGTTTGCAGTTTATAATTTCCTCTTTTACCTTCATTCTGCGTTTCTGGTAGTGGGCAAACTTTTTTTCTTTTTTAATCACTCCAAGAGTTTATTGAGAGATGTAAATCTTGGTTCGCATTCAGGCGAGAGTTCCTTCCGTGAAAGAATCCTCTTCTTCCTTCGGCCTCTTTGCCTACAAATGAAAAAGGGTGAAGAACAGGAGAGTCTCTGGTGGGGTATCAGGAGGCAGGGGGAGGTTAGAGGCTGACTACCAATTCAGGCTTTAAGTAGAGAATTAATTCACCTTCCACTGAGGATCTCACCCCCTCGAAAACCCCCCGTACCAGCTCTCTCACCGACTGACGGCAGCATTATTTTACCCTAATACCTCCCTCTCCTCTCTACACCACTTCAGTACCGCAGGCCCACTCATTTCTCTTCACTCTCCTATTTCCGTCCCACTCTGGGAACCGATATCAATTCTGAATATTCAACCAGGAGAATCCCCTTTTGGCAGTGGAATTTTTCGGTCGGGAAAAATATTCAGCCGATTGATGAAAGATGCAGTACTGGAGGAATAAAACGGCCAGAGAGAGAGAGGACCGCAGAAATACAGTAGCTTGGAGAAATGGATATTACAACTTTTCACGATATTTTTCAATCATGCAACATGACCAGTAAATTTTGGTATAATTCATAATATACGAATAATATACAGGGTATCTAAACCAATTGGGATAGAAATCAAGGGGTTGATTCTAGAGCACATTCCTGATCGAAAGTTCCTCAACAGATTTTTTTAAGAGCTTAGTTTTCGAAAGCGATTTTAAAACAATCAAATACGAGAGATTCGGGCTTCGATTATGATTCAGCTGGTTCGAGTACTGAAACACTGGACCAGTTGAACGGAGAAATCCACTTTTTGATTGTGCTGATTGAGCAGATTGAAAAAGTCGGCTTCAGACCTCTTTCTTCTTTTTTATATAAGCATAACATTTAATGACAGGTGCGATAATCATCGGTAGAAGAATCAATAATCATTGTAAGAACCCTACGGTTGTCAAGGATCACAAGTTCCAGGCTCCATGCACTTCCTCCAAACATAGCCTTCTATATGACCTGGTGGTGCCTTGGATAGTTTTTTTGTTGTTGGAAGGCTGGCTATATTGTATTGCCCCCTTCTCTCTTCAAGGGATCCTTTTGTAAAGAGAATAATTTCCCTCCCCATTCTCTTCTCTGAAGCCATCTATATCGTTTTATGCCAACTCATCCATTTTTCCATACTAGATTTTTATACAGCCTAGTGCACTTTTAGCGAATTTTTGAAGAAAATTAAGCTATTGCTCTCGCCTCAAAATTTGTAGAATGTGAATTCTTGAAAAAAATTTATGCAGAAATCCGTTTCAGGCTATTCTGAATCATATTCTGAAGTTTAACAAATTTTTTTATGTATGTATGTATGTATGTATATATGTATGTGTCATTCCAGACGATAACTGTCCGTAGAATTGTGCTAGAAAGTTCAAACAAATTTTAAAATGTTAAGGACACAAAACGAATGTTCAAGTTCGTTGGCCAGCATGATCGGATTACACCTTCGGGTTGAAATTTTCAAAAATGTAGTCGAAAATTTCAAAATAGCCTGTTTTTTGGGATTTGTTGTGCGAAATAATTTTTTCAGCAAACTAACATGTGGTATATTCGGAATCAGCGTAAAATTTCCTATAAGAATATGTATCAAGTTTTCAAAAATTTCAAAGTTGAAAAATCAGTTAAAAATCGAAAAAGTTCGCTAGTTGTAAAAATCGGTAATATTTGCATGAAACATTGTCCAAATTCAGATTGAACTACTCTTATGGAAGTATCCCTGTATAACCAATCCTAGAACCATGCTGTTTTAAACGTAGGTAGTAGGTGCTTGTTAAAAAAAAAAAAAAGTAATTACAACTGATGAGTTTACTCTGTGAAATATTCCGTCCTCCGATTCTCTCGGTCGCTCTCTTTAATGTTTTACGCTCAACTGTTTTAGGACTTGATGTAGCTGTAATACTGACTGTGGCTTAGAAAATATCAGCCATGAAATTATGAAGAAGTTCTATTTATGTACGTACTAGCACGCAGACCCAAGGCCTCGCTCCGCTCGGCCGTCAGTAACGTTAATCTCAAGGCCTCCCTCCACTCGGCCTTCAATACTGACCACATTGGACATCGAAATCTATGAATATTTACCTACATTTGTTTCTAAATCTACAAGATTAGTTTAATAATAATAAAGTATGAGTACCTCCTAATTATTTTTAATAATTTGATTCCATGTTTGTCTATCAAAATCATAAACTAAAATTTCTGTACACGATCAATAGCGACTGAAATGTCGGAGATTTCTTCAAAAATTCGCTCATGGGGTCATGCTGCATGATTGGACTTTTCCTTTTCACAAAGTTTAGTGGAAGTGTTTATTTTCCATTTATTTTCGCCACCTGAGTTTTGCATCAGTGTCAACTGCCAGGTTTGAACATAATTTAATTTTCTTTTTCAGCATTGTGCCATTTCATTTCACATTTTTCACATTTCACAACTTCACATTTTTATCCTCTTGACAACAGTCGACTGTTAACAACAACTCATTGTAGTGGCTTCTCTCCACAATTATTTTCAACATTTCTATAAGTAAACCGTTGTTTTGTTGGAATTAGTCGGGATGCGGCCCAGGGATTTGTTTAAAGTTAAAGGATTTGTTTACAACTTTCGAGGACAACCGTTATGAAATCCCCAATCAAAGACATATCCATGTAACATGGTATCTGCTTGTAAAGCAGATAGTGGAACTCGTTTACGAGTTTGGTTTTTTACATTAATTTTCAGAGGTTTTGATTTTTCCTTTATTTATTTCCACTGCGCATTTGTCTTTTGCCTTTTAAAAAAAATACAGTTTATTTTCCCGCATTTATCTATTTTTATTTTCCTACCTACTTATTTTCTTTGTTGTTAAGGTTTAGGTAAAATTTTTCTGGAGATTGCTCCAGTGGACACTCCAGTGGACACTGGGTACTAATTTCTTCACACTCGGTCACCCATTGTCACACAGTATAACAACAGATTCTCGGTGTTGTACGGATGGTAACATGGGTTATCTGACAAAGACTTCACACAATGTATTAATAACAGATTGATGTAGGATTGTCGAACACTTGTGATGGATATTGGTACTCCTCCGTCCAGTTTCTTTAAACAGCGTCCTTGAGGCTAAACTTTGAGCCGAGGGCCTTTGAGCTGGTATTTATTCATTTTAGAAACATTTATTAGTTAATTCCCGACCCCTGTCTTCAATCATCTAGAAAGGAAACTTCAAAAAATAGAATGGACTTAAAACACACAAATTAAGCAACAATAAAGATAATTAGGTAGGTACATAGGTTGCTAAGCACCTAAGTTTCGAAATGGTATATGCAAATTACCTATTGGTAAATGGAAGTAATGGTTTACTATTGTGTGATACATCGGCTGATAGAAACTGTACTTTTTTGTACTGAACTCTTGTGTTAACTCCTTTGAAAGGCTTTTCATGGCAGGAGAAAGTGAGCAGTTAAACATGTTAGTGCGTTATACCCCAATAAAAGTTAGATTTTCAAATTACGACTGAGAGTAAAAAAGTTTTTTTTAACTCCCATCTTCTTTTTAATCTTTTTTCGTTTAAAAACTCGCGAAATAAACTACTTTACGAGGCTTGGACATTCTTTAGGGTTTCCCAGCTCTTCCGGGAAATCTTTCCTTTCTGTGAATTATGTGTCGGGTTGGGACTCGATGGTGCCGGGGGAGGGTGGAAGGGGGTAGGGAAAAATGCTTTTAAATTTTGACCCGGTATTTCCCCCTCCACCCCCACCCCCCAGGTCGTTCAATTTTTTTCTGGTCTTCCCTCCCCTCCCCCAAGAGATTTTTTTTATTTTTTTTTTAATGAGCTCGTTTAAAGCGGGTGAGAAGGTAGAGGGTATGAGGAGGGCGGAAAGAGTGCGCATGCGCACCACGGTAGTACTACGGGGCAGAGCTATTGATCCAACCCAGGGGTGTTTCGACTCCCTCTGGAAACCTACGCCCTGCCTTGCCCTTGGCAGTACCCCAGCCATCTAATTAGAACCCCAATTCTAATCTAACAATTAGTTCTCTTCAGAGCTGATAGATGGCGAAGATAGCCGACTGTTACCTAGTAAATAGAACGTATTGCGAGGGAAATGCAAAGGTTTTCGCACATCCGTGGGCTCGGAGAGCAGAAACGAGTTGCTAACCACCCATCCCACGTTCCAACTTCTGGAGTTTCTTTCAGCACAGCTAACCGGGGGAGGGGCATACAAAGAGAACCCTCCACATTTTCATCAATTAACCTCTTGTGAATGGTCATCCCCTCTCCGTTGTACCCACCCACTTATTTTCCCTAACTAGATTTAGTTCCCCCTTCCACACGAAGAATCATTTCATTTTGACGGGGGATAAACAGATTTCCAGTTAACCCGCAACACCATTGAACACCACGTTTGTCTGGCATACAGGGCCGGTCGTTGGATCAATCCATAGTCACCCATGAAGCCAGTAAAATTCTCAAGCAATACGACGCACTATGAAAAATAGCCAACGACCAACCTCTCAAAATACTACTACAGCGAAAATATTGGCTATGATCGCAGTCGAAATTCCACCAGAACTTCCCTAGAAACCATTGGTGGGGAAGAATCGCTTCAGAATTACGAGGGTGCTAAGCATACTCCGAATTAGCACATTTGCAACAGAGATGGGCGTATTCGTGTTCGCAGGTTGGGGGTGCTTTGGGTGATATTCGTATTAGTAAACTAGCAATATACGTCCATTACGCGATTTGCGCTAATTCAAGTGCCATCATGATTTTATTTAATACCCAGAAGAACCAGCTATGGCTTGGGCCATTTACGTGCATGCTCCAAATAAATCTTCTTCATGCGTAAACATCGTTATCAACTAAAACCAACCGGAAATCCTTAAACAATATTTTATTTGATCACCAATAATAAAAATAAATAAATAGGTCAATTATTAAAGATAACACATATACACAACACTTGAAATAAGATGAAATAAGGATATAGAATTTAAGTTAAACAAAATTGAAGGAACTGAAAAATAAATGGGAGTTAGAACAATAAATTAAACAATGGACTGTTTAAAAAAAACCAACTTATTTGCTGTGTTACTGTCTAAAAAATGAACTCAATTATGCAAACATCAAAAATGCTGTGGTAGAATGAAAATTTGAAAACTGGGAGGGAGCATAACTTTTGTTACAGCCACTTCATTGATAAAAATAATCAGGTCATTGAGGAATCTTTGAGCCATAGTGGTAAAGGTATCATGGCAAACCGATCACAACTGAAGGGCCGACGGAATTGTCACCTTGTCACCTTGTTCACTTGTTCACCTTCGTTCACTTGTCACCTGACCTTATTACTCGTCAACTTTAACAATTAAAAACATCAGGAAATGAATATACTGCACACCTCAAAAGAATTAAGGGGTCAATTTTTCTTGTGGACGCCAAAGACTCCAGATCGATCGGGCAAAGTTCATATTATAATATCTCAGGACCCTATTCTTTTTGTTTTATCTCAAACACGGAGAAAGGCCAGCGATATCAAGCTCCGACTTGAGCCAAAACGGAATGAATCGCGCTTCTTCATGTTTATCAGCTCGAATCCGAGAACGGAATAAGATATCGCAATTCTGGCTTCATCATCGTGTTTAGCACTAAAAAATCTTTGAAATGAGGTGTCACTCGGCAAAAATGGAAAAAAAAAGTTTTTAAGTAGGTATAAAAAAACCGGGGGGTCAGAAGGGTAGTCCAATAAATGTTTGTATTTTTCCTGATTTTTATTTGCTTAAAATTTAGTATCAGGCACCCCAAAAACGCTCTCCAAGTTTCACTTCGATATCTTAGAAATTGTGGAAAAACTTTGGCACATAAACGAAAGAAACTCGTAAACGAGTTCGACTCTCCGCTTTACAAGCAGATACCATGTTAAATAGATATGGCTTTGATTGGGGATTTCATAACGGTTGTCCTCGTGTTGTCCTCGACTGTTGTCAAGAGGATGAAAATGATTCTTTTGGAGTGGAGTAAATGATGCTATTGCTTTACGTTAAGAATATTGTTACCGGCTTATTAAAATTGCTTATAGTCCAATCAACTTAGTTTTGGAATGTAGACAGGTACGTAAGGAGAGGGAAATTGGGAAAGGGATTGCTTGAGATGTGAACATTTATCACATAAATCAAGCGCTTTCCAACGCGTGGCGAACGATTTTCGTGCGATGAAAACTGCGAAAGTTCCATTCCCCTAGCATCGGCTGGGTTGAACGGGAAAAACACTGAAATTGTGACACAAATGTTGCGTCACGGAAATTTTTGGTTGACCTCCCAGAGCAAAGACATATCCATGTCAAAATTAGGTGGAGGAAGTTACTTCTCTTTACAAAAATGCTCAGATTCCATTCTGTTTTGGCTCAAGTCGGAGCTCAATATCGCTGGTCTTCTCAGTGTTTGAAAAAAAAAAAGGAAAAAGAAAAAAAAAAAAAAGAATAGGGTGCATATGGTTGAGGTGCGGCCTAAACCTTAAAAGAAAGGGTGCATCCCATCTCCATTAGGTACCTAATTTATTATTATGAGATATAATAAGAATTTTGTCCGATTGATCTGGGGTCTTCGATGATAACAAGAAAAAGTGATCCGTTTATTCTTTTGAGGTGAGTATTATTTGTGTATGATAGCAATCATGCTTATTTCGGAACGAAATAATAGAGAGTTTTTGTACTTCTCGTGTTCAGTTTCTCGTACCCAAAAACGGACTTTTCGAAAGGAGAAGAGGTTTCCGTTACGTGGAAACACTTTTCGAAACGGAAAGAGTCAGCTTTACTAGTGCTCAGCTTTTTCGGAATCGTAATTACGGTACGAGACTACAACTTGACCTTTCTCTAGGATAACCCTGACTGCCCAACTGCAACAACATGCAGTTGGCATGGACACACATACACACACATCCGACAAAATCGCCTGACTTTTCCCTGTGCCGTCTTTTGTTGTTGAAAAAACGAAAGTTCGTGAAAAACGTTGTCTATTTCCAAGAAAAATAAAGAGTTACAATGTTAAATCGATTTCGACGGTTAGGCCATCATCAGTAACAAACAATAACTGTTATTGTTTGTTACTGATGATAAAATCGTCTGACAAAATCGTTACAAAACAACAATCGTTACGTCTGACAAAATCGTTACTGACAAAATCGCCTGACTTTTCCCTGTGCCGTCTTTTGTTGTTGAAAAAACGGAAGTTAGTGAAAAACGTTGTCAATTTCCACGAAAAATAAAGAGTTACAATGTTAGATCGATTTCGACGGTTAGGCCATCATCAGTAACAAACAATAACTGTTATTGTTTGTTACTGATGATGGCCTAACCGTCGAAATCGATTTAACATTGTAACTCTTTATTTTTCGTGGAAATAGACAACGTGTTTCACTAACTTCCGTTTTGTAATGGGTTTCCACAACTTCGTCGCGAGTGATTTAGTTCGTATTTTGTTGTTGGTTTAACCTTTGTAGGTATTTGTCTTCCTTTCGTGTTTTTTTTTTTTTTTTTCTCGCACCTCAACCAGAAGGGTCATTAGCGGTATTTCGTTCTTGCTTTCGATGTTCTATTGACGATTTCAGCTTTTTCATTATCATGATTTCGTTTCAAGATTCATTTTACACGTCTTAAAGATTTGTGTTCTTCACGTCTGAATCTTTTTTGTGGATGTAGAGGTAAGTGGTCGTTGTTTCTTACTTCATGTTATATTTTGGAAATTGTGTACTGTGAGTTTTGAGTAGTGATCAATGCGAAAAGGTTAGCATTCATCGTGCTCGCTCTAACAGCTTGTTTTCGTGTTCACTAGAAATACCAATACGAGATATACAAAAACTCTCCAACAATGCTTATTTTGGAGCGAAATAACGTTATACTCGTACATGGAAAATATAACGAAATGACACACATCTTCTTCTTTATATATAATTCCGAACCGTCTTTGAAATTGTGAAGAACTTCGCGGTCCGATTTTAGTGTTGGACTGCTCATTCGAATCAGCACGGCCCCAAGTTTGTTGCAAAAGTGTCGCCGTTCGTCTCTATACCCGCCTTCATCGTGTTCTAGGCGGTCCTTATCAACGAGAGTTGTTTATTAGGCTGTGACGGTAACAACAGTTGCCATCAATTCACGGTCAGTAAGAAACGTAGTGTAGTTACTAACATCTAGGAGAGTTATTTCTGAGACTTTATAAATATATAATTCCGAACGGTCTTTATATATAATTCCGAATCAGCACGGCCCCAAGTTTGTTGCAAAAGTGTCGGTAAGTAAGAAACGTAGTGATGGGGTCTTTTCTGATCAGCTGATTGAGCTAAATTCTTTCCTGTTCACTGTAGGAAGTTGAAATTTGATAGGGAGACTCTCTGGGACATTAAGAGACGAGTCAAGTGATGGGGTCTTTTCTGATCAGCTGAGTGGCGAGGACCACCTCAACTGGTGGTATTTATTTTATTACATTACTTACATTTTGATCGTTATTTCCTCTTTTTTAATCATTTATTAACATCGCCTTAGCTTTGCACCAGGTCACATAACGCCGCAAATAGGTGGGACTTATATCGTTCCTATAATGTGCTGGGTTCCTGTTAGGTACTACTGTTATACGGACTAGATTAGGGCTTTCCAAGCCCTAACAGGCCTCTAGTATGATTATAATTCACATATAATAATCGCTAGGGCCGAAAATTGGATCCATAGACAAGTAAGCCACAAACTGAATGCGCAAAGTACGATGGATAGGTAGAGGCGGATATCGGTCAGAACGCGGGGGTGTTGGAATGTTGGAAATCGATCGCGAGCTGACTCTAAGCTAAGCGGGAAGCTTCAGACCACAACCGCATGCATCTACTTAGATCATCTATGCAGAGAGCAGAGGGGCGGTGAATTCAGAGCTATCACACAGACAAGAGGAGGCCTCCACCTTTATGATATTGGAAACGCTATGATGTTGGATTCCATTGTGTTCGACCCGAGCTGGCAGTACAGGACACCCGTAGCTTCAATACGTCCTTATACATCCCACGTACGAATCACACAAAACTTCTTTAAAACTTCAAATGATATATTTTTTACTTTAAATAGGATTGTATCACAAGTTTTCTATAGGGGAACAAGGGTATGTGGAACATCATGAGATCCAGTCGTTATGATTACAAAATCCCATTACAGGACGAGAAGAGGCCTCTACCAAAAATACAAAGTCAAATGTACCTATGGAGGATGTATGAGGGAAACTGAAGATATCTCAGGAGGACTCCGAGGGGGACGATTGGAGGAACATAGAGCATAAGTTGGATATCATGTGATCCGGTCGTTAAGATTATAATGTGTGTGTATCTAATAAAAAGTTCAGTTCTAGTGTAGTAATCGTACGAGTGTTTCTTTCCTAGTGTAATTGGAATATTACATGGTGCAGGCAGTAGGACATGAACCTACGCTCCCAAAGGGAATATGATTTCCAATCTCTCCAACAGGATCTCCCATCTTCCTATAGGCACTTTCGTTCGGTTACAAAATCCCATTACGGGACGATGGACAGATGCGGAGAAGTGGTAGAGAGAGGCCCCTACCAAAAATACAAAGTCAAATGTACCGATGGAGGATGTATGAGGGAAACTGAAGATATCTCAAGAGGACTCCGAGGGGGACGATTGGAGGAACATAGAGGGGGGATAAGTTGGATATCATGTGTTACAGGGCAGGATTTTCATTGCATACAATACAAACTTGATTGTACTTCAAAATGATTATTTGTGTTGTGCTGAAATAACCGCTCCATCCTCCTATTACATCGACCTTAATGTTCGCCGGGCTCCCCTTAGCCACAGTGACAATGCCCTTAATATTGCAAATCATGGCAAACAATATCATTTCAAAAAGTTCCAGTCATGCAGCATGATCGTATAAGCGAATTTTTGCAAATTATCGTATTGTATAATGTTAAATTAGTATGCAATTTGAGCTTTTTGGATTCAAATAAATTTTTAACTATGAATTTTATGGCAAAAAAGTATTCTAAATAATAACCTACTATTCAAAAAATGATTTAAATTTATAGCTTTTTTTGCGGTTTTTCGATTTTTTAGCAAATTTTTAATGAAATTAAGTACATTTTCCAGCTAAATATTGTACAAAATATTTTGATTGTTCTATTTTGTAATTAATAAACTTTATATGAGTAATATTCTGCTAAAAATATGGATTTGACGATTTCTAGTCCATACCAGTACCACATCAGCAGATTCTGAAATTAGTAGGTTCATGACTATGATTTTGAAAGAGTGATACAGATACATCTCTGTTCCAGAACTTTGGAGAAGCAATGAAAAAGTTGACGCAGTAGGAACGCTGTCCAAAGTTTCGATTGTAAGAATCTCGACTAAAACCCAAGCCTCCCTGAAATAGGTACGTAAAAATGAAATACGGGTTTGGTTTCAGAATTTAGAATTGGGTATTACAGAATGCTATGTATTAGGACCCTGGCAGAGTAACGGGTTACATTCAAAAATGAAGTCAGTACGGATGCGTTTGCTTGGGAAACAATACCAAGACGAGAAATCCTGGCATCACTTCCACTGCATAGTTTTTTGGAATTCTTATAGGCGGCATCTCTTCCTCACTGATCGTGTGACGTTACGTAAGGCACCTCTGCGCATTCTGCATGCACGAAAAAGAGAGGCACTGTGAGAACCTGCATTGATTTTGGTTTATTATTTGCATTAAGCCTATGTGATCGAGTAGCAAAAAATTTTGTATAACCCCCCCTCAAACTTTGTCACTTTACGTTTCAAGGTGCGTAGAATCCAAATTTGAAATGTCCGTCCGCCGTTCGCCGTCCGGGCCATGAAAGGCCTAAGAATTTACTTAAAAAACCCGTTCTTTCGCACATAGACTCCATTTGGGGTCTAGTTGGTCCTAACGTTTAACCATCCCGATCGCTTTACTTGCATAGATGCTATGGGCCAAAAACGGGCGAAAAAGTGTATTTTTCGATGCTTTGAGTGTTAGACATGTTAGACGCACGCCTGGCACGCTTGGCAGGGGGTCACGGTGGGTGGTGAGGGGGTTGAGCGGGGGATGGAGTGAGAGGAGGCGCCGCGGCACCTTGTGGTGTCTGGAGTGACCAGGGGCGTAGCAGAGGGGTATAGGAGAATGGATATTTATTACTTTTACGTGTTATACCCATATTATACACCGCGGCACCATGAGGTTCCTTCGAGGCATGCATATATGTTTTTTTCTAGGTCATATTTGTGTATTAATACAAATATGCTTATATGCACATATGCTTTTCCTACGCATATTTAATAGCAAATCCTCTCGATTTTTCGTACGTACTTAGATAATGATATTATTAAGGCAATAACTATTTGAATAGATAGGAGCTCAAATCGAGAAATATAAACATGCGTATATAATTATAGAAGTATAGGTTGTGGCAACTCGAAATAGGACACGCCGAGGAGTCTGGACGGGCCTTATGACGTACGCAAGCCAACTAAAACTACGATCAAACTCAATTGAAAAAATAATAAACCTTTGTGAAATAATTTGCAGCGTTTTTATTTTTTTTTAAGAAGTGATTATTATTTTTTTATAACACGAGCAATCTCTGATACACAGCAGCATTTTCATTACCAACCCACCCCTTATTATTAGTAACCTACTCAAATGAAAGATAAGTATCCGGGAAATAATTTTGACGCACAATCGACTGACGTAGCCGATCGTACTATCGTATTTTTCCGCCTGCTCCTCCGATAATTATCTAATTTTGCTCAAGTAGATGAGGCAGGTGGAAGATGAGTTAGGTAGAGACACCGACGAAATCCACAAACCGGAAGCAGAAAAACGAGATGAAAAAAGTAGATTTTAAATATTTCTTCCGATTTTGTACTTTGGCCTTTTTTTTAACCAATTAAAACTAACTAAAACAACTATACTTTGCATTAGGGTTATAGGAAAATTTAACGGTTTTCCAAACGTGTTCTTGGTTTTCAGTTCACAGTGATTCTAGAGAAGTTATGTCCGTTTTAATGTCATAAGCTACAAAACTGGAAAAAATCTTAAAAATTTAAAAACTTGAAAACCAAGCGTTTAAAAAGAAATCTCTGCGAGTAACTGTCGATCAGAAATGAGCTCAAGGTTGTCCCATAATATCTGTAGAGACCCTGCATTAGAGAGGTTCGATACCAGCAAACCATCGATATTAGTACTCGCAAAAGTACTTGAATCAAAATATCGATACCGCAGTAGTAGGTATCGAATCAAAAGTATCGATACTGTACTTGTATCGATACAAAATTATCATTAGCAAAAAGTGAGAAAGAAAATCAGTTTACTGACTACATTAGTATACAGATATACTACACTAGTACTAATAAAATATTATTCAGTAGTACTGATACTAACGAATAAGTAGATTATTAAAAGAAAGGTATTGTAGGTACCTACTGATGATAAGATAATAAAAATATGTTAAAGGAACTGAACAGGCAAGAAAGTAAAACACCCTTTAATCAACCACCACCACCTTTAATTAATTAAAAAATTAACATACAAAAATTTTTACAAAGTTTGATTGGTACCCTTCGAATCCCAAATTTGTTTCCCCATACCGCTCAGAAACACCAGTTTATTGAGATGTCTGGGGTACAGGCGGCTTCGTGAATCATCCAAAATTATCCCTGTCTTCGAGAATAGTCTCTCACATGGAACAGAAGTTGCAATCAGCATCAGCCGTTTTTATCTAATCCTAATCTATCCTCTACCAACCTATCTTTCTCCAACAATCTATTTTTTACAATAACACAATACAATAAGTTGATGATTAATTTCCATTTGAATATTTCTTAAGATAATTGACTTTTTTCCGATACCAGTACTAGTATTAGGGATGAGTCGATTCCCGATACTGATTCTCGATACCACCGATTCTTAGGCATTGGTATCGGTATCGAGAATCGATCGCCTAAAGCCGATACCGATACCGCCCGGTGATGGGCGTTTTATTACACTACGGTACTATTGCAACCATCTAACTACGAAGATGGTTGTACCGTGCAACCGTTGTGTGAAGTTAGCAGTTGCGAAACATGAATTGTCCAAAACACAACTTACAATTATAACTTTGTTTACAAGTAGGCTTGTGTTATTTTGTTTGTGACAACAGAAGCATTAGACAAAGCTATGTTTTCCAAGTATAAAAGCCTAGAGCCAGTCTTATTTGGAAATACCTTACAGTTACCGACGAAAAACTAAAAAACCAAATTAGTCTGCTTAACTTGTTTTATTCAGAAAGAAATCAATCCTAGGCAATAAAGGTTGCCTATTAATTGATGCTTGATAGATAATAAAAAAATATCAAATTTTGTATTTGCACAAATCAAATTAACTAAAGCCTTGAATGAAAATATAAATCTGAAATTTAGAATTTCTAATAAAAATTAATCTTTAAAATTTATTTAATTTTAATAAGTAACTAAAGCATTAAAGCTTCATTGGAACAAGAACTCCTAATGACAATAAATAGAAATGGAAAATATATTAGCTAATTAGACTAATAACTTCATCTACGACGGTTCAAGAGGAATTTTTGTTTTTCACCTAAGGGTAAGTTAGGTATTATGCGCCAATGGTATCGGTATCGAGAATCGGGAATCGATTTTTTAGGTGTCGGGATCGGGAATCGATAAATTTTGGTATCGACTCATCTCTAACTAGTATCGAAAGGAAAGTATCGATAAGAAAATACTTGGTAGGTATCTAAAGAAAAGTATCGATACCGTACTAATATCGATAAGTATTGAACGTCCCTACCCTGCATGGCTCGGCTTGATAAATCGAGCCAATGAAAATCGCAAGCGCGTTGGCCTATTAAGGTTCAGATTGGCTCATCATAAATGTGCCAGAGGCCGCGTAGGCATGTGGGGGTTCAGGGCAGGACTGGATGGGAGGTGATGATCCCAAGACCCCATCACGATAATTCGATAGGAAGAGGCGGGAAGGGGGGGGGGGGAGGAAACGCAGGCGAGAGCAGTCGAACGCCGCTTAACTGTTGCCATGGTGACTGTCAGGAGCAGATATTCCTGCGGGAAGGAGGACGCGCCTACTTGAATACGCCGACTGCCCTGCGGAAGACAGGGGAGGACCGCAGGCATTCGAGTGGTATCTCGGGAACACTGAAGGCCTCCAAGGGTTACAACGGCAGACTGGATGGGGGTCTTAATGTTGTGACGACGCCAAGTCTAATGAAGATATTAGAATAGGCGCGAAGGAAATCCCTTTGAATTTTAGGTTAGATGTTTATTTATAGTATTTTACCTTTTAGTTAAACCTTTGTCGCAATGATTTAAACCTTTTTTACTTTAAATTAAACTTTTTCAACTCTCATTTAAACCTTTCTCACTTTCCTTAAACATTTTTTACTTTCATTTAACCAGGGGTGCACACAGGGGGGGGTCACGACGCAAACTGCGTCGTTAAAATTTTTTTGGGGGGGTTTAGGAAAATAAGTATTTTTTTATTTTTTTATGAACATATGAAAATGAGTATATTTTAATTTTTTTATGAACAAGTAATAAGAGTGATCATTTCTTTATCATCAGCACAAAGAAAAAAACTGCTCCGTCGATTGTAGGCAAACCTAATAAGGCATATAACTAACAGGGACGGATTAAAGGGGGGGGCGGTGGGGGCGGTCTCCCCCCCCCCCCCCCCCCGAGAGGCTGAAGAAAAAAATTCTTGCGAGAGAACGTCGGAATAGAATCACGCCGTCGCGCTTGTAGATTGACAAAAATACGAGTATCTAGATGAAGGAACTTTATACTGTGGGGAAACTGGTATGATAGGTACCGGTTTTACTAATCTGTCACGGCCAATTTTCTAATTTGTTCGTTTGAATTTTAGTTGTCCCACAAACTGCGTAGGTGCCACGAGGTATCAATCGGAGATTTACGTGGGTTGTGTCAGAATTTTCGTCGGTAAACTCAGAGATTTTCAGAAGTGCTTGAGGAAAAAATCATCAAAGCAGGTTGGCAACGGTGGTGTTGAGTCCGTGTCTTGCTGTCGTCCATCTTTGCCCTTTTTGAGTAGATAAACAGTAGAAACCAAACTTCATGTTAAATGCGAACTAAGGTTTTTTTTTTTTTTTTTTTTTTTTTTTTTTTTTTTTTTTTTTTTTTTTTTTTTTTTTTTTTTTTTTTTTTTTTTAGTGTTTAGCTCCGTCAAGAAACGAGCATGGAAGATAACATCTTTTTTCTTTAAAAAACAAAAGACAGGGACACAATTTTAGTTAATAGGGATAAGTTTGTGTTCATCAGTTTATTCAACAAGTTACGGTAGGAACCTAATGTATTTGTCTCTCGTTTACCGCTTTTGGTAACGGTAACAGTACATAATCAATAGCCATAATACATAATCAACCTACTGTTTCGACGAAGAAACGAATCGTATTTTCTTAACTCATTGCAACCAGTGTTTTTCGGTTGAAGTGAACTATTCACTGTTTCACATTTACCAGTAATAGCCGAAAAATGTTTAACAATGTACTCGTAATATATTATTTGTATTTTCATCTTTAATCAAAAATGTACTTTGTTCATTTAATTTCATCGCGAGTCTTTATAATGGTTGTTTACTTCTAAAGTAAATTGAAAAAAAAATAATTAAATAAAGAGTGTATTATTATTTAATCCTGTGTTTACAACATAAATTGTATAATTTATAAAAATATAAGATCACGAGGACTGAAGTTCTCCAGCGTTTTACGTTTCATTCCCTGCCTTCTGGTTTATTATTTCCAATAATAAGCCTATGTGATCGTGTAGCAAAAAATTTTTATAACCCCCCCTCAAACTTTGTCACTTTACGTTTCAAGGTGTGTAGAATCCAAATTTGAAATGTCCGTCCGCCGTCCGCCGTTCGCCGTCCGCCGTCCGCCGTCCGGGCCATAAAAGGCCTAAGAATTTACTTAAAAAACCTGTTCTTTCGCACATAGACTCCATTTGGGGTCTAGTTGGTCCTAACGTTTAACCATCCCGATTGCTTTACTCGCATAGATGCTATGGGCCAAAAACGGGCAAAAAAAGGGCCTTTTTCGACGCGCGCACGAATGGCACGCTTGGCAGGGGGTCACGGTGGGTGGAGAGGGGGGGTGGTGAGCGGGGGGGTGGGGTGGAGTGAGAGGAGGCTCCGGCGCCGCGGCACCTTGTGGTGGGTACGGCGCCGGCGTTCCTTCGAGGCATGAATATGTTTTTTTCAAGGTCATATTTGTGTGTTAATACCAAAGATTTTCCTACGCATATTTAATAACATATCCTCTCGACTTTTCGTACGTACTTAGATAATGATATTATTAAGGCGATAACTATTTGAATAGATAGGAGCTCAAATCTAGAAATATAAACATGCGTATATAATTATAGAAGTATAGGTTGTGGCAATTCGAAGTAGGACACTCCGAGGAGTCTGGACGGGCCTTATGACGTACGCTAGCCAACTAAAACTACGATCAAACTCAATTGAAAAAATAATAAACCTTTGTGAAATAATTTGCAGCGTTTTCGATATAATTATGCCAAAAAAATTACTTACCTATAGTCATTTTATTTTTTATTTATTTATTTATTTTTGGTGTGTGCATGGGCGTTTGGTAACCAAACTAAAATGTGTGCAAATAAGAATTGTTTTTCATGTTAATTTTTACTTACCTACCTGATATAAAGTGTAAGTCTATAACATCTAAAACTGCCAGTTTTTCACGGTCTTTTTTAAAAAAATTTCTCGGGGGGAGGGGGGGGGGGGGGTACTGCTGGTAGGGGACCGCCCCCACCCACGAATTTCTATTAATCCGTCACTTATAACTAATAACGTTAAATATAATATACTTTGTATAACCTAAATGGGGTATTTTGAGCAATGTATATAGTTACTGTGGATAATTGAAATTCTACATTTACTTATTGTACTTGTTTTACTCTCAATTAAAAATTAATTACTTACATTTGTAAAACAAGAAATACAACACTCTTTATCACATCAGTGTATCATTTACATTACCTATTTAATAAATATTTTAGTTGGGGGGGGGGGGGGGGGGGGGGGGGGGGTTTGGGGGGGGGGGGGGGCTCGAGTCGTTGCGCTTGGGGGGGGGGGCACCCCTGATTTAACCCTTTTTCACTTTCATTCAAACCTTTTTTTAACTCTTTCTTCTAACTTCGATTCTCTTCTTGAGCTCTTGCTTTCTTTCTTGAGACAAAATTTCAGATCGATTTTTAACCCAATTCCCGATATCCAATCGATCTGAAATTTTGCACACGAGTTCATGCTGGCGTACATTTTAATTTATCAAATTTTCGCGAAAAAAAAGTTAGTTATACTATAATTTTTCGAAAATTTGAAATTTAATATGGGAAACCTTACAAGTGTTTTTAAAAAACTTTTAAAATGTTTTGGCAACACCAACTGAGCAACTCAGGCAACTCTACCGGGAAAATTTTAAAAATGAAAACACCGTTAAAGTTAGATAAATTAACTGACAAAATTCCAGATCTGAAATTTTAGTTTTTAGTGAAAAACGAAAGTGATAATTAGTGATTAAATTCATGAATTGTGATATTATAGAACAGTAAGATTTCCCTGTTAAACATAAAACGACATCGAAACATTGAAGTGCTGGATTGACATGACAAATTTGATGAGTTTCAGTGAGTTTTAAGTTCATAAGTTTTTGTAACGCAATCAAAATGTAAACAAACTTCAATTTTCAGTGTCCTATAAAATTGAACTTGTCCAATTGAATTGTCCAATTCAATTGTCCAATTGAATTTGTCAATTTTCCAATTGAATTCGTCCAATTGAATTGTCCAATTGAAATTGAATTTGAAAGTGTCCTATGAAACTTCAATTTTCAGTGTCCTATGAAACTGTCCTATACTTACTTCGAATAAACCATTCTACTCTTGAAAAAAGAAAGAGTTACATTAAAAACTTGTTTTTATGGGTTCCTTTTTTTACTTTCATTTAACCATTTTTTACATTGAATCAAACCTTGGAAGAGAATGTTAATTTTTGTAAAAAATAAACTCATGAATGATACGCTGGCTGTCAGAGTTGAAAGCAGGTGCCTACCCCGGTGCCGATCTAGGGAGAAAGAGAGGAAGACACATTCAGTCGCCTCATTTCTCCTAAGAAGAAGGCAGAAGTATTTACCCTTACTTGAGTATTTACCCTTGTCTGCATAACTGAGGTACCTTCTATGTGTCAAGACGAGCTTAAGGCGATTACTACTGAAATAAAGTTTTCCACTGGTGTTCCTTTTGTGTGAAATTAAGTTTTCATGTGTTCATTTTGTTCAAAATTGCATTTTCTTACTTGGGAATGGATCAAGGTTTAATTCAATGTAAAGAAATGTTTAAATAAAAGTGAATAAATTTTAAATGAAAGTAAAAAAAGTTTAAATGAAAGTGAAAAAGGTTTAAATGAAAGTTGAAAAGGGTTAATTTAAGCTAAAAAAGGTTTAAATCAATGTAAAAAAGGTTTAATTAAAAGGTAAAATACACGGGGTGTTTACACTTCAGCGTGGCTAAAATCCAGAGGTCGATTCTACAAGTAATTTGCAACAAAAAGTGCCTCTTAGACTTTTCTTGTAGAGGCTTCGTTTCGGAGTTTTCGACCTTACGTCACAAAAACTGCTCTAACTCCCATACTTTCGGAGTTTTCTCAGATCTGACGATACCGTTGGAAAGAGCGTTAAACTTCCTATCTCTCTGATGTAAATTCCATTTTTTTCCAATTTTTTTCATTAGTTCTAGTCAGTGAAAAAAATGGCCAAAGTTCAAAATTTGAAGAAAAAATGTAAAAATTGTCGATTTCTCTTCGTTTTTCTGCTGAAAAAACTTCCTCAAACTGTCAGCTTTCCTCTTATTTTTCCTCAACAAATTTTTTATAGGGAAGTTTTGGGAGACGACGAATGACTAAACATGATTACGTCGCTCAAAATCAACGTTTCATCTGTTTTTTTTTTAATTTTTTTATTTATTTTTATTTTTTAATACGAGTATCTCATTATGTAAGCTGTATTCGATGATAATAAAAAAAAAAAACAATAGAGTCTATACCTAACTCTCTCAGTCGTCTTCAGCATTCTCTCTCTCAAATTCCAGCTTCATGAGTCGAATAGAAGAGAAAATAGCTTTGGAGATCAATCAGCTGATCAATGAACTCTCAGTCGTCTTCAGCCTCCCTCTCAAATTTCAGCTTCCTGCATCGAATAGGAGATAAAATAGCTTTGGAGTTCACTCCGCTGATCAATGACCTCTCATACATGACCCCTGATACATCTTTATCCTCGCTTTGTTACAGATAACATCCATACCAAGTTTCATCGAAATCGAACGTCGGGAAGCGGTATTTAAAACAATTTTAAGAGGACATGCATACATACATCAACGGACAAAGTGAACACAATAGCTCATTTTTCCTTTTATAACAGAAAATGCGTTAAAAAGAGGAATTCACCAGTATAAATATAGGGAATCTTGCGCCCTTTTAAAAATCACCGGACAAGAACGCTGGAGTGAATGCTTTAAGAATGTTCAGCTTATACGCAATAATTTGTAGCGTAATATAATTCCCTCCAACACCGAGTAGACTTGGGAGAGAAATGTGGGTCGCTTTATTTACGTAGGAGATAGTAATCCTTATCTCCACTATCTCCAGACTTGGAGGCAGCAACTCAGACAATAATCGTGCTTCACTACTTAGACGTGGGCGTAGAGTCCAGCTTTCGAATGTGTAACGTGATCTATATCCTTCAGATTTGCCATTGTTGACCCTTACGCAATCGTACCACGAATTATAATACAGTGCTCCTTATTTATCGCATTGCAGCTTATAATAAAACTACATCACTCAAGGACTAGGGTTCCTACCGTTTGATTTACAAATGTATAAACAACCATCCATCAGTACATAATATGGTTATTCCCGTACTCTCTATTGCTCTTATTCAGGGTCCTGGAGAGGTAGTTTTGCGGAGCGTTACCCCGTTCTTGGGGACGACCTAACCAGACTGAGGTTTTCCCCCAACAAGTTCATCTACCGATACAATACGAACCTAAAACGCGACGAAGTTGAGGAAACCCATTGCAACGAAAAAAGTTCCAAACATGCAGCATGGTCGTATGCGCGAATTTTCGCAAATTATCTCATAGTATAATGTAAAATTGTTTTGAAATTTGAGCTTCCTAAGAGCAAAGAAGTTGTTAACTATTAATTTTATAGCTAAAAAGCATTTTAAATAACATTCTATCATTCAAAAAGTGGTTTTGGATTTTTCGTTTTTTCTTCAGTTTTTATCGATTTTTTAGCAAATTTTAATCAAATTTAGGTGTGGGTGGGTGGGGGTACCGATACAATACGAACCTAAAACACTCGCGACGAATTTGAGGAAACCCATTGCAACGAAAAAAGTTTCAAACATGCAGCATGGTCGTATGCGCGAATTTTCGCAAATTATCTCATAGTATAATGTAAAATTGTTTTGAAATTTGAGCTTCCTGAGAGCAAAGAAGTACCTAGTTAACTATTAATTTTATGGCTAAAAACATATTTTAAATAACATTCTACCATTCAAAAAGTGGTTTTGGATTTTTCGTTTTTTCTTCAGTTTTTATCGATTTTTTAGCAAATTTTAATCAAATTTAGGTGTGGGTGGGTGTGGTGGGTCGATGTGTTGATTAAGTTGATGTTCTATTTTAAAGTTATTGAATTTTATATGAGCAATAAACCTGCAAATAAATATAAATTCAACTATTTTTAGCCGTTTTAGCGAATTTTCTTAAAAAATGAAGCTATTGCAATAGCTTGGAAATTTTTTTAAATATTTAAATAAAATCTAACTAAAACTAAAATCGTTTTGAAATATTTTAAAATAAAATCTAAACATATTCGCCCAATCAGATCCCAGTTTGTTCAGTAATATCAAAGATATACCCCTTTCCAACCCCTCCCCCAAAAACACCCCTATGGGTCGGAATTGAAAATTTCCAAGTAGGCTGTGGTTTTTTAGTGTTACCCAAACGTATTTTATCAATCAGACCCTCTCTATATGCTATAAAGTCGATAAAACTGCAAAAAAGTTAAAAATCCAAATATCTCTTCTTGAATAGCAGACTACTATTTAGAATACGTTTTTTGTCATAAAAATAATAGTTAACAATTTCTTTGCGCTTAAAAAGCTCAAATTTCAAAACTGTTCAACAAAATATAGTACGAGTACAATTTTTAGTCGTTTTTAACCATTTTTAGTGATTTTTTTTAGCACAATTGTTGAAATTTGAACAATTTAATGTGTTCAAGAAGGGGTGGCCAACGAACTCATCTCTTCATTTGGAAAGCTTGATTTTTTGGCGCAAGAACGGAGTTTTTATCTCAATTCTTAGGAGAGTTATCGTCTGGAATGACATACTCATATACATATAACGACTCAAAATAAGCTTGAACTTCAGGAATCGTTTCGGAATGCCTCAAATGGATTTCAATGAAGAAACTTTTCAAAAATTTTGATTTAACAATTTTCCTTGCCATGCAATAGCTTCACTTTCTACGGAAATTCGTTAAAATGGGAGTTAATGAAGAAACGTAGTCTATTTCCACGAAATTAAAGAGCTCCAATGTTAGATCGATTTTGGCGGTTAGTGTAATCATCAGTAACAAACAATAACTGAACTGAAAGAACTTTATGAAAATCGATCAACCATAAAGGGAAGAATTTGGGGGCTGAAGTAAAAATCTAGATTAAGACATTTTTCGACACGAGTAGACCGTTTTTGTTTGTTTGTTATTGAGAAAGATCATTTCAGGGAAAAAATCAACAGGAAAAACGACCAACAACATGAATCGTGGGTCAGAATTGGTGAAACGTAGTAAAAATCGTCTGATAAATTCGTATCAGCTCATATTATTCCAGTGAAATTCTCACGACACAAAATCGCGTTTATTATAATTATAGCCAATAATAGAATAGTGAAGCTTAGGTCGGTGTTTTATCTGTTATCATTCATTTTCAGTTGGTGGGTGCCTACGTTTATAATTAACACGTTTAGTAATACAATACTAATAAATTACAATTAATAATAATAACTACGAGTAATAATAACTACGAGTAATAATTTAATAACTAAAGATCAGTGATCTTTGTTGAAGGGCTTTCTAATACAGAATAAGTAATTAACCTTTGTATAACTTGAAGCCTTTCTGGTAGAAAAATGGGTCCTCTAAATTCACGGGATTTGACATTTTTATATGAAATTTACAATTATTCACTCGAGGTAAGTAAGTAATCAATATTAATGGAGTTTTTTCATTGGTAGAAGAGCAGATTTTTGAAAATAATAGCAAGTTTTAGATTAGAGTGCGTTTTCGCACTCTCGTTCGGACTGAATGGATATCAGAAGTAGGTTCTTAAGACATTTTTCGTTGCAAATCAGTTGTAGGATCGACCCCGGAAGTTAATGCAGCAATAATGAAATAATAGCAGCCATATATAGAAAAAAATGAGGGGGAAGGGAATTGAAACGCTACACAAGAATATATAAAAATGCAATATTTTTATATCATATCATTCAAAACGAGAGTAACGTATATGTGTTAACATTCTTTTTGAGAGAATAATTGTGTATGTGATGTTCATATAAATATAAGTACCTATGAAACGTACAAGTCTCAAACTAGGGGTTTTCATCTCTTTTCATTTCAAAATAAATGAGCGGTTCCGAGTTGCTCAACATTTCATTGTTAACTTGGTTGTGTTACGGTCGTCACGTTGATGTGCAATATGAATCCACTAATTGAAAGCCATCCAGGGACGAATTTCGCCCGAGGTGCTACTGTTGGTTTTATTCGTAGCCAACGCGGCTTGTCAGAGCGTTGTCGCCCGCACGCTTGTGGGACGTTCGGCGTTACCGCAGCATCGACCCGATCGTCGCACAAAAGTTGGTCATAATTCACAACGTAAACCTTCCCGTAGTCCCAAGCTATTACTGTCTGCCCATCGGGCGAGTGCGTGGCCGCCGATAGTACACGGGAGGTTGTGTGGGCCGGACGCGCATCGGTGGCGCGGGGCAGTCCGAACACACACCTACACCCAAATTGCATTAGGAGGCGAGAACTGTTGTGTTGTCCTTGTCCATTCACCGGCCGGTTGTCACAACACATTCCGGTTCCGTGGAACGGCTGAGGCAAATAATGAACGATGAATGAGTTGAGTAATGCAATAAAAAACAATGGAAGATTTAACCAGTTATTGACATTAATATTGGGGAACAAAACTGTTCATTGGGTAATGTAGATAGTTCTGTGCGTGCCCCACCCTGAAATTATTCAGAATCCAACCGAAAATCCTCAGACCAGAAATCAGTGGTCAACAGCTGATAAATGTAGAGCTACAGTATTTTTAGTCCGCCACACATCACCATTCGCACATCAAAACGAAAGATACCAAGCATAGTTTGGCGGTAAACACCACTTTTTGGCGGCAATGTTTATGTTTTTGTAGGTTATAATTTCAGAGTGAACAATTTTTTTTTTTTTTTTTTTTTTTTTTTTTTTTTTTTACGAAATTTTTTCCACTCTCAAGTCTAGCACAAATTGAATAGCTCCCTTGAATATAGACGAAAATGATCAAAAACATTCGCCTTCATTTTTCTCTAGGTAAATGAAACAAGTAGTAACCCTAGGTTATTAGGTACCAAAGTACGTAATTAGTTAAAGGCGAACTTCGAGGATTGTTTATACTATAAAGTTCATCAATAACTCTGCGTGTAGCTCAGATGTTTTCACTTTCGGGGCGGTTTAGGCAACGTAAGATTTTAGCATAAATGGAGATGTTTCCCACAAGTCGTGAACCATTTCCGTCGGATGATGACTGATGGAGTACATTTCCCTGAAAATCACCAGAAAGATATTTTAATGAGAAACGCTGTAAAATCAGTCGACTTTACCCAACGTGTACCACAGTAGAGATTTGGAAAAGTCAAAATCGTTGACCATCCGTTCAAGCAAGTGGTCCACCATTTCCCTTCACATTCTCATTCGAGGAAATGTCACGGAATAATTCCACAAAAACTTCGTGTTCGGAAGAAAAACTCGTTGTTTTTTATCAAACTAACCATTACGGAAATGCGGCGGGGTAGTGTTATGAAGAAAACCTAAACGGAAAAACAAGGTCAGGTACATAACTTTTCAAGGTGGCGAGCTGTGAGACGGTAGCAGATCAGCGCTGATCCGTGGGTTAACCCACCCCAACATGTGGATTCCGGAATCCGTGCGTTATCACAAGTAGATCCCGAGTCAAGCGTTGATGGAACTCTCATTTCACCGTTTGGACAAGAAAACGAACGTGGGTTAAAATTATTCGAAAAATCCCGTTGTGGAACTGGGTCATGAAGAATTATGTACGTCTTCTTCAATAATGGAAGAACAGTTTTTTTTTTTTTTTTTTTTTTTTTCAAATTATGAAATTAATAATGATGAATCGCTCTTCATAAATCATTCTTTTTGGCATTCCAATATCATCATGCAAATTAATATTAAAATATACACTGCAATATAATTACTAACCTTTTTTCAATTAATTTAGAGGTGATTATTATGATTAAGATTTAAAACATATTGTTATTAAGGGTGTTCTTACAAGTAGAGCTGGTATGAAAATGCATTAAATTAAAATCCGTCTACATGCTATTCCGAGTTTCTTTCGTCAAACTAACAAATTATGAAACATTTCAAGAAATAAAGTAATTCATAAATGTATTCGTGTGTAGTAGCGTTGTACATAGAGCCTCAATACACCAGCTTCATGAAAGTATTTACCTAGTCAGTAATGAGTACAGGAAATGCCTAGGAGCTCGAAACTCGCAAGCCTTTTTCACTCGGCCTCTTGATATCCTAAGGGGAAACCAACCCGCAATTAAAAAATCGCCCCAGGTAGACCAAGTCCTAAAAAACTAATTGCCAATTTATTTTATTTTACCCCCTCGTATCATCTCGAAGTTATAAAACCCTTAAAACAAACTTTGCGTTCTTATACCTAATTATATGAACCATATTTTTCACTTATCAGTTTAAAACAGCTGTTTAACCCAACGGGAATAATCTCCGTTGAGTAGAGGGTAAGATTTAATTTCGCTGGAGCTCACTGTGGAATCGCGGGTCGTTAGATTACTGAACCGTAAAGTACTTCCGGGGACCTAAACCCCGAAAACGGGGCTCTTGTTATCGAATTCCTTTATAAGCCTCTTAAAAAGCGCGTACTTCAAAGTATAACGTTCATCATCCGATATCCCCTTTTTTTATCATTCAATTTAAGGAGGAGAAAGAACCTAAAGATGATCGGTTGGAAGAATGAGAACGGTTTATTATCAGGCAGCAACAAACAAAGTTTCACTTCTAATGTCTAAATATAGGGAATAGGGTCGAGAGCAAACTCCAAATTCTTCCAAATAATTTTTACATAAGATAAGAATCCAAGGTGGAAGGAATACACGCATACGCTCGAATGAATTCGTTGGCGAGCATTTCTTGAGCACAATAAATTTGTCAAATTTCAAAAAGTGCTGAAAAAAATCACTGAAAATAGCAAATAACGGCCAAAAATCGTTAAACTGATATTTTTTGAGCAGAATATTGCTCAAATAAAGTTTATTAACTATAAAATAGAACATTCAACAATTGATATACAAGATTATGCTGGAAAATGTACTTAAATTTCATTAAAACGTGCTCAAAAATCTATAAAAACTTCAAAAAACGCTGCAAATTATTACACAAAGGTTTATTATTTATGTATTAGACAGCCCTTCTACGTAGATCTCTGGTCCATAATTATTAAACGCCGCTTATAGTATATTTAGTATCGGAACTCGGAGCTTCGGACCTCACAATTGGGTTCAATCCATTACAGCAGCGGAATCTCTCAATTTCACGCTTTTTAATATAGTTGATAAACAAAACAATTTACTACCAAGTCATCTTTCCAACACATAACAGTGTTACTGATATCATCTAATTGGTCCAATTTCAAAAAATGTCCTGACAAAATCACTGAAAATGGCTAAGAATTGTTAAATTGATATTTTTTAGCATAAGATTGGTCAAATAAAGTTTATCAACTATGAAATAGAACATTCAAAAATTTATGTACGAAATTATGCTAAAAACTTGAACTTCATTAAATTTTGTTTTAAAAAATCTATAAAATTGCAAAAAATAGCCTAAAATCCAAAATCTCTTTTTGAATAGAAGAGTATCATTTAGAATACTTTTTTTTCTCATAAAATTAATAGCTAACATTTTCTTTTCACTCATAAATCTCCAATTTCTATCCAACTTGCAATATACAAAAATAACACACTTTTTCACCTATTTTTGGCTCATAGCACCCATGAGAGTGGAGCGATCGAGCTGGCGAGAAGTTAGGACCAACTAGACCTCAAGTGGACGATTTTTAAAGAACAGATTTTTAAAGTCAATTCTAAGGCCTTTTATGGCCCGGACGGCGGACGGACATTTCAAATTTGGATTCTACGCACCTTGAAACGTAAAGTGACAAAGTTTGAGGGGGGGGGGGGGGGGGGGGGGGGGGGGGGTTACAAAAATGTTTTGCTATACGATCTCATAGGCTTATTATTGGAAATAATAATCCAAAAGTAAAAAAATCCAAAATCTCTTTTTGAATAGCAGATTATAATTTAGAAGGAGTTTTTTGCATTAAAAATTGGTAGCTAACAATTTCTTTTTACTCAAAGACTATTTTCTAAACGATGTAACATAATCGGTATAGTAAGATAGTTTACGAAAATTCGCTCATACGATTATGCAGCATGATATTTTACATACTGCCGAAATTTTACATTAAAAAAAACGGTATTCTATGTTCCAGAAACCCAAAAAGTGGAAATGCGTATTAAACGGGAAAGCAGAAGACAGAGAATTGAGAGTGGAAAGGAAACATCCATACCTACTTCATGGGAAGGTGACTTTGAACAAGGAGCTCGCCGAGGCCTCCCCACATACCTGCTCAGACTGTAGGAAGAATGTAAATCAACACACCCACCTGAAACAGATAACAACAGTATGATAATTACAGCGAAGAAACAGTCAAATATCTAATTTAACACAGTCATTATGCAGTGTGGCAGTTTTAAATGGATCTCCTATCTTCGAAAGGAACAATACAAGGTAGAATAAATGATTATCGACCCAGACGCAGCTATCTGTCGTATAATTATCAGGAAAGTGGCCAAACAAACAATTCCTCCTCTTTCGCCAAGCTTTCGATAAATTCATTATCTTCTTTAGAGCCTATAATATACAGTACAACAGCTCAACTCTTAGAAAAACGGCGAACTCATAAAATATAATAAATAAAGGTATAAACGCAAAAATACTCCAGCAAGAAACAAGTATACTATAGGTACGAGTAAAATCAGCTCTTCTCAGAGGTGAACTACAGCGTGGATATCACACTACTCAGCGACCAAATGATCAATAAAAAAGAGGAGGAATAATTTGTTTGGCCCCATTCCTGATAATTCTACGACAGGAACAATACAAGAACAAAACAAAAATAATCATTTCATTGGCAATTACGAGTATGAGCCTGAAAGTTTGCTGTTATTCAAGAATAAGCTTCTTCCCGTATCGGCGTACGAATTTTTATAAACGAATTTTAAACACGAATTTTTATATCAAGAACGGGCCGTTTCGCGGTCCCGCAGTGTTCGTGTTAATAAGGTGAGTGTATCACCCAATCATTTTCCCTAGTACTTTAGGTACACTTTTCTTGGGTTGTATTCAACTTATCGGGATGATTTTTTTTTTTTTTTCGTTCTTTATATCTCGCCAAGTATAAAATCGTGCTCAAATAGATTTTTTATTTTCTTAGTCAGAGATTCTTGAACGTGTTCGTTCCCACTTTAAAAAAATTTGTACCTGGAAAATTATCTATTCGAGTATTGAAAAAACTAATTCAGCAAAAATATTCTAGACCAACAGATCAAAAATGAATCATCAATATCGGTCAAGTAGTTTTCGATAAAAATTCATATGCATAATATTTAATTTATAATTAAGTATTCATTCATTGAAATATTCAATAAAATTGAACAAGAATTGAACGTGTGCGTTTGTTTTTTGTTGATTGAATTGATTGGTTCAGTTAGTTTGTCAAAACTTATGATTCTGCAAACCTGTCTACATGAACGTGTGGTTAACGGTGGGTCGTTCGCAGCTAGTCTAACCTTACTCCGGTTGAATTGCATTCACCGTGATCTAAACTAAACCACAAGACGAATTTCAAAGCCCCCTCATGTACCCTGACCGTTTCAGTACCATTTTTTGTGTGAATTATCGTTGAAAAAAGTGGTTTTTTGCCGAAAATGTGGTTTTGATGTATTCTGATGCCCTTAATAAGTGGTATATTCGGAATCAGAGTAAAGTTGTCTATTAGAATAGCTTATATGTATATATATATATATATATATATATATATATATATATATATATTGCCCCTTGACCCCGCCAGGGGGGCTTCGCCCCCCTGGACCCTCGCGCTTCGCGCCTCGCCGTATCTTTTCTCTTTTCTACTGTGTAGAAAACGAGGATAATTTGCTATGCAATTCGTCTCACGAGAAAAAAAAAAAAAAAAAATTTTCAGGCCTGGCCGGGATTCGAACCCACAACCTTCGTCTCACGAGAAAAAAAAGAAAAAATATAGATACAGTTTGTTCCATAGCGACAATTTGATTGTTAGCGAGAATCATCAGCGAATGTCGTCACCCCTGACAAATGCCACTCATTAAAAGAAGGGTATTTCTGGTTGGGTGGCAAAGAAAAAACATGAAAATATCAAAATATTTTAATGTTCCAGTTCAAGTTGATGACTAATTTTTAAGAAGGTAGTACCTACCTACTTATTATACTTAATGAAAAATATGAGCTCGAGCCTCTAAAGGTGAGTAGGTGCTGACGGCATAGACACCACTTGGCACACCAAGAGTATTCAGTAGAGCAAATTGATCAGAGCCGGTCCTAGGCGCATGCGAACCATGCGGCTGCTTAGGGCGCCGGACAGATGGGGGCGCTGGACAGAAGAATAAATTGGTTTATTTTTATAATTTAATAACGATTAACAGGACGTTTCCATTTGTTTTGCTCACATCACGAGCGTCACGTCACGGGGAGGTTTTCTATTGATTTTCACGAAACCAATGCGTTACTAGGGAAGTGTAACTCCCTTAGTTTTCATAGCAGGAAAATCGTTAGCCACTTTTTGGAATGCTCTCATTTTATCACAGCATCTCATAATCCCTAAGCCTCTGTAGTGTCAAGAAACTGTCAACTTAAATGCTTGCATACGAGTCTGCAACACATTGGGACATTTTCATGTGTATCGCGTGAGCAAGTTTTCGTGACGATTTTTCAGTTTATGTGTCAAAGAAAAGACATGAAAATGTCAAAAAACTGGATTCTAGAGCCACTCAGCTGATCTGGGATCGGTCAGTTGTGTTCAGAAGTCCCTCAAGGGGCTACATACCAAATCTCAGAATCGTGGGATCATTAGGGAAAAAACTGGACTCTAGAGCCACTCAGCTGATCTGAGATCGGTCAGTTGCGTTCAGAAGTCCCTCAAGGGGCTACATTCCAAATCTCAGAATCGTGGGATCATTAGGGAAAAAACTGGATTCTAGAGCCACTCAGCTGATCTGGGATCGGTCAGTTGTGTTCAGAAGTCCCTCAAGGGGCTACATACCAAATCTCAGAAACGTGGGATCATTAGGGAAAAAACTGGATTCTAGAGCCACTCAGCTGATCTGGGATCGGTCAGTTGTGTTCAGAGGTCCCTCAAGGGCCCACATACCAAATCTCAGAATCGTGGGATCATTAGAGAAAAAACTGGATTCTAGAGCCACTCAGCTGATCTGGGATCGGTCAGTTGTGTTCAGAAGTCCCTCAAGGGGCTACATACCAAATCTCAGAATCGTGGGATCATTAGGGAAAAAACTGGATTCTAGAGCCACTCAGCTGATCTGGGATCGGTCAGTTGTGTTCAGAAGTCCCTCAAGGGGCTACATACCAAATCTCAGAATCGTGGGATCATTAAGGAAAAAACTGGATTCTAGAGCCACTCAGCTGATCTGGGATCGGTCAGTTGTGTTCAGAAGTCCCTCAAGGGCCCACATACCAAATCTCAGAATCGTGGGATCATTAGGGAAAAAACTGGATTCTAGAGCCACTCAGCTGATCTGGGATCGGTCAGTTGTGTTCAGAAGTCCCTCAAGGGGCTACATACCAAATCTCAGAATCGTGGGATCATTAGGGAAAACACTGGACTCTAGAGCCACTCAGCTGATCTGAGATCGGTCAGTTGTGTTCAGAAGTCCCTCAAGGGGCTACATTCCAAATCTCAGAATCGTGGGATCATTAGGGAAAAAACTGGATTCTAGAGCCACTCAGCTGATCTGGGATCGGTCAGTTGTGTTCAGAAGTCCCTCAAGGGCCCACATACCAAATCTCAGAATCGTGGGATCATTAGAGAAAAAACTGGATTCTAGAGCCACTCAGCTGATCTGGGATCGGTCAGTTGTGTTCAGAAGTCCCTCAAGGGGCTACATACCAAATCTCAGAATCGTGGGATCATTAGGGAAAAAACTGGATTCTAGAGCCACTCAGCTGATCTGGGATCGGTCAGTTGTGTTCAGAAGTCCCTCAAGGGGCTACATACCAAATCTCAGAATCGTGGGATCATTAAGGAAAAAACTGGATTCTAGAGCCACTCAGCTGATCTGGGATCGGTCAGTTGTGTTCAGAAGTCCCTCAAGGGCCCACATACCAAATCTCAGAATCGTGGGATCATTAGGGAAAAAACTGGATTCTAGAGCCACTCAGCTGATCTGGGATCGGTCAGTTGTGTTCAGAAGTCCCTCAAGGGGCTACATACCAAATCTCAGAATCGTGGGATCATTAGGGAAAACACTGGACTCTAGAGCCACTCAGCTGATCTGGGATCGGTCAGTTGTGTTCAGAAGTCCCTCAAGGGGCTACATTCCAAATCTCAGAATCGTGGGATCATTAGGGAAAAAACTGGATTCTAGAGCCACTCAGCTGATCTGGGATCGGTCAGTTGTGTTCAGAAGTCCCTCAAGGGGCTACATACCAAATCTCAGAATCGTGGGATCATTAGGGAAAAAACTGGATTCTAGAGCCACTCAGCTGATCTGGGATCGGTCAGTTGTGTTCAGAGGTCCCTCAAGGGCCCACATACCAAATCTCAGAATCGTGGGATCATTAGAGAAAAAACTGGATTCTAGAGCCACTCAGCTGATCTGGGATCGGTCAGTTGTGTTCAGAAGTCCCTCAAGGGGCTACATACCAAATCTCAGAATCGTGGGATCATTAGGGAAAAAACTGGACTCTAGAGCCACTCAGCTGATCTGAGATCGGTCAGTTGCGTTCAGAAGTCCCTCAAGGGGCTACATAAAACTTGGGACAATTCTTAGGCTTGAAAAGTTTTTTTTTCAAATATAAATCGAGAGCTTTCGAACGAATGGTCAACGTCATTTCTGATGGTCATAATCATCGTTGTGGCCACTTGGGACAATTTTCGTGAGCAATTATTTTCCGTGACGTTTTTTTAGTTTATGTGCCAAAGCAAAGACATGAAAATGTCAAAAAAGAAATTCGGCGCTCCGCGCCTCGCCAGGGGGCAAGCCCCCTGGACCCCCGGTTACCTCTATTTACATACTTCGGACGAAATTATTGAAACACAGAATGTGTTTGCGTTGTCGCGCAACCAAGTGACAACCAAACAAGCGTCATTGTTTACTATTCATTTATAACATCAATTTATATAGTTATAGTATGAAACTACGAAAATTGCGTTGTCGCGCAACCAAGTGACAACCAAACAAGCGTCATTGTTTACTATTCATTTATAACATCAATTTATATAGTTATAGTATGAAACTACGAAAAAAAATACGAAATAAATTCGTGATAAATCAAGAGCTTTCCAACGAATGGTGAACGATTTCTGTGCGATTAAAATGGCGGAAATTCCATTTCCCTACCAACGGCTCGGTTGTACGTGAAAATCATCCGTCACACATTTCGTTCCCATCCCGCGTTCCATTTTCGGCTAGTTAGTCCATGGCTAAAACACATTCTGTGTTAAAATTTCAGGCCTGGCCGGGATTCGAACCCACATTCGTCTCACGAGAAAAAAAAAAAAAAAAAAAAAAAAATTTCAGGCCTGGCCAGGATTCGAACCCACGACCTCTCGCTTCCCATCTCGGGACAAGAAACGTTACACAAAAAGTGGACATTTAAAAAATTATTGGGGGTCGGCCTAAGAATTGCATAGCAATTTATATATATATATATATACTCGGCCCTTCGGGCCTCGCAAGGGGCTCCGCCCCTTGACCCCGCCAGGGGGCTTCGCCCCCCTGGACCCCCCTAATCTATACTCCGCGCTTCGCGCCTCGCCGGATCTTTTCTCTGTTCTACTGTGTAGAAAACTAGGATAATTTGCTATGCAATTCGTCTCACGAGAAAAAAATTTTTTTTTCAAGCCTGGCTGGGATTCGAACCGACAACCTTCGTCTCACGAGAAAAAGAAAAAAAAATTTTTTTTCAGGCCTGGCCGGGATTCGAACCCACGACCTCTCGCTTCCCATCTCGGGACAAAAAACGTTACACAAAAAGTGGACATTTAAAAAATTATTGGGGGTCGGCCTAAGAATTGCATAGCAATTAATATATATATATATATATATATATATATATATATATATATATATATATATATATATATATATATATATATATATATATATATATATATATATATATATTATATATAGTTCAGGTGAAAACACGTTTTACGGAAGTTTAACTCCCAATGCTACATTAATAACACATCAAAAGAGCTGACGGTCACCCCATTCGACAAAAAAATTAATTTTCTTTAAGTTTTTTGCTGACCAAATTTTTTTGGCACTATTTCAGGGCTTTGAATAGCGAAATATCGCACCCGTCCTAGAAGAACGTCACAACTCAAAATTTCCGATTTTTGAGTTATTGACGGTAAATGATGCAGGAAGGCGTCTAGAATGTATGTAGAAGACGGTGATTATCGTAGTTCGTTTCGTTTACGCGTAAACGAAACGAACTACGATAATCACCGTCTTCTACATACATTCTAGACGCCTTCCTGCATCATTTACCGTCAATAACTCAAAAATCGGAAATTTTGAGTTGTGACGTTCTTCTAGGACGGGTGCGATATGTTAAAAACAAGTTTTATAAAGCATTTTTCTATTTTTAAAAAAAGCTTGTATTTAAGGTATAGGAACATGGAGTATATTCTTGATCAGCGTGATATACTCAGTAAGAATAGACGAACAACACACTTTTGTCCAAAATTTCCCTATTTCGGTCACCTAGGGCCGGGCCAAGAAGATTGTGAACGATGCAGAAAAAAGATGATTTCGGGTTCGGCGTCACATTTTCGCCATGAAGAACCTTAACTACACATGTTCTTGAGATTGCTGGCATGAGGGCCTATAGAATAGGTTTTGAAAGGGCGTCTCACGAGAAAAAAATTTTTTTTTCAGGGCTGGCCGGGATTCGAACCCACAACCTTCGTCTCACGAGAAAAAAAAAAAAAAAATTTTTTTCAGGCCTGGCCGGGATTCGAACCCACGACCTCTCGCTTCCCATCTCGGGACAAAAAACGTTACACAAAAAGTGGACATTTAAAAAATTATTGGGGGTCGGCCTAAGAATTGCATAGCAATTAATATATATATATATATATATATATATATATATATATATATATATATATATATATATATATATATATATATATATATATTATATATAGATCAGGTAAACACACGTTTTACGGAAGTTTAACTCCCAATGCTATATTAATAACACATCAAAAGAGCTGACGGTCACCCCATTCGACAAAAAAATTAATTTTCTTTAAGTTTTTTGCTGACCAAATTTTTTTGGCACTATTTCAGGGCTTTGAATAGCGAAATATCGCACCCGTCCTAGAAGAACGTCACAACTCAAAATTTCCGATTTTTGAGTTATTGACGGTAAATGATGCAGGAAGGCGTCTAGAATGTATGTAGAAGACGGTGATTATCGTAGTTCGTTTCGTTTACGCGTAAACGAAACGAACTACGATAATCACCGTCTTCTACATACATTCTAGACGCCTTCCTGCATCATTTACCGTCAATAACTCAAAAATCGGAAATTTTGAGTTGTGACGTTCTTCTAGGACGGGTGCGATATGTTAAAAACAAGTTTTTTAAAGCATTTTTCTATTAAAAAAAAAAAAACTTGTATTTAAGGTATAGGAACATGAAATATATTCTTGATCAGCCTGATATACCCAGTAAAAATAGATGAACAACACACTTTTGTCCAAAATTTCCCTATTTCGGTCACCTAGGGCCGGGCCAAGAAGATTGTGAACGATGCAGAAAAAAGATGATTTCGGGTTCGGCGTCACATTTTCGCCATGAAGAACCTTAACTACACATGTTCTTGAGATTGCTGGCATGAGGGCCTATAGAATAGGTTTTGAAAGGGCGCCCCTATGTCTTCACGTATTACCGTCCTAGTGTTCTTATTCATCTTGACGCGCGACGGTCTTTTAACACCTAGCGCGCCGTATTTCGTCCTTGTACAGGATCCCTTTTCTTGTCTCACCACCATCCGCTTTCTTTCCGTCCTCGGAGCATGTGGGTCGGCAAAGGGGTTGAAGAAAGGCCACATGAAATGCAAAATCTTCCTCAACGTACATTTTGATTTTACAGATTACCAGGGGTTGCGATTCATCAATTAACCAGACAATGGCATTCACAGGTGATGGACACCACAGTTCGAAATCCAAAATTACACATGGGATGATAAACGGGTGAAAAAATTACAACTTTTACAACTTACAAGTTACAACTTCGTACCTACCTATCCGTTAGATTTACAGGAAGCTCTCCATGAAACTCGTTATGATTTTGTCTCCTGACGATGAGTCTGAGAATGTTCCGTAGCAGAACTAGGGTGGAATAAGGGGTGGGCTAATTGTTTGTTTTCAGTTTGAAAAGGCGCACAGACTATTATTTGTGTGACGGCAATGAAAGTTATAGGGACCGTCTAGAAGATATCCTGCACAATCCTTTAACATTTCATTAAAATCGTTTCATTAGACTCGGAGTTTTGTCTGTGTCAATCAATATTAGTTTCACGCATGCGCAATGGTTATATTACTTTACCAATGGCGATATAATGTATAGGGCATTTTCCTAGACCATTTATCCAATTATGTACAGAATTTGAACAAAATCGGACCAACAGATGATAAGAAATCGGCGTTGTGAGAAATTCACGTTTGCGCATGCGAACAGGCTACTGTTGATTCGCGTGCTTTGAAAATTATAGGAGACCGTCTAGGAGCTAACCAGCTCGATCCCTGAAAATTTCATCGGAATCGGATCACAACTTGTTATAGTTTTGGGCGTGGCAAGTATTACCCAAAGATAGACGGACGGACAGACAGAAATCAGACATACAGACCGACAGACAGGGAACCAAACTTGATCAGCAAACTCTGAAACGCAGAAAGCAAGTGGAACTTTCGATCTTGGAGGACAAAAACTTTTATGACTTCAATCATGAACACAAAGTTTCCCTAACTTCGGTAGTGAGGAAGCGAAACCAAGCTCTTCATCAAAAGCTAATATTTTTAGTGACCCTAGTCATTTCTTTTAAAGTTAAAGCTAAACAATGTAATACAGACACAAAAATTTTAAATTCGTTGCAAAGTGAAATAGATACGAACTACAACCTATATGAAAGATTTACGTATTTCTTAAAGTTATATACCTTCCCTACACCCCTATTCCACTAAATATTAGAGCATCAATGTGTTTCATCAAGGTTATTCGTATTTTTATGCGAAGATAACTTCTGCTTTACCATAGATGTATGTCAACACCACTTTCCAACGTTTGAGATTCTATTCACTCGTTATTTGAGTTAATCCTCCAACGAGAGCAAATCAAATTATCAACAGCTACCGATTAATCAAACGTCAAATTAATTATAAGATGATTACTTCGCAAACGACGAACGAAATTCGACACCGCGCTCCGGGAAATGGAAGGCATGAATAGAGAGAAAGGGTTAGACATGGAGGGGCATTCAGGAGAGTAATCCCTTAATCGGATTCAACTTAAGGTCCTATAAATCAGAGTTTAACCTCCTACAATATTACTCCATATAATGCCATACAACGTTACCCCGGCGTCGGCCACGATTTCAGCTATCCAGGTGCCAGACAGCTGCGCGGAATAACGCGAGTAACGAAACCAGAGGGTCGGGGATTATGTTTTTTACGGACTTCACTTCAAGCCATTCGGCTCCACTCCGAAACCAGCAGGACACTAAAAAGTTGTAAACCACTTTGACTGGTTTTTTAGACACCTCAACTGATCATCTTCACTTGAGAGGAGAATATGAATAGTTTTTTGTTTTGTGTTACTAACCATAACCATATGTTGTTTCATCCTTCTCACCTCCTCACCGTTGCGTTGGCACCCTTTGCCACACGTTTTTTTCTTGCTCGAACGCCTTCATCGCCATTCATGCAACGTAAATCCAACAAGAGGTTTAATTATGGTTTAAGAATACATATTCATGTATACTTTTCTCGCAGACCACATAGTTACCACGATTGACTAGTGTCCTTCCCCTCAATCAAAGAAAATGACAAATAAATGCCTTCCCCTCAATCAATGCCAAATATGTCAATGAGCGAGTGAAAAATGTAACGAAGGCTTCCAATCTTATCATCAAGATGTTCGACCACGATCTAATAACTATTGTGGGAGACGTGCATGCGGCAATAATTTTACGCTTGCGCATTGGAATCACTGAAATCTCAACACTGAAAAAATCAACACCTGATGAAAATTGAGTCAACGAGCGTGTGGAGAATGGAGTAAGGACTCCAATCTTATCAGGATATTTCATCAAAATAGCATAACTATTGAGGAAGACAAGCATGTAGCCATGCAGCCGTAATCACGCCAGCGCATTGGAATCACTGAAATGTTATCCGTGAAAATGTCATCAACAACTGATGAAAATTGATTCAATGGGCGTGTAAAGAATAAAGCAATGGTTTTAATCTCATCAGGATATTTCATCAAGATCGTATAACTTGTCCGGGGTTAATTCGGATACAATAAAATTCAAAGTGAACTGTTCTAGCATCTAACACGCGCATCGGGCCTTACTCGAAAATTAATACTAAATTACCCGCCATCAATAGAACTTCGGGGCAGATGACAACTTACTTGAACCATTAGGTTCATTAGGTATCTAACTAGATATTAACTCGAGCGAGATTCGATTGAATAGCTTAAATAGGAAATTATATCAGCCGTTTATTACATCCGACATTTTTATGGGTGCTTTTCCCTCACCCAACATCAACAGCATTTATATCCATTTATATCCACGATATTTACTTTTTTTTTCGTCAAAGGTCAAGCTCTAATAAAAATAACATAAAGTGCAGTGGAGCGTTCTGGGTCGATCCCCGAATTCTTATTTCTATAAACTCCTCTTTTTTAGCGAATTTTTGAAGAAAATTAAGCTATTGCTCTCTCCTCAAAATTTGTAGAATGTGAATTTTTGAAAACATTTTATGCAGAAATCCGTTTCAGGCTATTCTGAATCATATTCTGAAGTTTAACGCATTTTTTTATGTATGTATGTATGTATGTATGTATGTATATATGTATGTATGTATATATGTATGTATGTATATATGTATGTGTCATTCCAGACGATAACTGTCCGTAGAATTGGGCTAGAAACTTCAAACAAATTTTAAAATGTTAAGGACACAAAACGAAAGTTCAAGTTCGTTGGCCAGCATGATCGGATTACATCTTCGGGTTGAAATTTTCAAAAATGTAGTCAAAAATTTCAAAATAGCCTGTTTTTTGCGATTTGTTGTGCGAAATAATTTTTTCAGCATACTAACATGTGGTATATTCAGAATCAGGGTAAAATTTCCTATAAGAATATGTGTCAAGTTTTCAAAAATTTCAAAGTTGAAAAATCAGTCAAAAATCAAAATAATGCCGTTCGCTAGTTGTAAAAATCGGTAATATTTGCATGAAACATTGTCCAAATTCAGATTGAACTACTATTATGGAAGTATCCCTGTATAACCAATCCTAGAACCATGCTGTTTAAAACGTAGGTAGTAGGTGCTTGTTAAAAAAAAAAAAAAAAAAAAAAAAAAAAAAAAAAAAAAAAAAAAAAAAAAAAAAAAAGTAATCACAACTGATGAGTTTACTCTGTGAAATATTCCGTCCTCCGATTCTCTCGGTCGCTCTCTTTAATGTTTTACGCTCAACTGTTTTAGGACTTGATGTAGCTTTAATACTGACTGTGGCTTAGAAAATATCAGCCATGAAATGATGAAGAAGTTCTATTTATGTACGTACCAGCACGCAGACCCAAAATCATTTTTATGGGTGCTTTTCCCTCACCCAACATTAAACCAAAATTTCTCTACGCAATCAATAGCGACTGAAATGTCGAAGATTTCTTCAAAAATTCGCTCATGGGGTCATGCTGCATAACTGGACTTTTGGAAGATGAAATCGAAAAACGTGTCGTTGCTAGTAAGCTAAGGTTCACAATTCAAATGAGGCAAGTGAATACCCTAAAGGTCCCGTATCAGAAATGAGAGAGAGAGACAATGTTCATATCATCTACGCAGAAGTTTCAGATAGAAAATAACTCTTTGTAGCGAGACTCTATGCTAAGCCATGAATTACACGGAGAAAAACTAATTTTCCAAGAGCACTACCACATTTTACCTCGAAACCTCCGAATCTGGAGCACATGACGGGGGTAACAAATCGGATTACGACCTCGTTGGATCTAGCTGCTGTCTCTGGCCCCGCTACGATCACCCTATTCACAAAAAAAGCATAGAAGAAAGGAGAAAATATCATACGCGGAATGGGAGCTACGGGAAAAAAGAGGTATCTTCCACTGAGCCCTCGGGAGACCGGAGCGAAGAATTCCCAAGTTTAATTAAATCATTCCTATTCATGCGCATAGTTTTTGCGCGGAATCCTCCGTCAAGTTCCCCGGTAATTGAAGATTTATTCAAATCCTCATCTGGAGTAAGTTGAAAGGGGATCTGAAGCGTTGGGATAAGCGTGTTCTAGCATGAATAGAGTGTGTCGACGCGCAACTCCCCAAGAAAGGACGGGATTAATATTACTGGGTCACGTGACGTAGGAATAGCAATCCTCCTTGAGAATGGTAAATGGAAGCGAGAGGTGACAAGTTTATTGAAACAGATTTGTATCCAAGCTCAACAAATTAAACAGGATATCTTACATGAGTTCTTACATGAAAATGCTCTAAACGCATGGTTTGCAAGATTTTCATCGTAAGTTCCAAATCAGAGGGAAATTGGAAAAATAATCCCCGACCTCGAATTCAGTAATTCCACGGCCCTTGTTTGGGGAATAAATCGGGTGTGTGGGTGGGTGTGGAAAGGCGTTAATATATCACGACATTTTAAAGAAGAGTGCCAAACCATTGGAGATTTTCGTGAGCAAAATCCACTCTGTAAGTTGAATAGAACTCGATTCATTATGAATTGAAAGAAACTTTTTTTTTCCGACGTCAAATTATCGATGAATTAAATATCTATTTCATCGAAAGACATACAAGTTTATACATTTTATACCACCATTTTGGAGCAATTTTTGATTAACCAAATGATAGGAAACAATCGTCAATCAGTTGCTTAACCGCGGATTTATGTGCAGCAGTCAAAGTTGAAAGGCTCGATGAGATTTTCGATGAGAAGTTTCGATGAGATTTTCTAAAACTTTGAATATCAAAAGGTTAATAGGTTGAGCGAAAATAACCGAATCGAGTACATTACAATTAAATATCAAAATTACAAAAATAAAATTGTTTCATCTAAAAACGTGGTATTTTACCCAAAATTACAACTTTCAAGGGCAAAGGGAGCATATTGAGCTCGATGAAAATGTTTCTATCATCTATTACAACAAAAAACACAGTAAGTCCTCAAACGTCCCAAAATTCCAAATGAAATGTACAAAATCCCGTGAAGAAACACACAAAAAAACATTCCGGCCACCCGAACGGCCATTCGATGGAAATAAAATGCACGTGACAGGTAGGTTATTTTAGAATGTAGAATTTAAAAGATGGTCTCATCGAATTTTCTGCTGCAACCCCGCAGCCTCTCCCTGTTAATATCTACTCACGTACAGTACATAAGTACACCAACAAACTACGAACAAAAGAAAAACACGCAGTTCGCGTTAGCAGAACTAACTTTTCGAATCGGTCAGCTGGAGCTCAGGGTGGAGCCCGCCATTTCATTCTTCTCTTCATGTGCTAGAGAGGCTCCCTATTAAATTTCTTTGTAATCAGACAGACGACATAACTTTTAGCACACTCAGCTAATCAGGTAGAAGCCTGTAAGGTCATTCGTCTCTTGTTGTCCCAGAGAGGTTCCCTGTCAATTTTCAACGTTTTACGGTGAACAGGAGAGATTTTAGCTCATTCAGCTGATCAGGATGGCGCAACTCGATTCGCTCGTCTCTTGTTGTCCCAGAGAGGCTCCCTTTCAAATTTCTACGTCCTACGGTTAATAGGAGAGATTTGAGCACGATTTTGCCATCATTATGATTGATATTACGGCTCGTGGTTAGCTGATCCCCACCAAAATCAGCGAGGCACAAGTTCCGACATGGAAATACATCATATCAAAATTTGGTCCAAATCGGACCAACGGTTTTGGAGGAGTAGTGAGCACAAAACTTTGTCCATATATGTGTGTGTAACGAAATCTGAAAATGAATGACTATTGTAATCGTGTTCTACACCCTCCGAAACGCAAAGAAAATTCATCCCCACCCCCAAGTGCCGCCGTACCGACGGCAGTAATACCCCGTCTACTAATGCGGCATTATAACTAAAAATTTTGTTACATTCAATAATTTGTTTGATTGTCAACTGGGAATATTCCTTAAGTGAGTGAGTGAGTTAACTTCAAAAGAATCAATAACTTTTCTCATCCTAAAGTCAAGTTGACGAGTCGTACTTCAGAAACTAGCTATAATTTAATTTACTCAAGTACCGATTCAAACTCTGGCCATTAACAATAATTATAATAAATTAATAATAGAACGGCGGTTTAAGACATGAAATAGAATCATTTTGTGGAGTCGCAGTGCATTGAAAAAACCTGAAAGTGGAGTCAGAGATATCAACAGAGAAAAGATTTTCAAGGTTAACTGTGAGATTTGTACAAGATAAAGAAGCAATATGTCCTCACATTCTATACCCCAGACCTTTTCAAGGGAAACTTCTGTCGGCGAAGTAAATCCCCCGGAGCCTCCAGAGTCCAGCCCGAGCCGGAGTTTGAATAAACTCAGAAACAACTTTTCCTATAAATCTGGACTCAGACACTGACGCTTCTAGTTGGGTATTCTATTTGTTTTCTCAAGGTTTCGTATAGGGAGTTTGTGAAATCCCATACAAACCCTTCACCGTTTCTCGATTTATTAACACAACTTTTTAATCACTACCACGACTTTGCAGCTTTCGCACTAACAACCGATAATGTACATTATCGCAAACCCGTGAGTAATTTCAAGCTCTAAGCTACTCCCAATCCTTGAAGAGGTTCCTAAAAACAGAACGAAATGTTGGGGTTATATATTTTTCAAACTGATTTTCAAAAAGAGCCCATACATCAAATGCCCATAAGTCCCATATTTTTATTTATAATTTTATTATGATTTTCTATTTGTCCTAATAAAAGCAAATTTACATCTGAGATTTAAGATCACTAACTGCGATGTAGTAGGTACGTCAAGTTATTCTACATGAAGATAGATGATGTCGAAAGTTTGATATAGAAGCCAAATAATACTACTACTATAAGAAAGTGTGGTTGGTTTCAACATTTTCAAAAAAGAATCTATTTGACTCGGTTAAATCTACCAGCATTCGCTATACAGCGAGCTTTCATGCCTCCTGCATGACTGGTCACCTTGACCCCAGGTTGAGACATGCCTTGGGCTCCAAACCTAACACTCGGCACCCAAGGACCCGGTCCTTGGGTGTCCGTGTTCAGGAGCTCACCATATGGACCAGGTAGTACCACTTCAGTATCAATCAATCAAGCAAATCAGTCTTTATTGATAAAGGTAATATACCTATTCAATGCATGGGAGCTATCCCACCTTACTTAAATAAACATTATTCTCTTGAAATACTTATTAGTATGAGACTTCATTTACGTAAAACAAAATAAACAAATATACTATTTCAATTTACTCAAATTTTAAACTAGGTTTTAAACTTAGGTAGGTACATAATTTTTTTTTTTTTTTTTTTTTTTTTTTTTGACAAGTTTTATTGCGCCAAGTAATAACAACTTATAAGCAATATTCATGTGGTTACTTTATATATACATTTTCTTAAGATCTAATATACTTCACTTTAGACTTATTGTTCTGATTATTGATTCACTAGTCTTGACGTTCATTTTATAAGGTACATAATTAATAATAAAATTTATTACATTAGAGACAATTACAATTATTACATTAGAGACAATCTCAATTAGGCAATCTCCAATCCAGCCTCTTCTAGTAACCTAATCTTGAAACGGCGTTTGTTCACATAACTCATAAAATAAGCGCAAAGCATTTTTGTTTCAGCCACACTCTTTCCTGATAACAAATTTACAGTTAAATGTTCCTCACTTATACGGCTGAACCCAAAGAAAGTACGTCTTAAATTCGACAACTCGGGACACTCACAAAAAATATGACATAATGTTTCTTCTTTTCTCTAGTTACATAGCAAGCACCCTTCCCTTTGATCCACTTCAAACGCTTCTCGCCTAACCCATCCCCTTATAACGTTCCTATTTGAAAGCCGAAGTAGGGCAAGGATGCGCTTTTCTGCTAGAGAACTCATCGAGTTAAGGTAGCTTTCTGGAGTATGGTACGAACATGTCAGTTTACTATACAAATTACTGTAGGTGGAATTGAACATTCTTTGAAGATCATCATAAAATAACTTCATCTTGTAAGTAACAACCATTTCCTCTCGTTTATCTCTCAGCTCTTCACAATCAAGCCTCCCCCACACTCCCGCGTACCCGATTCCGCATGCCTCCTGCATGACTGATCACCTTGACCCCAGGTTGAGACATGACTTGGGCTCCAAACCTAACACTCGGCACCCAATTACTCGGTCCTTGGGTGTCCGTGTTCAGGAGCTCACCATATGGACCATGTGGTCCATATGGACCCCTTCAGTAACGGTGATGAACCTGGGAGCTCGTCTGGGAGAGCACACTCAATTTGAGCACCAGCTAAAAAGGGTTGGGCTCACCTGAACTGGGCACCAGCGGCAACTAAACCACCTGAACTGGGCACTTTCCGAGGCAAAGGTCGGCTCCAAGTAGCGAGCTGTCCGAACTGGTCGAAGCTGTCGAACTGGTCCGATTGTGAAATCAATCAACAATAGATGCTTACTAATAAAATGAAAAAATTTATAATTTTTTTCAAGCTGTCTTGAAGGCCGAGACAGCCAATTTCAATACAGAGTCAGGCAAGTGATAAAAAAGTCGCCGACCAACTTGTAGTGGATTCCCAGACGTACTCGTAGATGCGGAGAGTCTTACGGAATGAGGATTCACTAAGGGCCATGTCATACGAGCGCTATTGCCGTCGCGCTGATAGCGTCGCGTTAAAAACGCTCCAACCCGGCAATGGGGTTCTTATGGAGCATGTCATACGGACGCTAATGCCGTCGGCGAGTTCGCGTTAGCCGGACGCTGAGCGCTGCCAACGCGGACGGTCGCGCTAGCGACGCGGCGCACGTAACGCCGGGACCCTGTCAATGCAAATGCGCCCGGAAGACGCTACGTATGACAGGCACCTGGCGTTGGCGGGACGGCATCAACGCGACGCATTTGCCGTCACGTATGACATACACTTTTTCCGGCGCTATCTCGACGGCATCTGCGCGACGGCAATAGCGCTCGTATGATATGGCCCTAATTCTCTACTTCTTGTATTGTACGTATGCACGTCTGATCCCTTGGTGAAACTTGTTAAACTATTCTTGACGTATATCAAGCAATGGTGCAAGTAGAGGGCAGGCATAGTTTTTGGCGGATGGAATTCGAAGGGAAAGAAGAACGCAAGGGCACCCACAGTAGCTATCCAACCTCTTTTGGCCTACGAACAACCCAGTTTTTTTCTTTATTTTTTTGCGGTGTGACGAGCTAAAACTGAGCGAGCAAGGGGTGGAAAGAAACGGAGGGATTCTGTTGAAACGACTTGAACCTCCTCTCCCTACCGCCCTAACTCATCACAGAAAGTACCTACTTCCTATCTTCATCCTTTCAACCCTCCTCAACTCGAGGGTGAAAGGCGAAATGGACGGTCCCTCACCGCCAGCTTCTTTGAACCGTCATCTAATTGCTCTATGCAAATTGGAATAATTGTTCTACTGATTACAGGTGAAACTTGGAGAAGTTTATTATGATGATAGTTATTTTGTGGGGGTCCCTCAGCAGCTAAACTTCGTTATTAAACTTAATTTGCAGAAGAGAGCCGCACAGAGACCGTGCAACACAAAAGGCACTTTGACGTGCTGGATGTAAAAATGGAGGTAGCAAAAAAGTCCCAGACAAGCACCATGACCTTACCAGAAAAATTTCGGGTAATTCCTCCCCCCCTCTCTTAAATTTGAGCATTATAAATTGCACATTTTAAATGTACAGGGAATTTGCAAATTATTTCATCTTGAGCAATTTTAACCATTTTAAGCAAAATTTTAAACAAGTTACCTTTGAAAGTAGAGGAAATATGGAGTTATGGCGACTCGAACCATTCAAAAGGGCTGAAAATGGGAATTAATTACCGTATTTTGTAAGAAGTTTATTAGCAAGGTTACATCCTGGTCCGACTCTCCGGCTTTGAATAATTACACAACGGTAAAGATATCAAGAAGGGGGGGTAGGAGGGGTATGGATGAGCGGGAAAAAATTAAGTAAAATGAGGGAGGTGACCACGTCAAAAATTTGGAAGGGTCGAATCTTTTAGAGAAAGAGGAGAAAGGGTGGGGAAGTTTGGTCCTCAGTCATAATCAGTCAGTGACCCTCAAGTCATACTCCTCGTACCTTCCCACCCTCGTTATGGCCCATCTATCTATTTGTCCAGCTAATCAATATTTGGCCAACAAATCTATAATTGTCCATCTAATCTATATTTGGCGAAAAGTATCGATTTACGTTTTTTTTTTTTTTTTGAAATGCGAGCTTGCGAATATCCATGACTACCAAACTATACACATCCTATACCCATCGTTCAGAGTAATATTTCCAAAATTTATAGAAAATGTCTAATAAAATTTGTTATTTTATGAGTTTAATTGAATGTATATACCTAATATGAATCATGTGTATCATTATCATGTGATCTCGATGGTCGCAAGCTCGCATCTCAAGAATTGAAAAAACTAAATCAATCCTAGAAAAAATATATTAGGTAGTTGCACAAGTAGATCAAAAAATCTGTGGTTGTACTCGGGGGTATAATCTACCAGACTCTCCGAGATCGAACAGGGTGGAGTCCAACAGTCATAACCCGACTAATTGATTGACGGGGAGAAATCCAAATATTGTTTACTTAAGCCCAGGGGTTGTTTTCACTATGCAAAAACTTTATTACTGCCCTCCAATTTTTTAAAAACATCACACAAGGGTGATAAATCATGGAGGCATTACAAAAGTTTACGTGTCATCTCGATTCAAGACCTTGGCCTTCTATTCGACCACCATATCGCTGATGGTGTCCTCCGATAACAGAATGAAGCTGAAAATGCCCCCGTATCGCCCACTGTCCCGCCTTCACCAATATCTTCCGAAGCCAGCTCACCTGATGGATGTCCAAATCAGCTGTTCTTCCCAAGCTCTTGATAAATATCATTCTACTGTGATTTTTTTAAATTAAATCCACAACATCGGTGAGATGATCGGAAAGGCGGGGCAGTGGGCAATGCGAGGGTAGTGGAGAAGGCATATCCAGTTCCAGTCTTCGACAGAAGTGGTGGTGGTAATTAGGCATTCTCTTTTCGGACCAACTATAATACAGTACCTACACGTTAATTCATCTTCCACGATAATATTTTCAGAACTTGAGAAAAAAACCAATCCGTCTCTCTACCGGATTTCTTTTTGTACCAACGTTACTTACAACCTTGGCCTCAAGCTTGACATATACCTCTCATGAAGTTCGTGTCCCTTCTCTATGCGTGGGTATTTCCTGGCTGCATGCCTCGGGGTCGGGGAAGGTGGACGATGATGAATTTCCAACAAGACCTTGGATTTTGCTTGCAACATAAGTTACAGGTTCATTACGTTGAAACTAATGAATGGTTCATTACTACCGGTTCACGCGAATAACGTGATGGGCAAACTAATTCCGCTCTAAACAAAACATAAGTCATCACTCATTCCTCATTCCCAAACACGACTTCGTTACTAATCGACATTATCATAATACTTTGTTTAGAAATAATCATCAAGTCCTTGATGTTCCAACAATATGTTTTGCGCGGAGCATATTTATGAAGATCAAGAAGAAAAGCTGGAAAGTACATTTCTGAACAGTGTTACTTCTGTGTCTGTCGTGTCAGTGTCAATTCCTCGCCCCGGGCAAAAGTTTGATAAAATATATTGAAATATCGATGAAATTTTCAAGAACGTACAAAGACTTCGTTGCTTGACATATTCCTTAGGATCTAGCTGCCAAAACTGAACCAAAGTTTGGGGGTATCAGGAAGATGGTCTCAAGATGAATTTCATTGCAATTAAATCAGTGATGACAACCGTTCAAGCGCCAATGCAAAATTCGGTACCCAGGGCAAATCACTGAAATTACCCTTCCAATTTTTAGATTGTTTGAGTTGCTCCCAGGTGATTCCATTAGTTTTATCGTTCTCAGGCATGCGCTTAGGTGAAGTTCACGAATTAGCCATTTTTCATAATGTGATAGGCAAAATTGAAGGGCGCTTGGGGACAGTCTAGAGTTATTGGTTATATAAAATTGCGATTAGAACAGCTACGGGCAACTAATCACGCAGGAACGTGACGTGATTAATTGTCAAAGGCAAAACTACAAAACTGTTTGGAAAATCTTGATGACGTTTTCAAGAATTGGTCAAATTAGCACTCATAAGATTCCTAATAAGTTTCACCGCCGTCAAACAGTTACTTAATGCAATATAGGTATTACAAACAAGTAATTATTGTGTAACATGATTATGTTCGACAATTTAATCTCATTATTTTCTCGCCAATAAATGATATTCAGCGTGGGTGTCATTCCAGGTGATTTATAGCTTTATGTATCCTTGGAAATGAGATAAAAAATCTGTACTATCGACTAAAAATCAAGCACTCCAAAAGAAAGGATGAGTTAGAAGGTCAAAACTATTTAAACACACACAATAAAAAAAGCAAAACTGACTAAAAATTGATAAATTTATATTTTATAATAGAATATTAGGTATCGTAACACTACTATTATCAGTATCAACTGTAAACCACAACGTTGTAGAATTTTACTAAAGAATTTCATTAAAATGAGCGAAAAATCATTCACAATAAATACGTACATAAAAAATGTAAAATTCCCCAAAACTTGTTTTTTATGGCATACAAATTATTACGAAAACGTTTTAGTGCAAAAATTAAAGGGGTACCTAACAACTGTTGTGCGCATAGATCTGAAAAAATAACTCTTTTATACAGTGGAAAATTACCAAATTCGCAAATAAGGACACACCGCATGACTGGAACTTTCATTATTTAATGATTAACAGGACAATTCCATTGTTTTTTCGACCGTTACGTTACGATATAATAGAGAAAGTTCTGATGCTTTTCACGTACAACTAATTGTTGCTAGGTTTAAATAACTCCCTCATTTTCCACCCCACAAAAATCGTTCACAACTCATTGGAAAGCTCTCAATGAACTCGTATTAAACATGATGCATGTCTCTAATATGAATGCAGCTGTAAGGAAAGCATTCATATGTTAGTAATGTTTGTTTACTAACATATGATATAGGATTTGGCATGTAGCCTCCGTAGGACTTTTTCTTGACGATGCCTAGGGCCCAGATCAGCTGAGTAGCTCCTAAAGCTAATTCCTATGCTATTTACCCTATGAAGCTGTTATTTGGCATGTAGACTTCTTAGGAATAATGGTTGACACAGAATAGGGTCGAGAACAGCTTTCGTTTTTTCTCGTGTCGGAAAATTTGGTGAAATAGACGTTAATCATCGTTAAATGATCTGGCTGTAGAACCGTAAGTCTAATCAGTCTGTTTTCTACTCAGGGGATTTCAAAATGAACAGGAATACACCCACCACGGAACTTATATCCTCCCAAACACGTCAAAGGAAAGGATGATTAACTAACTTCTATCCACCTTGAACAATACCTTGTTCTGGAGAAACCTTTAGCGATGATTAACAGAATCAGGAAGAAACTAGGAACATCACGATTCAGAAAACAGGAATCATCAACAGACAAAAGTTCCCTTGAAGAACAAGGAAAAAGGCCAAGACATGCGACAAAAGGTCTACAGCCTGAGGTCCTCGGCCTTGAGCTTCTCAACTGCCTAATACCTTCCTTCCTTGAACCGCAAGCATCACTCTCTCCACTGCAATTTTAGTAGGTTTTATTTTATTTTATTTATTTATTTTTCCAAACTTGATCACATTATTACGAGTATTATCCATAATGTGTGATACTACGGTCAACTTAAACTCATCACACGTACATCTGTGCCATTATTAATCTAATATGTTACATAGTTATACCTAAAACATATTATAAACAATGCAATTTTATTCAAACCTTTATGTGAAAGCAAAAAAAGTCTGACAAGTTGGGTGTGGCACATAGCTTCCTCGTATCCGTAACTTGAATGCATATATCATAAAAATATTTTCGATTATTTTAAATTCCCTAAAAATTTCATTAAATCGGATGAAAACTGTAGAATTTAGCTCGGTACAAGGACTGCACATTCGCGCATGCGCAGCAGCTACTAATGATACAATACGTTGAAATTGATATAGAACGCTAAACGTCTTCTCCCACCTATCCTCCGAATTTGCGCAGGATCAGAGATGAACAAATTATTCAATTAAGAATTTGGTCTCGTTTCGGAAAACATGTCAGGAGTTTCAAATTTCATGCCGTAAGATTTATGATGGAAAATTACTCTTGGTGGATCGGGAGAATCAAAGACGTACAGCAAGGATGAATAATATTCTAATACATCTGAAATTAACATTCGAGTTTCAGACCTCACAAAAAGCAGTTCTACGAAAAAACACGGCTTTCGTAATCATAAATTAGTCTCAATATTTTAGTAAAATTACCAGTGTTATAAATGTTTGTGGTATTTTTTTGGCCAATTAAAATGTTCTCTTCTCAATCATCAGGTTCTTGGAGCTGTTCGGAGTTCTACATAGATTGAAGATAAGAAATTTAGTTAAAAATAAACCAAATCAATGATCGATCATAATTGAGTGAAATCACGGTCTTATTGGGAAGTTGTCAGTTCATTGCAACAACCAGCTTCGCTCAATAAAACTTTCTAGACGTATCAGGGCTATGAGGTTCGGAACTTTAGCTCATTCAACTCCACAGCTCGACTTCAATCCCATGTAATTGAACTGAAGGGAAGTGGAAGGGTCTAATCGACTGATGCAGTTGTCTTCTACTTCCAAGTTTAAGCTCCTATCAGGCCCTTCTCCCTACAACCAAGCGGTCAGGAAATTTCATTGGTTCCCGATGGAGAGTTTAGGGTCGAGTGTCGTGAGCCGGAGTGCAGCACTTTAAGTGCTTCCTGTCAGCTCATTCAAGGGCTACTGGTCGACTTCCTTCTCAGTCTTCCGCTTCTCCGCTCTCCACTTGCCATCAACGGAATCTTAGATGTGGTGGAGAACTCCTACAAATCGGAAAACTTAACCTTGTTCTTGTTCCAAAGCCTACATATAGGTAGCGGGAGCAATGTTTTCACTTCCAGGATATTAAACAAATTTTGTCTCCAAAATAAAAGTTCCCACCTGCATTTTACTATTTTAAACAACTGTCGTCTCGCTCGCGCGTGTATGTGTGTCTGTGTAATGTTTCCGCAAATCCTAGTAAAAATCCCAACTTTTACAGTTTTCACCGGATTTCGATGAACTTGAATGAGTAGTCTGGGCTGTACATGGTCCCCAATCAGTTTCATTGTTTCCAAATCGATAAATCACTCTCAGCATGCGCAAAGCGTTAATTCCGTCGAATAGCTCGCTCAAATTTAGAGGATAGTTGGGATGTGAAGATTTAATCATTCCACATCAATTTCAACACGATTGCATCATTACTATATCTGTGTGATGTCTCCGCAAATCAAAAAAGTTCCAGTCATGCACATGATCGTATGAGCGAATTTTCGTAAATTATCGCATTGTATAGTGTTAAGATGTTTAGAAATTTGATCTTTTTGAGTGCAAGGAAATTGTTAACTATTAATTTTATGGTGAAAAGCATATTCTAAATAATAAACTGCTACTCAAAAAGTGGTTTTGGGTTTTTAGCTATTTTCGTACATTTATCGATTTTTCAAGCAAATTTTAATAAAATTTAAGTACATTTTTCAGCATTATTTTGTTCAACAAATTTTTAAAGTTCAATTTTATAGTTATTAAACTCTATTTGAGCAATGTTCTGCAAAAACAATATAATTTCAACGATTTTTAGCCGTTTTTAGCCATTTTTAGTGATTTTTTGAGTACATATTTAGGGTACATAGGAGAATTATTATAAGTCACTTGAAAAGAGTTCGTCAGTTTTACGGAGGCATACAAACGTACCATTCACAGATGTAGTTGAATTCAGAATAGGTCAGTACCGATGTATTGGAGGATGCAATATCCAGTCTTATTCAGACAGTCTCTATCCTAAGTTACATTCAAGTTTCGAAGAGGTAATGGTATTATAACCTTGTCAAAGAACTCAAAGCACTGATATGGCCACCAGGCAACGTTAATAACATAGACAAGTAGCTCAGTGATTGCATAGTTTTTTTTAATGCAAGTACGTACTTATCCATTGAGTACTTCAAGAAGACAAATTTTGTAGAGCCTCGATCCGATCGAAAAAGGCAATCATATCACCTAATAAGCCACGTCTCAGAACCCCTTCGTCTTAACATTTTGAGGGGCCAAGGTTGAGGTGAGCACGGGCACCACAGTAGGTAGGAAGTCATTATCTGAATCGCCCTCTGATGAGTTGTAAAAAAATAAGCTTAAACAATACGGGGGCCGGGAAAATTGCTCAATTTTGAAACAAGTATATACCGTTCTAACTTCCATTGGTTATTGAAGTATTAGTCCGTTAATATTGGCTGGATTATTCCACTTTGATTATTTCGATCCTTGACTAACAATAATTGAAGTTCGTAAAGGCCGATTGACAAAATTTTTTAGTAGAGCTGCATAATAGATTATGGTTTTGCTGACGTAAAGACAGCAAGGTACTTTTAATTCAGGAGCACTGGAATAAGAGAAAGCTACCAACTATAGCACAATGGTTTATCATTACCTACTACCTAATATACGCAGATAAACCTTCCGGATACTTTAGTGTTCTTCCCAGTTCACTACCATAATAAGAAACCAACAGATATTTAATAGGTAGGCATGAAAAAAATCTTCATACCAATGATGTCATTAAACTGTTTCTTGATTAAAAAACGAGTCAGGTACAAAGGCTTTATATTACCAAGACAGCTTGATCAACAACACTTGGGTCCCGAACTAAATCACTAGCGACGAAGTTGTGAAAACCCATTTCAAAACGGAAGTTAGTGAAAAACGTTGTCTATTTCCAAGAAAAATAAAGAGTTACAATGTTAAATCGGTTTCGACGGGTAGGCCATCATCAGTAACAAACAATAACTGAACAGTCACAGGTGAAGGGAGATTGAATCCCATTGGTCAAGAGAAAGGAGAGGGGCAGGAGGTACAACCAATTAAGTGCAAACAAATTGACGGGGGATTAGGGCGAAACAGATGAAGTGAAAGGAGGGGAAGAATTACTGGTTTCAACAATTTGAAGGGATAATTCCAAGCTTTATAAAAATGGACCTATCTGTGGTGAAATATATTGAGCTATATCCTGATTTAATTCAAGCCTCATTTTTATAAAGCTTGGAATTATCCCTTCACAATGTTGAAGCCATATTTAGTTATTTTTCCCCCTTTCACTTCATCTAATTAGCTATAATCCTGCGTCACTTTGTTTGCACTTAATTGGTTGTACCTCCTGCCCCTTTCCTTTCTCTTGACCAATGGGATTCAATCTCCCTTCACCTGTGACTATAAAAGCTGTGTCCTTTCTAATGTGTCTTCAGTTTTTGTTTGTTACTGATGATGGCCTAACCGTCGAAATCGATTTAACATTGTAACTCTTTATTTTTCGTGGAAATAGACAACGTTTTTCACTAACTTCCGCTTTGACTTGGGTCCCGTTAGCACAGATGACCAAGGTAGAGTTTTTCTAGAGTAGGGAGTTATCCTCCACATGGTCGTTCCACAAACTAGAAAGCATTGATCAAACAGCTATCGAAAGTCTGCCCCTTTTTGTGGGGTCTGCCCCAGCCAAACCTCAAGTAACCTAAACACGACACCGTCCACATGATTTAAACATTTCTTGTAATTTGGCGATATACAATTCCATTCCAATCCTTACGGGGTTTTATGATATATTTGGTATTAAAATTTAAATATATAAATAAAATGCACGAAAATAGTATCCAAATTCAGAGATTATTGTGCATAAATTTCAATTTTGGGTTATTATTTTTTGGAACCTGTTATCTTGAAACATAAACACTGAACATTGAGAGGGTCGTTGAAAATTTTCGCCCTGGCCAGTTACGAAGATTCATTATGGGAATAATAAGCCAGAAGTCTGCCAGTGGTACCCAGAAAAGAGATACATGCATTCGCTACATCGATTCGATCGTTATTTCGGATCAGTTGACCATCAGATGGACGCGTATTGTCTTATGGGATTAGGTGGCAGATTCACGGTGTTAAATATGAAGAATAACCTTACAGTTGACTTAGAACGCCAATAAAAAAACGCTAATTTTCCAAGATGCTAGGCCAACGGTACCTATGATCATATTTCATCTATTCTCGCTACTATCATATTATCATAAGCAAACGGACACTACTTCACAAGTCCGTTTGTAGGTAGCAAAAGTAATAATAAACTCGATTTCTTGAAATTAGCAGGTCGATCTTCAAAGCTGCTATGTTGACACGAGTTCTCATTCACACTCATGTTGACGTTCTTTTGCTTGTCAAATCGATAGAGTGGTTCAAAAAAAAAAAAAAGTTCTGGGATTTCTTGTCCCCATTGTTTTTTCTGCTTCCTCGGTATGTCAGGATAACACTCCTAAATTTTTAGCAAAAAATATTAATCCTAATCACTTTACCTGGGTCGATTTTGGCCAGTTATCGACCGCTATCGTAAACCAACCTCTAAATTGGTGCCGAGGTGATGATTTGACGGACGGATTTCAATTTTTTTAGGTCAATTTATGGGTTTTCGCATGCGCTGAACACGGTGAACTTATTTATTTTACGCTCCGTCCACTAGTTATCCGGTAAACTGGCAGAGGGCGCCAGTTTATTTTACTTGATTTTACTTGAAGATAAGTAAAAATCGAAAATTTCACCGAAAATGCTGTCGCCTGGTTAAGAATTGTACTAGAAACATGCTAAAATGGTCGGATAATATGCTTTGGCATGTTCTGAACATGATTCCGTTTTTTACTATACTTTTCCGCCGATGATTGCTTCGTTTATAGGCCATAAATCTCAAATTAATAGTAGGGTAATAGACAAATTCACCCTAATTTCACCGGAAATTATGTTGCGTTGATAATTTAAGGTTCTGAAATACCTTGTGCCGATAAAATTTGGTATTTTCCAGGATGTACAGAGCCGTTTTTAATTTGGCAAGGACTTGAACCGGCATTGTACTTATCCGCTTAACGACCCGATACCATTGTACAAGCTTTTACACATGACCGATACCGCTGACAATATTTAACCCTACGCTCAAACGATCCAATCACAGTTCAGACAATTCAGAACTACGAATTTGACCTAGGAAAACCGATGAAACTAAGGAATATTACAGAAAAATTGGAAAATTTTAGCTATTTTCTCCATTTTGCCGCTATATTTGGCAAATAAGTACAATGCCGGTTCAAGTCCTTGCCAAATTATCAACGGCTTTGTACCGAGTATCCTGGAAAATACCAAATTTTATAGGCACAAGGTATTTCAGAACCTTAAATTATCAACGCGACATAATTTCCGGTGAAATTAGGGTGAATTTGTCTATTACCCTACTATTAATTTGAGATTTATGGCCGATAAACGAAGCAATCATCGGCGGAAAAGTATAGTAAAAAACGGAATCATGTTCAGAACATGCCAAAGCATATTATCCGACCATTTTAGCATGTTTCTAGTACAATTCTTTACCAGGCGACAGCATTTTCGGTGAAATTTTCGATTTTTACTTATCTTCAAGTAAAATCAAGTAAAATAAACTGGCGCCCTCTGCCAGTTTACCGGATAACTAGTGGACGGAGCGTAAAATAAATAAGTTCACCGTGTTCAGCGCATGCGAAAACCCATAAATTGACCTAAAAAAATTGAAATCCGTCCGTCAAATCATCACCTCGGCACCAATTTAGAGGTTGGTTTACGATAGCGGTCGATAACTGGCCAAAATCGACCCAGGTAAAGAGATTAGGATTAATATTTTTTGCTAAAAATTTAGGAGTGTGATCCTGACATACCGAGGAAGCATAAAAAACAATGGGAACAAGAAATCCCAGAACTTTTTTTTGTTTTGAACCACTCTATCCTTGCGCTTGGGTCATAATCGAACGTCAAAAAATGTTGTAACCGATACATTCTCAATTCATGCGCCGTTTTTGGAGATGCACCGCTTTGATTTTGGGGTTTGAATTTTTGGTTTTCTGGTACTTCAAAGTATCGTTTTTCACCATGGGTTTTCGTCGGCATCGTAGCCGTTTGGGTGGTCTCATTCGATTCAGTGAAATGGAATCAATCAACATCATTCAATAAAACACTATTCTCATTTCTTTGAGATTACGTTTGTTTAATCCATTTAACCATTAAATTTTACACTTCAGGGTTGTTCAGAAGCTAAAACTTGAGTCAATAAACACAAATGGGCCCTAGTTGGGGCTGAATCTTTGATCTTCGACCAACCCTGAGGGATAAAATTGAAGGGATGTAACTAACATTGAAAAGTCAGGAACTAGATCAATATCGGAAAAGTTTATTTATTTGTTGTTAATGATAGATTTTATTTCAATTAATCCAATGAGAAACCAGATCGCTGTACATTCATCCGGTCTCACTCATCAAGGGTTAGACCGTCAACAAGAAAAAAAAGAACGTCAACATGAGTATGATTAAGAACATAGTAAAAATCCCGTAATTAACAACGACGATCGACCAGGAATATATTAGCAGGTATATATGTTTTAGGGCTGGGGGTCTTGCGAAAATTTTCGTCACATTTTTGATACGGTACAACCAATCAATAACTTCCCCTATATAGTTACGTTGAATTTCTAATGATTTTCCAATAACAACCGAGCCAAATAATGATTTATTAGTATTGAAAGTGGTACTAGGTAACCGCTGTTAGGTCTTATCAAAGTTACAACTGGCGCTTTCGGGTCACACAATATAGACATGTTTTGTTAGAAAGGAAACGACACGTTTATTCCAAGCCCAAAAACATATCCTTACTTCTATGTTTTTCCGTGCTATCGGAGGAACAGTAATTTATATTGTAAATTATCTACAATACGCCTGGGTCACCACATTACGGCAGTTTAGTGAAGTCCAACTAGAATGGTATACCTATCGTCTCTTCTCTTACCTGGTTTTCAATCGAATTTAATCGAAATCGATTTTATTGAAGCTTGGGTTAACGATAAACGGACTAGGGAAGCTCAAGTTGGTGTTTGATTTCATTTAAATAATTATATTCTGGTGGGAGCCAACATCTATGTAATTAAATACATGGACAATGATGTAGCAAAGGCTCAGTTCAATAATTACTTAGATAACAGTGATCTCCGCTGAAAAGCTATCTGCTACAGATAAAATAAAACTTTGTCTAATAATTAACTGCGTTTTTCCCTATTTAATCGCGTTTTATATTCAACGTATCTTGGAACAAAGACTAACGAATAGTGAAGAGGGTTACATTATTCTTAAGTCGTTTTTTATAACATTATCTATGCATTTTCTTAATGGGGGCAGACATTTTTCCAACCCCATGCCGTAGGCTTCATGGCCTACACTTTCCAGTTACCATTTCTGCATTTTTGTTATATTTCTTACGCACTACGTCATGGAATTTTGACCTTGACGAATCCTATAAGGCTGCAATAAGGGAATCGTCCTCTCGAAGAAATTGATAGGAAAACGATATGGGACTCAACAAGGAAATCGAACATTTCTGGCACTGAGGACTACCATACGGGGTTGCAACGAATTGCTGCCCCGTCATGGAAAATGCTCATATTTTAATTGTAATCATGTTGGGGAATCAGAACGCGTTGGTGTAGCAGAACATCTCATGTAATTTTATTGAGTACTTGAAACTTAATTTTTGCACACCCCATGTAATAAGTCATGAGAGTTTTGACTTCTCGACTACTTTTCTGCCACTGCACGAGTTGACTTGTTGAGTCCAACTAGATATATTGCGTATGCTCACCAAGAAATGTATTAGCTTCGAAAGCAAGGTAGGAACCAAACCTCGGGCCAACCCAATGTTTAGATGTGGTTTCCTTCTGAAGCACCTCAGCTCATTCATAGATAGGTTGGTGAACTAGGAAGATAAAAGAGGATAACAAGACGGGTTCGAGCCTACCTAAGCTGCCTCAGTCAAAACTAGTCGGTTGGGTTTTGTAGGAAGCAGACCGTCGAGGGAGGTCCTTGAGCAAGTTCGAAGCTCCCCAACACCGGGGCCTTGGGGCCACCCGACCACCATCCATCCAATGTCAACCTGCCGAAAAATTCGAACGAGGAAGTCATTGCGTAACTTGAGCGCAGAGCGCAGCGCCTTTTGTTCCCCACCGTTTCAGGCTATAAGACGCCTCCGCATCCTCTTTTGTTTGATCGTTTCCTAGACGGACCTGGGGCAACGCAAGCCTTGAGGCTCATTCTGAAACTCAATTCCCCGTTTAAAATTGTTGGCTACGAGGGGTTGGACAGAATTGCATCTTCACTCACTGTAATAATCAACTAAATTTATATTAATAAGAGGAGTACCCGTGAATTATATTTCACTGGGCTGTAAACAAAAATACATTCTCATAGACATCACGAATTTTCAACATAATCGCCTTGGCGTTCGACGTTGGTACTGAGTCAGTAATTTTTTTATAACCTCATTATACCACTTCACCCCCACCGCCATAACCATGTGCTCACAGCTTCTGTCAGTTGCTAGTAATTTTGGAAGCGTCTTCCACCTAGATATTTCATGGCTAGATAACAGATGAAATCACGAACAAGGAGGGAGGGGGAGTATTCAGTGACTGCTTTGGGGATTTGGATGTGGGTATTTTAGCGTGGGAACGCTTTTACCGGGACCTTGAAGTAAAAAATGTCACAAAAATTGACACAAAAAATTCACGACAAAATATGACTAAAGCAGCGGCGGATATAATTTCTTTGCTATTCAACTGAAGCTGGAATCTTAATGAAGAACACTTGGGACATCTAGAAACGAGTTATGAAGTAGAGCCCCCAGATCAGCTGAGTGAGATCCGGAGTAAGTTCTCTGCTATTCAACCTATGAATCTGAAATTTGAAATATAGCGTGTTCCATGTTCCTAAAAGGTAAGAGTAAAAGCGGGCATGGGGTCCCCCCACCGAGGTCAAGGAGAACCCCCTTGCGGGTTTTTCTCAATTCTTAATCGAAAAAAGTGGACGTGTATTTTTTCTTTCTGTCCTTTAGGCCTTCTGAAGGTGAAGATCAATTTATTTGTGTTTTATCTGAGTTTTTTTAGGGAGCGATTTGCATCAATCTTCAAATGTGACCGATCAGGACGTTTAGGGGCCTATTCTTTATGTATTCCCACGTAGATTTTGATAAAAACATTTTCGATTTCCCAAATTTTGTCCTATGATTTGCATTCAGCACCTCAAAATACATACATTTACGTAATCAACAACGTAAATATCACTACAGGTTTGGACAAAGTCAGTAAATGAAAATTCGTAGGATGGAAATTGGGAAAATTGAAAATGTTTTCACAGAAATCTAAGAACTTGGAGATGAGCGGTTTGTTGGGCTGAGTGGGAGCTAGCGTTGTCACAGAAGGAGAATTCCTCCTGGAACTTAGGGGGGGGATATTGTTAAGCGGGTATGTTTGTATTTATGTATGTGTCTACTCGTAAAAGCGCTTTAATTCGTGAACGGCTGAACCTATTTTGACGGGATGGGTCGCAAAACGATCAGCTAGTCATTCAAAACAAAGTGGTGGCGAAAATCGTCATTAAAAATCAGCAGCGTGAGCTAATTTAGGGATGAAAAAAATCCAAAATCTGTGCTATTTATCCAACAAAGCTGAAATTCGGAACAGAACCTCTGTGAGACAGGTAAAATAGGATGTTAACTTACCAAACCACACCAATCAGCTGAGTGAGCTATTAACGCTATTAACTTACCGAACCACACCAATCAGCTGAGTGAGCTCGTAATGCTAACTTCTATGCTATTTAACCTACGAAGCTGAATTTAGAAACGGAGCCTCTGTGAGATAGTTATAATAGGATTGTCAGTTGCCGGACCATCCTAATCAGCAGAGTGAGCTCTTAACGCTACTGTTATTTTTCCTATGAAAGGTTGACATCATACCTTGTGAAACACTAATCTACTTAAAAGAAAATGCAATTAGGCTTCGGAACATTGCAAATCAATCCACTGAAGAAGAACGAGAAATCGCAAGCGAAGAGCGTCACGTTAGGATATGGCCTGACTTCGTACTTCGCATATTCGTGCATCTCGAATTCAAGAGCAAAGTTATTTGAATATGACTTTCAATAAATGATTGGAGAAAGGACCACTAAGACTTGAAACACATGCCACTCATGTATGAAATGAGTGACCCCAGTAATCTATAGCGTATTATCCACACTACTAATCACAGATAATTTGGATCGTTCGAACCATAATAAACGAATGTGAAATGTGCACAAAGTATAACGAACGGAAACGGAAAGGCAGCGGAGGTTCTAGGCAATTTTCGTAACCACTCGACCTAATAAAGCAACAAATCATATAGTCGGCGTAACATACACACAGAGTGAGTTCGCTAAAAGGATGCAAACCACAACATTCAGTTACATTTATTCAACAGTTACAAACTATTTTGTTCACGAACATGTAAGTGATACTGCCAGATTTCCCAAATAGGATCCGAGTCAACGTTCAGTAGACAACAGATTTCATTCACCAAAATCTAAACGTTGCAAATATCAATCAAATATATGAAATATTTGAGTTTTTCCGGATCCTTTACAGTAATATTTCGGAATTCATGGAACTACCTACTTATAAATTTTCGATTTACGGAAAAATTAAATAGTATAATAAAGAAATACGGGGTCTTTTCTGTTATATCCCCGCATATTTCCGGTGATTCTCTACTATTCATTCATTTTCACCTGTATGTCCAACCAATCTGTATTTTTACTAAGGGATTGACTACTTGATGTTATGTATTTTTGAGGTGCGAGCTTGCGAGCATCCAGACCACCAAACTATACACATCATTCTGACCTACATGTCCGACTAATCTGAATTTTTACTAAGGGATTGATTACTTGATGTAATGTATTTTTTAGACGAGCTTGCGAGCATCCAGACCACCAAACTGTACACTGCATTCTGATCTATTTTACCACAGTGGACGTAGAAATGATTGAGGATCATCAATCCTATCAATCCCCATTCCATAGAAATAAGTTTGTAAATGCGGGGATATAACATGAAAGACCGAAAATGCGTTATTTTATCATTTTTATCATTAGCAAATGATGGAGTTGATCGAAAATGATGCCGAGGTTGAAGGCACATCTCTGAGGCCGATGTGTGACTTTTAGCCCAATTCCGTAAATTTTAGTCGAGTAGTTTCACAGAAATATATTGGATATTTTTCTAAATCTGTGCACCTTGAAACGTAAACCATCAAATTAATTTTAAGAGAGGGGAAGGGAAACATATCTGTTCTTGGTCGGTTTCATATGTTCAAGTTAGGAAACAACCCCCCCCCCTCCCCATGAATTTTTATGAATGAAACTTCTAAAACCACACTCATCAGCACATTCATCTTTCACATTCGGAATCTGCTTAAATTGCTTATTTGGAAAGGGTTCCGCTTTCCACATTTTTTTTGGATTCAAAGTAGAAACCAAATCAAACGTGTTTCGTCGAATAGAAAACGCGGATGCGCGTACCTAGCAATTCTTAGGAGGATAATAAGCGACAAATTGGCAGTTTGAGTTTTGGGTTGGGCAGGTGTTAGATGAGTCAACAGTTTACTAAGAGAGGTGAAGGAAGAACAATTTTACTAAGCAATGATTTCAAATATTTCATTCGTGTTTTCCCCTTTCTTTCAGTCTTACTCAGCGAAATTTTCGAAAGTTTTCTTGGCAGTCTTTAAAAAAAAATATGGCATAGGGTTCAATGACACAAGTATCGATTTTTGATACAAACATGCGATGGAATTAAACTGATACAGTAAATAGTTACATGAAGCTGGTATAATGAAATGTCTAACCAATGATTTTGAACATTAAATCAACATTCGAAAATCAATAAGAAAAATCTCGGAACTTTTAGGCACGTACCTCGAGCAAAAGGAAGAATAGTTAGTAGTATTTTATCCGGTTCTTTAATCACAAACCTGAAAACAATAGATCAACGTTAGTCAAAGAATGGTTTACTTACGCAGCAAAGATATAAAACCAACAACAACAGAAACTGATATTAATCAATCAATAAAACTCTGGCTGAGTGCTAATGCTAATTGAACGAAAATACGTTCATGAGCTGCGGATGCGTCCCGCCAAACTTATTTTATGTATAATCGAAAGGTTTTCGTTGTATACTAGGTATACGTTATTCAATAAAGTGTTGTCAAACCAATACCGAAGAATTAAACGTAACTTTACACGCTTACAATCTGCATCTGTAATGTTTTCCTTGATGCGGTAATATTATCACCCCCACGATTCAAAGCCTTCGGAGAATTCAGATGTTCCGGTACGAATACATCATTTGAATTATCGTATGTTCCACCGTTAATTCGGTTAAGAGGTAATGCATATTGTATAGATTGAATGCTAATGCATAGAAAATCATACATTCATGAGTAATAAATGTTATATATGGACATATATAATATAACATTTGTTACTCAAATAAGCTACGCTGATGGTGCAGTTGGTAGTGGATGTAGATCGGATAACGTCATCAAACACTGGAGTTATTTTAACCAATAATACGAGGGTAATGAGTGTTGTGACGATTCACAATTATACATGCTCAATTCACTAATATATCATGACATTAAAGGGATAAAGCCAGTATATTATGAATTTAAAAAGGTAAATTATGAATACAGACAAGGTTAAAGAAATGATTATTGAGAGCAGCTTTCCAGATATGAACTGCGATGGATCAAAAATATGAAAAATTAAAAAAAAAAAGGAAATTAAGGTCGTTATAAGGATTTCACATTGGAGCAGGCGCAGTAGCTATTAATTTTTTTTGACATGGATATGTCTTTTGGCTGGGGGTCAAGGAAGTTTACAACTTATTAGCAATTTGATTTTGATCTTAAATACTACATAAACTCTAAAACAAAGATACAGGACGTGTTTTGACAAGATAATTTATTGATGAACTGATTATTTCATTATTTCACTTTCACTGTGCTAGTTCTTGTGGTTCTCTTCTCTTCAGTCTTCTCAGCAAGTTATCACATCAAGGAAATGGACACCTTCGATATTGACGTATCTTGGTCGGTCTTGGTGGGCGATGGCAATTTTCTTGATAGTTTCATCTATAGTTTCCACCTTTAGATCATGGTGGAGTCTATCATTCTGAATGTACCAGGGTGCATTAACTATGTTCCTGAGCACAATATTTTGGAAAGTCTGGATAAGCTTCCGATTGCTCTGAGCTGCGCAGCCCCACAGTTGAGCTCCGAAAGTCCGTGCTGGCTTGATTGTACTTGGTTGTACAGGGTTAGTTTGTTTCGAACTGACAATTTTGATCGCCTGCCCATTAACCAGGACATTTTTCTGAGTTTGATGGCCAGTTCTGTATTTTCTTCTTTACGTGTAATTTCCATCGCAACTTTGCATCTAACGTCATCCCCAGATATTTTGTTTCATTAGCGTAAGGGATGACACACACACACACACACACACACACAAACACACACACAGAGAGAGAGAGAGAGAGAGAGAGAGAGAGAGAGAGAGAGAGAGAGAGAGAGAGAGAGAGAGAGAGAGAGAGAGAGAGAGAGAGAGAGAGAGAGAGAGAGAGAGAGAGAGAGAGGGGGGGGGGGGGGGGGGGGAGACGGAACCAAAGTTGTTCATAATGGTCTAAAACGTGAAATACGAATGGACCTTTTGGTGTTGGAGATTAAAAAAATGTTCTCCCGAAATTGAAAAAAATACTTTTCCGCCACCTATAGGTAGAGTCGAAAAAAATCATGAATAAATGGGCAAGTGAAAAAAGAAAAAAAATCATTATAATGTTGACAGCAACTGACTGTTAGTCGCCCTATCACTTGGCGAAAGAGAACCATTTGATAAGGGTACATAAAAACTATAAGCATTGGATATCGAAGGATCTTGGTGCCCAATTAAATGATCTCACTCCTTACCAATTTCCTACTCCAGAAATGTTTCAGGATCAAAAACCGTTAATTAATTGATAGTTGTTTATGGTTATGTTAATTATTAATTTTTTATTGTGTAATTATTGCTAATTGATCTGCTATTTTCTATATCTCCTAGAAATTTAGGAAAAAAATAATTTAAAATATTGTTGACCCATTGCATAGTACTTTTTTCTTAAATGGAAATTCGCTTAAAAGTAATTGTACTACAGAATAACCGCACACCAACTCATAACAAGAAAATGTTCAGGAACTCTTGTTGTGCTATGGGTGAGGTACTTTGCAACTGAGAATTGTGAACAAAAACTAGAAACGGGTCATCACCGGGCCCATACATGTGGGTGTCATAATTAATCGTTTTCGCATTCCCGGAACAAACTGCGTTAAAAAAATGCCCGTTCTTTGTTTTTCCGTGTCCATCCACATGAGCCAGAGCGAACACCTGTGATGGAGGTTCGACGACCCCGAACTTCCCTTCACTTCAAGTTCCACGCCCCAATCCCCGCAGGATTCCTTAGTTAGCATACACGGTCTTCTCAAGGTTGACCGGAGCTCGATCAGCTACAACTCAACTTCTTTCTCGATTTGAGGGGCAGGAAACCGTCCGGACATCATACCTACTTCTATTTGCCTGAACTCCTCCGTTCCTTTGTGCGGTCGGAGGAGAGCGAGCACAGGGGGCAGCAACCCCGACGAAGACGAGGCTGAACAGAGACGAGGCTGGTATTAATCCAGATGCGTCTTAGTGATCAACCCACATCTACACAAAGTTCCATGTGCGTTCGAACTCAATTCGGATAAAATCGTTAAACAATTTATACTCAACAGATGGTCATTATAATTTATATGTAGATATCCTTATATGCACAACTCAAAGTTTGTTTCTATCTATGTTTCTATGTTCCCGATAAACGGCTAAACGAATGGACCGATTATGACGTTAGCGGTCGTAAAATGATCAGCGAGTTCCTGCGCACACCATACGCAAGGTCTGAACCACCAAAACATCCATCTACTTCATAAACTCCGCTACCCTCGCAACCGAATTGTTTGGTTCCAGAACTTTTGTTATTATGATTACTAACAGGCAGTTTGTTAGCGGCGGAAATTAGTGACAAGAGGAGAAGCCTTGACGGGTAGCTACGGGTGTTCCGAGTGAAGCATGGGTTGCATTATTTATGGGTGATGGAGGGGAATATGATATTTCGTGCGAAGCACGGGACGGAAAACCGATTTGTTTGCCTCCCGAATATGCAGTTATTATATATACAACAGAGTATATTATACTCTGGAACCAGGACATATACCTATACCGCATTCAAATGGTGACGAAATCATTTTAAAAGAAATTATTCAAAGTATTCAATCAATATTAACACGTTAAAAATTGCATTGCATGTCCAATTGTGATCCTTCACGGAGCAAACACATAATACCAGAAAATATCATCGATGTTGGCCGAATGGTTTCAATATAGAAACGCACAGATCATATTTATAAACCGTACGTTTAGGAGTACGGTGTGGTCTGACGTCAACCAATCAAGAAGAATGCTGCGTGAAAAATCACGATATAATCCTTCAACTCCTCCTTAATTATTAGCAAATTGAGCCATTAGATCATAAAGAAAGGCATTCCATGAAATTCACATTGATTCATGTGCATACATCCCTACTCTCTTGCGGGGATGAAATAGGCACGAACTAAATAACTCGCGACGAAGTTGTGGAAACCCATTTCAATGAAGGAAACGGATGTAAGTTAGTGAAGAAAGTTGTCTATTTCCACGAAAAATATAGAATTCAACATTGTCATCATGAGTAATAAAGAATAACTCGCAATCCCTGCAAAATTACTCAAAATGAAACTGCAACTTAGAATATAAAATCAATTCATATTTCTCCTTAAGTCCTAAACCTTAGTCTCTTTCACTGTTTTAGTTGATCAAGATTAGCGTTAACGCGGCACCATGTTTGTACTTAATCAGACAATAGAGTGAATTTTCTTCCACCAACACCCGTCGTCGGTTTACTCGTCCGACAAAACTTAACGATCTGATTACCAAAGCTGATCAGCTAATTACCCGACCCTCGAGGAATTAAGAGGTTAACGGATGATTACCATTATGTTTTCAGTGCACAGAGCCTCCAATTTCCACATTTTGCTTACCAAAAACATAATATAATTAACTAGGTAATGATTTAAACTATTCAAGTACAATATTATTCTTACAATGACCACAAGTCACTAGAAAAAAGAATGCTTTTAGCCACACATAACCTCCTCCCCCATTTAAGAGCTTGCATGTGATGGGATTGTACCTAGCAAGACGTAACATTACAAATTTCTCGTACAGAAGATCATTTTGCATCATAATCAAAGAAGTATGAAACGCCTTTTCAAATGTTAGCTAGAAGTACCTTAGTTGAAAAGGTAGACAAGAACTCAGAGATCACAAAACTCCTATGGACGGGTCTGCGACTAGTTTTGTTTGATCATTGGAGTGTTATTCAAGTGACAACGACCTCTTGAATAAGGAGAATAAGGAACACAACTATTCTGGACAGCTAGATGAAAAACGATGTTGCCATAATGTTTTGGCTCATCCAGCATAAATTATTAACTTACTACCTTGGCACTTCCACTCCACGTTTGATAACCCGATTTAAAAGTTTCCTCTTGGAACTATTGAAACGTAGAGATTTGTATGTAGTTACTTCTTCTTCTTATTTGATGAGATTTCCATGGTTTTCTGTCACAACCCTTCCATCTAGGATCCTCGCACACATGGATATCTTGGAAGATATGTATGATCCCTCCTAATATCGGAAGATCTACAGTTTAGGCCGCCAAAAGCGCAGAAAGATATTATTTGTTTCATTTCCAAACGCAGTGGTTTTTACTCTCCTCCATTCAAAGGTATATTTATTAAAATTAATTTGATTCTTTCACATTTCAGTGTTTGAAGTTAGAAAACATCAAATTACCTAATTAGGATAAGAATCAGATAAAAAATTGCTGTTGAAGTTGTTTGAGTTATGATTCTATGCCCTGGGGGGCCACCTTTCTGTCTAACATGGATCATACATGTTCCGTGGTTGTTGGACAAAATGAAACATTTCGGTGCCCTGGGGGTTATTACTTTTGACGTCTGAATTGACGAGGTGAAAGATCATCCCTTAACGCAGCTTTTACCCCCGGTCTTCCGTTACCGTTTGGTCAACTTGACGGGACATTAACTCAGATCGATGAAACTGGCCCTGATTGGAAAACAAAAATTGATTAAAAACTGTGAAACTATTTCTGTTGTAACTGTGATAACATAAGCAATTCCAATAGTCCGTATATCGCTATATATTTATTTAATTTATTATTGGCTATATGAGCGCCCCCCTTCCTTCCTATGCAGGTGTTTCTGATTAAACATATGGGTGGAGTGAGGTGGTATGGACGTATCCGATATTACAGTTTGATGATTCCATAATAATTTGATTGCAATCCATTGAAATATAGTGAAATAAGCTTTGTGTTCGGCGAAATGGTTCGACCGACTCTAAATTATTGTACGGCTTTGTTTCGGCCAGAACCTAGAGACATACGGAATCTCCACCTAACTATTGGGAATACGTGATTGATACGTAGTTCAGATTGACCATTTGATTGATCGTGGTATTAATCATTGTGGAGGTAACGTGCATACGCCACTGACCATCTGAGTAGCTGTCCATTTAATTAATCACCCTCACAAGCGTTAAGAGATATGTACCTACTGGTTCCAGTAGCTCCTCGTGTCATGGAACGGCTGACCATCAGCTGTACAAGATGAAACACACTGATAAGCTGACATCGTGACAAAGCTGCGGTCGTCACGCTTGGATGTATTAGCGGTGGGTTTTATCTCGCGCGCACGCCACTGACTTTCGGTTGGTCGTACCTTGACCGTCATGTGCGTCGTATTGCGCAATTCACTAACTCCTTGTTTATCTTCGCTACAGTGCGCGGTTAGTATGAATGATCAAAAATCACTTCACCACCCTAAAACTATTTAGGTTTTCGGCAAAATAGAGAATAACAAAGCGATGCATAAGGATGAATACATTTCTCATGTCGCGCCGCAGAGTTAATCGGAATCCTCAAAATGCTCTTATAACTCATTTTTTTAACCTTGAATACGTACTTTATAACTTATAACCTTCTTATGAAAGTTTTGTGGACAAATTATAGAAATTCAAAAATTTTAATGTGTTTGAAGACATTTTGAAAAGGGCAAAGAATTGTTTTCCATCAATTAGAACTCGTTATTAGGAAAAATATTAATAAATAATTAACAAATTTGCAGGTATCGGGTTTCCTTTTGGCTTATAGTTGATGTGTCTCCGTGTGTTCTTTGAATGCATGACTTCAGCTCTCCTCAAATATGTTCTTGTGGAAGTTTTGTGGACAATTTATGGAAATTCCGAAATTTTAATGTGTTTGAACACATTTTTTCTTGTTACAATGTGATTTAAAGATGGCAAAGAATTGTTTTGCATTAATTAGAACTCGTTATTAGGAAAAATATTTAATAAATATTTAACAAATTTGCAGGTATCGGGTTTCCTTTTGGCTTATAGTTAATGTGTCTCCGTGTGTCCTTTGAATGCATGACTTCAGCCCTCCTCAAATATGTTCTTGTGGAAGTTTTGTGGACAATTTATGGAAATTCCAAAATTTTAATGTGTTTGAAGACATTTTTTCTTGTTACAATGTGATTTAAATATGGCAAAGAATGGTTTTCCAATAATTAAACTCGTAATTATGAAAAATTTTAATAAATAATTAACAAATTTGCAGGTATCGGGTTTTCTTTTGGCTTACAGTTGATGTGGACTTAAGCCCTCCTCAAATATGTACAGAAATCCGAAAACAAATTATCTGCGACCACCTGCAACCTTCAGAGCCATAGTGCAGAACAGACCCGCTCTTCCTTGCTATGTAAACACTAGAAATGAGATGTAGGCTTTCCTGGACACTGATTAAATTGTTGTAATAGTCTTGGAATCAAATTATTCACCTTCACTAAAAATTTTCTCAGTTTAACAACTATTTATTTAGTAGTTCACCGATATAGTAAAACTGAATGAAGCATTGTTATGTAGGTTATACCTTATTGATAAGGTAGAATAGATAACTAAATGAAAATATTCCTGAGAATCTCTACGCTATAGGAATAAACGTACATTGAAAAATATGGTGTGATAATCAGTTCAACGATTTCAACGTTGTTGTGGATGTGATATTTCTGATTTCACAAATAGTGCCCTCCATACAGCATCCAACCAAGGATGCTGTATATTTCAGAAAATAATAAGCGAAAAACAAATGTAATTAAAATAAATAAGTAGTGAGTTTGACTTTCTATCCAAAACAGTTTATTATGACAATGTATTAACTCTAACTTTTTCAAATTCTAAAGCCGTTAAAGTTTATTTCGGTTTGTCGGTTTATTTCGGTTAGTTATGATCAAAACAAATGAGTTACTGCTCCTTCAAAATAGATAAATTTCAAATTTTATGGAATGTGCAGAGAGTACTTAATAACATTTAAATATAGCATTTGTATTCGTATATCGTTAATTTTCTAAGTTATATTGGACATAAAAGTTACTGAACTTAGTGGATTCTTGAGGGTTGGTGTAAGGTCTGAATAAAAATTGCCTTGTCTATGCCAATGTTTTGATATATTTAATAATCTTCATCAGGGCAATGGAAGAACAGAGAGATCAGACGTTTGAGTAACAGTTATGGGGTGTAGGTAGCGATAAACATGGAACAGGCTAGATACATACTTTACATTTGGTGGTAACCTTACAATCACATCAGGCCAATCTTCCTATTCATTCACACAAACATGAGCGTAACCCACGAGTGCGAAAAATGTATTTGAAGTACCTACCAGTATCAATTTCTTAGCATGGAATCTAGTTTCATTAAATAATAAATAAATACGTGGATAACGCTCATTGTTAAAATTGTAGATAATTATTAAAATTCTAGACTCGATAGAATTTAATTTGCAATGTCTCGTTTTCTAATATTTCTTGTTCCTAATCGATTTTTGAATAGCCACAAGGTGTGTATGTAATTTAGATTTAATCGGTGAGTAAAGTAAACGGAATGAGTTCGAACGGTCCACGTGGTAATGGTAATGGTCGGGTTCCCTGAAGATGGTATGAACACATGAACAACCCGATGTTAAATAGATAATGGATTGTGGTTTTAAGTATATTTGGTTTGGAAGGTACGAGATGGTGGGCCATGAAAATGACCCGCCCACCTCTCTACTCCGCGATCGATGAAATGCTCTTGTGCTATGAATATTAATGCGAAGGGCTCATAAATCCTAATCCGCTGTTTCTGGAATGATGCTTGCACATTTCACAGAGGTGCATCGTTTTATGCCCTTGATCAAACTTTACGATTGCATTGGTTTATTGATAACAGCGCAGTATGAGATGTTACAGTTATATGCATTTCTTGCATGGTTATGCGGTTCACCTGAGCTTTCTGCAAGTACCAGGTTTATAGTTATACACCTACGGAAAATTTCTCGAAGCGATCAATACTGTTTTTTCATTTATGGCTTATCAAGTCTCTCAAGAGTTTATTTGAGCCAATTTTTGTAAAGAAAAAATGAAGCTATTGCAATGGCTCGACAATTTTGGAATCAAACTTTTTGAAACTATCTTCATTGAAATCCGTTTTGAGGTATTCTGAAACGAATCCTAAAATTTAACGCTTTTTCATATATATATATATATATATATATATATATATATATATATATATATATATATATATATTTATATATATTTATGTGTCATTCCTGACGGTAACTATCCTTAGGATTGAGATAAAAATTCTGTTCTTGCGCATAAAAATCAAGCTTCCAGACGAAAGGATGATTTCGTAGGACAACACTTTTTGAACACAATAAATTGGTCAAATTTCAAAAATGTACTTAAAAAATCACTAAAAATGGCTAAGAATTGATAAAAACTGCAAAAAAGCTATAAATTCAAAACCTCAATTCGAATAGAAGATTGCTATTTAGAATACGTTTTTTTGCCATAGAATTACCTAATAGTTAACAATCTCCTTGCACTCATAAAGCTCAAATCGCAAAATTATTTAACAGTATACAATACGAAAATTTACGAAAATTCGCTGATACGATCATGCTGCAAGACTGGAACTTATAGATTGTTGCTGAACTGCTTGAAAATATATATTATTTACTAAGAAATGTGTATCATACTGCAGATGTTATAGCTATATAATCACTAACTAGATATTATAGTTATATAATATAGCTACCATTAAGCTAACGGTATCAAGGCGGGCGACATTCTCTAGATCTCCTCTCCGTAGGAACCTATGAATTGTGTAGTCATTCAATTTATTTTATTATTTATTATTTACATGTAGCTATATAGATTAGTGAACTGTGTTGGTGAACTTCCGGTTCACGGTAGTGCTACCGAAACCGTACCATGCTACTATTGTAAATTTTGTTACAATTCTTGATTAATTAAGCATGTTATCTATCTATCTACAGACTGAGCAAACTTTTCCAGTTTGGAAAAAAACTGGTAAAGTCCTTTGGCGTAGAAAGCGTAACTGCGAGCTGGAAGCTCAGTAGGTCAAATGCCTATCAATCAACATGTATAAATTGCTTTGCTAGAAAATCAAGTGAGATAAAATACCTAAGATACAGCGACTTCAAGGTATACGCCAAACAAACTAAATCTACTAAATGCGATTGGAGAGCTGATAAATGAGGAAAATGAGTTTTGTACTGTTTTGGGGGATTGCAACTACTTAACTCCAAGTAAGAGTGTTACTTTCAACAAGGGCATGATGCTTTAGGTTATTTCCAAGAGATTGAATCCTCAGACCCTTCGGGAAACAGTCAAGATGTATCTCTGTCGATAGTGTCCAAGACAAGGGAGCGGGATCGGATTAAAAGGCGATTTGAAGCGAGGAGGGCCGCCATGTCACGTCGTTCTTGGGTGCCTTTGAAAACGGGACGCCCTCTCAATCGAAAAGGTCTCCCGTCCCGTCCGCCCGTCGCCATTGTTCCAGAGAAACGAGAGTGATAAGGGTCCGACCGCTCCCTCATCAGGGGCTTTGTCCCTTCGTGTGCCGAGGAAAAACACAAGTCGGGGGGGAACCTTGAACCGATGCTACAGGGCAGGAAAGCCTACACAAAAGGGCCCCTCAACGCTTTTCGCCTAAGCGATCACGAGAAAATATCCGATGAGGACAGAAAAAGGGTTTTAGGGCATTTCATGGTCCAAACAGGACTAAACAGGGGAACAAATAACTTTGAAGCGACTGACAAGAATGAGGGAAGAGGATCTTGTCTCCGGCAGGTAGCATGAACCTAGAAAAAAAGTTTTCAGTCATGCAGCAACACTGATAGAGCGAATTTCCAAAAAAAGTTGTGGATAACATTAAATTAGGCACGTAAATTCTGATGATTGAGGCCAACCATGTCCTGAATAAAACTGATGTGACAGCCGTGTGACGATATCTCAAAGAAAATTTTAGAACACGCAGCCGAACTCGAAAATTTGGTCAATTACAGGTATTTTTCACCTGAAAAATCTTTTTTTCTCACTTAATTTAAATCTTAGAATGAATCTTGGAGATCTGGGAGTGGTTGCAATCGACTCAGCACTGAAAAATACTTCGACTGTGACACCCCAAATACCCTTTTGGCAAAAACCTATTTTTCAAAGCATATCTTAGGGCCATTAAATTGTAAATTTGAGCCTGAAATTTTGGAGCGATCGGGCTGGCCAACAAACTCGACCTGTCTTTTTCCAAGACGGAATTTTTCTGCGTTAGAACGAATTTTTTAACCCGTTTTTAAAGGGAGTTATCGTCTGGAAATACACCTTATTACATATATATATATATATATATATATATATATATATATATATATATATATATATATATGTGTGTGATGTCCCCTTCATCCTCACACAACTGTCCTTCTTCAATGTCCGATGCCATAGGGTAAATCAATCACAATACCGAATGTAATACGTTAATAATAACACAGTTTATTATAGAAACTTGACAAACACTCGAAATTAGCGTACTCCCCCTCGACGGATCACATCATAGTAAGTTAAACAGAATCAGATTCACAAATAGGTAACGTAAAATAAAACATAAATTGGAAGACGATCCTTCCTGTAACAACAACGATAACGAACTGACTGACAAAGGTAGGTAGCAGGTATATTATATCCATCTAAGTTCGCATTTGTGCCGCGAGGGGAGTTATGAGCAGCTAGTGACGACACATTGTGTTATTCGAGTGACAAATCGATTATATGATCGAAAGTGAATAAATCGATGGATAATAATTGATGGTTAAGAATACATTGATTGGCGTTCGTCCTAATTTGGTAGGTGGATAGTTCAGGGTTCCTCACTCCATCACACGGCGATCCTGACATTGCTGCCGTCCTCGGGAGCGCTGATCACCTGGAAGGACCAAATTCAGCCCATTAGATCGAACCAAATGGGCCTAATCTCTGCCCTAACAAGGCAAGGGAGAGCAGTGAAAGCAAAAATAGAAACTATTTCAGAGGATACCCTGATGAGCAAAGCACAGCAGAGGAGGGAGAGAACAAATAGAGTGTCAGTACAATATCAAGTAGTGTCGTCCAACCAACAAACGAAGTGCGCATGCAAGGTTTACAGCAGGCAGAGGAGAGTCCAGTGCCTCAAATGAATCCAATGGCAGAGGTGAATCCAGTGCCATAAAATAAAATAAAATCAAGGGTTACAGCAGGCAGAGGAGAGTCCAGTGCCTCAAATGAATCCAATGGCAGAGGTGAATCCAGTGCCATAAAATAAAATAAAATCAGCCAGAGGAGCTACCAGTGGCTGAGAGAAAAATCAAGAATGTGGGAGACCGGGCTCGAACTCACTTGGGCTTGACAATCACCCTATCAGAAAAGAAGTGACTGTGAGGACGGAAGGCATCGTAAAGGGAGGGACAAAGGAAGAGGGTCCGACCATGACGAGCCGCCGTGGGTGCCAAGCAAGGTAGAGAACCGAAAACCGCAAACAACTATAATTAACACAGGCGTGACATGACTTAAACAAAACTCAGATGATCTACCAACCAGCCTCACAGGCTGAAGTCGTAGATTGACTGGGAGGATCCACAGTCACATGTGGGATAGTCCACACAAAACAATAAAGCATCGTGTCAGCCAAATTTTATTGAGAAAGCTCTCCACTATCAGGGAGAGGATTCAATTCATCAAGGGTAGGTGCCTTGCGCGAACGTTCGTGGGGATATTTCAAAAACTTCTTTGTTCCGCCAGAGACGGACTGCAACAAGTAGCGATCATCAGGCATAACTTTTACAATTTTATAGGGGCCTCTATAGGCATCATCCAACTTGACTCTATTTCTCACCTCCGTTTGTGCAAAAACCAAATCATTCACTTGAAAACGCTTTACTGGCAGTTTGCCTCTATCAAATCGAGTTTTACTAGTTTCAGCTTGTTTTTCCATCAATTGTGCGGCTGAGTCACGCAACGTTTGTACGCTAGTGGATGGTTGATCAGTGAGGTGGTCAGTGATAGAAATTAGATGCAAAGGCCTGGAAACCCGTCCAAACATCAGCCGCATGGGGGATACCTTAGTAACACTATGAGGTGTGGTATTTAAAGCTAATTGAATTTCTCCAACACAAGATTGCCATGTTTTATGCTGATCTGATTCAGCAGCAGTGAGCATATTACGTAAGGTACTCATAAGGCGCTCGACCTGACCGTTTGCTCGTGATGCTCCTGTGGCTATAAAATGGAGGTCAATTTGATGTGATACACAAAAATCTTGAAAATCTTTAGCAGTGAAATTTGTACCTTGGTCACAGATTATACGCTGAGGAGGACCAAAGAAATTTATGAGAGATGTTAACGCTTTGATAGCACTTGCAGCACCTAAGGAACGTGTGTGCTGCAATACACAGTACTTAGTGAATGCATCTATGAAAACGTAAAGATATTCTTGAGAGTCTTTTTTTCCGCTTAGTTTACCAGAAGCATCTAGATGAATAGTGTGCCATGGTTCTGCAACTTTTGGCAGCAACTTTGGGTATAGGGTGGAGTTGAATTTGGCGAGGTCCTGAATCTGTTTTTGATGTTTTGCACACAAGGCAGTTCTCAACAAATTTTCGAACGTATTTCGCCATATGTTCGAACCAATAATGTTGGTACAACGCCTCTAAGGTTTTCTCATTACCCAAGTGGAATAGAGATTCATGGACATTAGAAACAACAGCGTACCGAAGAGAATGGGGAACAATTGGGAGGTACCTAGTGCGAGTGTGTCGCTGTACTTTCCGACACAGTACACCAGAGTGCATCTCGTAAGTGTTTTGAATATCTGAATCTATTTCGTTAGCATTCAATTTCGAAATTATTTCAGTAACAAACGGGTCATTTTGCTGAGCTGTTAGGAGCCAATCAGTTGAAATAGATGTTAATTGCACGAGTTTTTCAGAAGAAGCTTTATATTGAGGTTTAAAATTCCTATGTTTTCCATGTGGTCGCATTTTTGGGGTTGATAAACCTAATGTTGAGGTATTCACAGACAATGCCTGATTAATTTTGGGTTTGGCAATAGGTTGTTCAGGTATCGGAAAGTTGTTGACTTCATCAGCTTCTTCAATAGGGTTCCTACTAAAAAAATCAACATGTTGCATACGCGAGGATTGACGATATTGCATTTTAAAATCAAAACTTTGCAAGAAAGACCACCACCGTTGAACACGAGGTATCAAGTCTTGCTTATTTTGAGTTGCGCGCAATGATGCACAATCTGTCACAACGGTAAACAAGTGACATTGTAAATAATTGTGAAAATGCTTTATGGCATAAAATACTGCCAAAGTCTCTAGCTCATATGAATGAAAGTTAGATTCTGCAGTCGTGGTTCTCTTACTGTAATAGGCTACTGGTCTCGGCTTTTTGTCAACTATATTAATCAAAATTGCGCCAAAACCTAAAGAGCTTGCATCACAGTGCAACTCAATGGGGTAGGATGGGTTGAAAATGGTTAAAATGGGTTCTGAGGTAAGCATGCCAATAAGTTGTTGGCGAACCTTTTCATGACTGTCATTCCAAGGAATTGGTCGATTCTTACAGTCATTAGCTGAATCATCAGTTTTACGGGTTAATTTAAACAAGGGAGCAGCTATTTGAGCGAAATTTTGGATAAAATGCCGAAAATAAGAAGCTAAACCTAAAAATTGGCGTAGAGTACGAAGAGTAGAGGGAGGTTTCAATTTTGTCAGAGCTTCAACTTTGGATTTGTTCGGTTTTATTTCTCCATTTTCTATCTCGTAGCCTAAGTATTTAATTTTCGAGACAATGAACAAACACTTCGAAAGGTTTAGAGAAAATCCAGCAGAAGTAAGAACTCCTAGAACATGATTTAATCGGATAAGTGCCTCAGCTTGAGTGCTTGCTGATATAAGCAGATCATCCATATAGCACGTGACGTAATCAAATGCTAAGTCTCCTAAGGCTTTCATAATTGCTCGTTGGTAAACACTTGGTCCATTGCGCACCCCAAAGGGCAAGGCCAAATATTCCCATTGACCGTCTGGTGTGACAAAAGCTAACTTTTCTATGGACTCTTCCTCAACTGGGATTTGATGAAATCCACTAGCAGCATCAAGAATAGAAAACCATCGAGCACCGTGTAAACGCGCTATTTGATCAGTTATCAATGGCAAAGGGTATCTATCTGGGACTGTATTTGCATTGAGAGCCCTAAAATCAACGGCCATTCGATAACCACCTGTCTTTTTAGGAACAAGAAGTATTGGGCTTGCATATGGAGAAGAACTGGGGCGAATTACTTTGGCATCTTCAAGTTCTTTGATGCGCTCTCGCACCAGTTCACGATGTACAGGACTAAGTTTGTATGGTCGACGGTGGACAATTTTGGAAGGGTCAAGAAGGCGAATTTTGAATGTTCCTGTCGTCACACGAGTATTAGGTATTCCATCAATAAAATATTGGGAATAATTAGTCAAAATTTTGATGAGATCCCCCCTTTGACTAACAGGAAGGTCAGTGTGAACTGATTCGAAATGTTGAGTGCTAACTGGCAAGACTTGGCAAGATCCTAAAGCTGGGGCAACACAAGATGGGTGAAAATCAAGTGAAGGGATATTGTCACTATGACCACCTAACACCTCACTGAACAACACGACTTCATCCTCAGTAAACTGCTCCAAAGAGCAGAGATCACCCAAGGATACAGAAAATATTTCATTTTTTGTGGTGTTTATGGTATCAGAATCAAAACAATACTTGAATACATCACCTTGGTGGGTTAATGTGCCTTCTGGGTTAGCAATGCATAGGCCAACCTGCTTCTCGACTGGCTGGGACCTCTGGCTGCTGGTGTCTCATGGTCCACGCTTGTCTGACATCTTCTTCTTTGGGCAGTTTGGAGCAATATGCCCCTTTTGGTTGCAGGAAAAGCACGTTGTATTGCTGAAGTTGGATGGCTTCCTTGGCTGATTTGATGAAGTCAAGGATGATGATGATCGACACTCTGAGGTTTTGTGTCCAGATCTTCGACATTTTCCACAGCGGGAAGTATAATCCTGAGAGGATGAATGCTGAGGGCTTTCATAGTTTGGTCGACTCTTCTTGGCATTTCCAGGACCGCTGTCATAACCTCCTGGTCTCTTAAATGACAGAGCCCGTAATTCCTGAAGCAACTTTTCACGGCTATTTATCTTTTCTGTGTAGCAAAGATGACGTGCTCTTGTGTCTGCTTGAGCTATCTGAGAGAGAGCCACTGATACAGCAATTTCTTCCACTGATGACTGGCGGAAGTGAGCAACAAATTGATTGATAGTTCGTGAGGCGAATGTGGCATAATTTTCATAATCTCGTGGTCTAGCTTGGAAACATTGAAGCATGAATCCGGCTGGTGTGAGTGCTATGTCATATTGGTGAAGAAAGAGCGATCTGAATTCGTCCCATGTGAGTTGAGGGTGGACAATAGTAGTAAACCAATCAGCAGCCTCTCCTTTTAAGGCTCTACTCAAGGCAACAATTAAACGTCTTCCTTGTTGATCCTGTGAAGTCAAACAACACTCAACTGTATTGCACCATGATTTGGGCTGAACTTGTTTATTTTTGGGGTCATACTCAGGAAGCGAAAGTTTCAAATGCTCTGAGGGGGTTTGACCTTGATTTTGTGTAAAACACTCTGCCAAAGTTTTCATTGCAAGGGTTTGTTGTGTCAAAAAATCCCGTAGGGAGTCGCCACTGTGCACTAAAGAATCGTGGTGGAAGAGGGGTGCGGAGGGAGATGGTGAGCGTCCAGAGGCCCCCCTCCTGCTCCTATGCGCCCGGGGAAAAATCGGGAGGGCGATCAGGTGATGACCCTTGTTCCGAGTAAGGTAAGGCGTCACCCGAACTGCGTTGCGAAATTGGCCGACCCCTTTCTTTTCTAGAATCCGAAAAATCTTGATAAAACTCACCTCGACTATTTCCATAGTGATTCTCATGAAATCCTGCTCGTAGATTACGATATCCCACTTCTGATGTGATGTCCCCCTCATCCTCACACAACTGTCCTTCTTCAATGTCCGATGCCATAGGGTAAATCAATCACAATACCGAATGTAATACGTTAATAATAACACAGTTTATTATAGAAACTTGACAAACACTCGAAATTAGCGTACTCCCCCTCGACGGATCACATCATAGTAAGTTAAACAGAATCAGATTCACAAATAGGTAACGTAAAATAAAACATAAATTGGAAGACGATCCTTCCTGTAACAACAACGATAACGAACTGACTGACAAAGGTAGGTAGCAGGTATATTATATCCATCTAAGTTCGCATTTGTGCCGCGAGGGGAGTTATGAGCAGCTAGTGACGACACATTGTGTTATTCGAGTGACAAATCGATTATATGATCGAAAGTGAATAAATCGATGGATAATAATTGATGGTTAAGAATACATTGATTGGCGTTCGTCCTAATTTGGTAGGTGGATAGTTCAGGGTTCCTCACTCCATCACATATATATATATATATATATATATATATATATATATATATATATATATATATATATATACGACGTTAAAATCTAGGATTGTGTTCTTTGATGTATGAAACGGATTTGTAGGGGGTCCCCGACCCTTCCTACCCACTTTCAAAATTTAGAAAGCTCATTTTTTCTTCGAAAATTCGATAAAAGGACTTTAATTTGAAGTATTTAAAAAATTTGGACAATCATCAAAAATTGTCCAATAATCATCAAAAAAACGTCCAAATAATAAAACGCTACCGAATCGTACATGTCATAATGGAAGATGAAGTAAACGTAAATTCTGTCACGATAGATCTTTCTTGATCTCAGCAACATGGAAGAGCTCCTTCCCATAAAAAGTTCCAGTCATGCAGCATAAACGTATGAGCACATCTTCGTACTGTCGTACTACATTATGATACATTGTTATGAAAAATCAGGACATTGAGCGAAAAGAAATTGTTAACTACCAATTTTATGGGAAAAAGCTCATTCTAAATGATATTCTGCAATTCAAATAAAATTTGTAGCTATTTTGGCAATAAGCTCTAACTAGTATTTCAAGCTCAGTAATATTGCGAATAGTTGCAGGTCGATCGGGCAACATTCTTACAGGATCGGTTCGATATTCATTTATACGGCATGGAATTATTTTTTGGAACTCTCATATATACATAATGAATGTGTGAATCAAAATCAAATGAAGTTATTGCCGAATCTGAACTATGGGCACCAACTATTAGCACCACACCAACGCCACAAACGTTCAGCTGATGTAAATGTACCCATTAGCTAGTATTATGTTAGTATATTAAAAATAAGTAACTAGTACAAAAATGTGTAATTCAATGATTAAATACCCAGCAAGACTTACTGGAACGTTATATAACAGGCTGTATGAACACATAGGGAGTAGACCAGTACAATTTATATACATTCTAAAACATGCCACACGGGGAATGCCAATTGCATCTAAGCCCTGTTTAACTTTAATTGGAGCTTGAAACATGAGTCAGTCCCAACTTAAGTTTTCCTTTCGTTTCCCCAAGGCCAAAATGAAATTCTGAGTTTTCCATGCCAATGCGTCAGCAGCTGACCCTGGAAAGATAATCTCACGCTATCATTTTGCAAACCATACAGAATTACTGTGCTACTGTATCATGTAAATGGGTGACTTCGAGTTCTTCGTTCCAAGCCGTAACACGTGAGCAAAGCATTGAGGAATATTATTTTAATAGCGGTTAGGTAACATTAGTAGTTATTATTTCCATTCCACCTTTATATTATACTTCATTGAAGACATGGTTTAAGAGAATTTTGTACTATAACGGATGTACTATGATAGGTATGTTACTTTCTCAAAAACCATTCGATGGAACTCTGTTAAGGCGCACTAAGAATCAAACCCTGTTTTTCAACACCGTCATTCTAGCCAATAAAAGACATTGGAATCAAAATTAGAATTCTCTAAAATTTAATTCATTTGATAAAATTCTCTATACCATTATACATAAACGTTAAAACGTGCAATGCTCAAAATTTAAATCTAAAATACAAATTAGAAAGAAACAGTCTTGCAGCACGATCGTATGAGCGAATTTTCGTATATTACCGTATCGCATTTAATGTTAAAGTGTTAGGAAATGTGAGCTTAATGAGTGCAAATAAATTGTTAGCTATTGATTTTATGGCAAAAAAAACTTATTCTAAATAATAATAGGCTATTCAAAAGGGGATTTCCAACTTTTAGCTTTTTCGAAGTTTTTATCGATATTTTTGCACATTTTAATGAAATTCAAGTACATTTTTCAGCATAATTTTGTACCTAACTTTTTAAATGAAGTATTCTATAGTTAATAAACTTTTCATTGAGCAATAGCCTACTAAAAACCGATTTTTCGTAATTTTTAGTGATTTTTTACACTTATAAATTTAACCAATTAAATGTGCTCAAAAACTGCTGGCCAATCAACTTATCCTTTCATTTAAAAAGCTTGATTTTTTTGGCGGTTCAAACGGATTTTTTAATCTCTATCCTAAGGAGAGTTATCGTCTGAAATGATACACATACAGGGTTTATATTTATATTATACAGGGTTTCTCCAAAAACGTTCCCCCCTGCTAAAATTGTCAATAATGAGCCAACAAAAATATTATTTTAGCATTGAACATGCTTCAGCCTTGAACTGACTAGCGAAAAACGTTACGCGGATGTGTCACACAATTTTTTCCTCTTGATTTTCACGAACAACCAAGCCGTTGCTGGGGAAATGAAACTTCTTTATTTTTCACCGGACAAAAATCGTTCTCCACTCGTTGGAAACCTCTCGATTTATCGCGCATTTCTTTCGTACTTGTTCTTCTATTCATGTCGTAGTTTTGTAATTATTTATGTTATAAATGGATATAGTAAACAATGCCGCTTGTTTTGTTGTCACTTGGTTGAGAAGTTAATTTTGGTTATAGTAATTGTAGACACGCACAATAACAGAAAATTACCTACTTAGATATACTCTGTTCTAATTTCGATTAGTAACATTCATTTAAATAAATTTACATTAACGAATTAGCGGGAAGAAAGCATGTTCCATGTTTTAGCATTTTAGCCGCAGGCTCAAGGCAACAGGGGGGTCAAGGGGCGGAGCCCTTGCGAGGCCCGAAAGGCCAAGTTTTTCCAATCTTGATGTTTTTTTGTAACGATTTTAAAAATGACAAAATTCCGCATTACGCATGACCGCGATTGACATCAACATCGGTATTTTGAATGAGAACCCCCATTTTTTTTATTGCAGATTTGAAATCTACGTGAAATCTCATGAAAAAATGACCCATCACTCGATTTTTTCGGTGTGCTCAAACAAGCGCAAATCTGCTCCAGAAGTGCAATAATTGAGTTTTTGAACATAATCAATAGCAAACGTACTTTTTTTTTTTTTTGCTGAATTTCGTAATGATGCTCATTTGTTGATTATCTGCAACACCAACTTGGAAAAATAGGACCAGAATTGCACTTTTCTAACACATTCCACAAAGCACAAAGCGTACTAAAATTTAGGTTTTTCGGTGTGTTTCAAAGTTGGTCTTGCAAATATCAATAAATGGACATCATTACGAGGTTCAGCACACAAAATACTCCAAAAGCATGTATAACATGTGGCAATAACATGTGTATAACATGTGCGCACGTTTCCGCGCAATTTTGTCATTTTTGAGATTGTTACAGAAAAACATCAAGATCAAGATTGAAAACAAATTTAATCATTTGACCCATTATTAACGGTTTTAGCATGGTGGGAAGGGGGGGGGGGCGTTTTTGGGGACACCCTGTATTGGGAAAAAGCGTTAAACTCTATTAGGATTCGTTTCAGAATTCCTCAAAACAGATTTCAATGAAGAAATTTTCCGAAAATTTTTGGAGCCATTGCAATGGCTTCATTTTTTTACGGAAATTCCATAGAAGGTGTGTTTTGATCAAGTCACTCAGTAACAAGTAAGTTGAGAGTTACGAATATGTTAGTTCTGAATAAATTAGTAGTACCTACCAGTTACATAGGAAAAAGCAATGTCACAATATAGATGTTACAGGCAAAGTATGAAATTCCTTCATTTTAAACTCTATTTAGACACAATGGCTAGACAATGTACACAATGCCTAGGCAGTGTATATAATGCCTGCCATTGATTTAGACAAAGTATAAATACCCACCATTCGAACCTATATGCCCAACTAATCTGAATTTTTACTAAGGGATTGACTACTTGATGTTATGTATTTTTGAGATTCGAGCTTTCGAGCATCCATACCACCAAACTCTATGTACACATCATTCTGACCTACATGTCCAACTAATCTGAATTTTAATTAAGGGATTGACTACCTGGTGTTATGTTACCTGACCTTATGTATGTTTGAGATGCGAGCTTAGGAGCATCCAGACCACCAAACTATACACATCATTCTGACCTATATGTCCAACTAAGGTGCCCAGATCAGGTGAGGACTGATCAGAATGACACTTTGCCGAGAGCAAGATCAGGGATTCTATACAATGCCTAGGTAAAGTATAAAATGAGATTTATTTTACACACTACCTGCTCCATTCACGTATTCTGTACAACGACTAGGCATTGCACACGATGCCTTATTTTAACCCATGCAGTAATAATTGTTATTTCATAAGAAGTGCATTGAACGGCTCGTTGAGTAAATGCAACAATGTGTAATAAACAAGAGCAGGATATCGGATTATAGTGAGATTGAGGCAAGACCTCAATGTAAGCAGCATTTGTGCGTAATAAATCAATATTATATATTACGATTGGCAATAAATTGGTAGCATGATAAACGCATTGTGGTACATTATAAGAATGCAAATACGTGCGTCACCATGTAGTTGCAATTACTTTTGCTCTTGATAACAGGGTATAGTCACTACACGCCGTAGCTGCCTGAGGGAGGGCGACTTGGGGGTATCACATAAACAACCGTGGCTAGATATCAACTCGTAAACCTTGTTCATTATCATTAGGTAGGTACAAGATCGAAGTAAATCACGTCAGGCCACTGGTTTAAATCACAGTTATCGATCAGATTCGGTAGGATAATGATTCATTCGATCCTTTTCTAGTCAAACGAACGCCGGTGGGAAGGGTTTTTTAAATTGATCCTTAGCACAGCTCCGAGCGGCCCTGTTCAATGTGGGCCCTAGCAAAGGAGAAACAGAGCTAAGGTTTTGTTTCCTTTCACTCGTTTCATCAACGACGTGGGAGTCCAGCACATTGCAAGGTCCAAATTAACAGCCGACCTTCAACCTAGTGGTAAACCATAAGAGTGCTCTACTAAAGAGACTTAATTACATCCCCGCCATTAAAACCTCGCTAGCTGAAAGTAAGAAACAGAGGTATAAACAATAGTGGAATATGTAGAGTGAAGGTCGACAAAATTAATAGGTAATTAACGAAAAATTTAGCGAAATATAATCCAATTACTCACAAATGAACAAAGGAGGAGGCCGATATGTACGCAATTAAATTGTTCAATAATTATATTCTACAACTTCTTCACTCTTCACTCGGGCTGACGACGCCAATACGGCAAAATATTCCAGAGCCTAAAAAAAAAAAAAAAGAATATATATATATATATATATATATATATATATATATATATATATATATATTCTCATGGCCTAAGGGAATTGACATATTATCATGCTAAATTTGACACGTAGAATTTTATTAGACCTACAGAGTATGAGTGGTCATTCTGAAGATATGACAAAATTCGCTTTTCAGATTATGTTTCACCAATTGAATCCTCTTAAAAAAACTTTTATGGTACATTAGGGAGATGAGAAATTTAGCAGTCTTTCCAACGGTAAAATCAAATTTGAATTTTCTCAGGTAATTAAGGGAGTTATGGCAGTTTCAGTGATTTAAGGTAAAAAACGCTGCAAATTATTTCACAAAGGTTTATTATTTTTTCAATTGAGTTTGATCGTAGTTTTAGTTGGCTTGCGTACGTCATAAGGCCCGTCCAGACTCCTTGGACGTGTCCTATTTCGAGTTGCCACAACCTATACTTCTATAATTATATACGCATTATATTTCTCGATTTGAGCTCCTATCTATTCAAATAGTTATTGCCTTTATAATATCATTATCTAAGTACGTACGAAAAGTCGAGAGGATATGTTATTAAATATGCGTAGGAAAAGCACTGGTAGTAACACACAAGTATGACCTAGAAAAAAAACATAAACATATATTCATGCCTCAATGGAACGCCGTACCCACCTCATGGTGCCGCGGTGTATTATATGGGTATAACACGTAAAAGTAATAAATCCATTCTCCTACACCCCTTTGCTACGCCTCTGATCACTCCAGCCCCCACAAGGTCCTCCACAAGGAGGACGCCGCGGCGCCTCCTCTCACTCCACCCCCCGCTCACCCCCCTCCCCCCCCCCCCTGACCCCCTGCCATGCGTGCCAGGCGTGCTTCTAACACGTCTAACACTCAAAAACGTCGAAAAATACACTTTTTTCGCCCGTTTTTGGCCCATAGCATCTATGCGAGTAAAGCGATCGGGATGGTTAAACGTTAGGACCAACTAGACCCCAAATGGAGTCTATGTGCGAAAGAACGGGTTTTTTAAGTAAATTCTTAGGCCTTTTATGGCCCGGACGGCGAACGGCGGACGGCGAACGGCGGACGGCGAACGGCGAACGGCGGACGGCGAACGGCGGACGGCGGACGGACATTTCAAATTTGGATTCTACGCACCTTGAAACGTAAAGTGACAAAGTTTGAGGGGGGGTTATAAAAATTTTTTGCTACACGATCACATAGGCTTATTATTGGAAATAATAAACCAAAATCACGAGAAAAAAATCACAAATTTCAAGCAGAGTAAAAAAAAAAAAAAAATAAAATAAAATTATAGGGCAAATTAGTTGTACAATCGATACCTGGCCAGTGGCAGGTACAAAAGGTTAACAACCAGTATATAATTCGTAATCTCCACGATCCGTTTCAGAATTACTCAAAACGGATATTGATGAAGTATTTTTTGGAAAATGTTTCATTCAAAAATTTTGGTGCGTTAGGTGAGATTTCTGGGTTTTAGGTGGGTTAGGTGGTTTTCAGGAGTATTAGGTGGGTCTAGGTGGTTTAGGTGGGTTAGGTGGTTTTTAGGAGGGTTAGGTGGTTGGATGGTTTTAGGTGGGTTAGGTGGAGTTAGGTGGGTTAGTTGCTTTTAGGTGGGTTAGGTGGTGTTTGGTGCAGGTTGTATTAGGTACGTTGTTTTAGGTGGGTTAGGTGGTGTTTGGTGCAGGTTGTGTTAGGTAGGTTGTTTTAGGTGGGTTAGGTGGTGTAAGGTGGGTTAGGTGGTTTTAGGTGGGTTAGGTCGTTTAAGGTGGTTTTAGGTGGATTAGGTGGTTTTAGGTGGGTTAGATGGTTTTAGGTGAGTTAGGCGGTTTTAGGTGGGTTGGATGGTTTTAGTTGGGTTAGGTGGTTTTAGGTGGGTTGGATGGTTTTAGTTGGGTTAGGTGGTTTTAGGTGGGTTAGGTGGTTTTAGGTGAGTTAGACGGTTTTAGGTGGGTTGGATGGTTTTAGTTGGGTTAGTCGCTTTTAGGTGGGTAAGGTGGTGTTTGGTGCAGGTTGTATTAGGTAGGTTGTTTTAGGTGGGTTAGGTGGTGTTTGGTGGTTTCAGATTGTATTAGATAGGTTGTTTTAGGTGGGTCGGGTGGTTTTTGGTGGTTTTAGGCTGTATTAGGTGGTTAGATTCATTCTCTACAAAGAAAAGAAAAACGCTACAATTTATAGAGGAAAGAAAAGAGTGCAAGACGCCCTTCAAATTCTTTACAGAATAAATCGTGCGTGAAAATTGAGTTGGCGGTACTTCACCGCTACTTCCACGGGTTCCCAACCGATCTCCTGTAAAGGTTCGGACCTGGATGGAGGGGGTTAGAATTATTCACGATTCTCGCTGACAGGTGCCAAGTTCGATTCCGACCAGCCCCGCCTTCTAAATCATTCGCCGCGTCCTTCGGACTTGACAACGCTGTTTGTTTTCCGCCGGATAATTTACTTCTCGTCCCGTCCATTTCCTTCGTGCTCCTTGGAAATATGGGTTACTTTAGATGCCGTAAATCTCCCTCGTTGGTTGGCGAAACGGTGCGCCTGCTATTAGTATTCATCACACTTCGAAACCTCTGATCTGTCTCTCTCCAACTTTCAAGATCATAAAAACTACAAAATAAAGTGAAGTTGTTGGGATTGGAATAATGATTAGAACTGGAGGCAGCAACAGTATAATTTACATTTCAGTTATAAAAAAAAAGACACCGCAAATTATTACATAAAAGATGACATGTTTGGCATTTAACTGCGCTTTATTAATACTGTATGGGGGGGGGGGGGGGATGGCGTGATGAAAAACCAATAACCAATGTTTTTAAATATTAAATCCTAGTAAAGTAAAAGTAAAAATTATTAAACAGTTGGAAAGCTGAGATTCTGGCGCATATTTTAGGAATTTACTAGACCGCACTTTATGAAATTTGGCTCAAAAATCATACATCGGTCGGGGAAGTGTCTGTAATTTCGGTTTCCCTAAAGGGTAGATCTTAAGGGCTGAAAATTAAAAAATTCTAATCTCATAAATTCCGAAACAGTAGGGAATTTTCCGTTTGATTTATGGACATTGGAGCTCACTGAATCGAATGAGACCATCCAGGTTGTTGTACGTTCATCCGTTACACGATGAGAGAGAGAAGAGAGAAAGAGAGAGAGAGAGAGAGAGAGAGAGAGAGAGAGAGAGAGAGAGAGAGAGAGAGAGAGAGAGAGAGAGAGAGAGAGAGAAGATTCTTTACCTCTCCACAGCCTATCTGATTAAATATTTTGCTATTTTTTTATTTAAAATTTTAAACTTTTGAGTAATAATTTACAGAGCTTTTGTCTGCTGTGCTCTACTTCAATCGTGGAATAAGAACAAATATGTTGATGGGTATTGTAGTAATGCAGAGGAGTAATTTATTATGGAAATTCAACTGGGAATAAACAACTGAATTTGTCAATAATCTTATTTCTTCTTTGTCTTCTTATTATATGACAGTTTATTATTGCTGCATTAGATAGTCCGTCTACACAATTAATTTAAGGAGCTTATGGTACAATATCAATATAACTACACGGGAGAAGGCACCTACCGAAATATTGGTTGAATTGATGCGGAATTTTTTGTTTGTGGCATCATATGTAACATAATTAATGGCACTTTGATACCAGCAATAAAAAGTCATAATTTGAAAATTCGGTGAAATGCGGGAAATTTGACGTGTTCAAATACCGCAAGCACAGGAGTGATTGGGTGGTGGGTTTAGTTTTCTCAATCAACCCGCTAGCATGTAACCATCAGCAAAACAGCAGGAAATGGATACCAACAGTTTTCGAGATAACCGAGTGACAGCGATCATGTTGCAACGTATCACCGGAGTGTCTGACATCATAAAGTCCATAGTTTACAAGGAAACCAATGATTCCACTATGATGGTGGGAAAACACCTCGGGGCATCCGAGTCGGTAACCATGACGATAATGTCGTTAACTACAAACTTGCAACGTGTCTTGGGAGTGATTCATTCTCCGATAGGGCGGCAAGTTGAGGAAACATTGCTGTTTCCTGTCGATAGAAATCTGACTGGTTCTCTGCAAATATTTATTACGTAACATTGCAATAAAATCCCGGAAACCAAGATATATTATAATATGTATTTAATCTATACATTTACATTCACATTTGACGTTTACATTCACTCGCATGACTTTACAAACTTCCTTCATTGATCGATTCACTATTCAGAATCACGAAAATTAGCAGCAGCTACATAAAATACTAGGTAATTTGACCTCGCGATTAAATCGGGCTCCCTCAATTGTATTGAATTAGGTACATAAATATTAAAACAATACTTATGAAGTCACAGAAGAGGAAAAATGAAATTCATTTTAAGACTACTAAACTTATAAAATAGTTTAGGACTAAAAAATTTTAAAACCAGATTATTATGGTATATCAACTCCACGAATAATAAAAAGCTAAACGATAAGTATCATAATCACCATTAGAGCTCACGACTCAAATTTCGCAAAACCATAATCTATTTAGGACAAAAAAGTTCCAGTCATGCAGCATGATCGTATGAGCGAATTTTCTCAAATTACCTATCGTATTACGTTAAATTGCATTAAATTTGAGCGATTTCAGTAGAAGGAAATTGTTAAACACCAATTCAATGAAAAAAAAACTCATACTAAATGAAATTTGGGCATACAGCAGAAAAGATTTTAAATTTTTCATTTTTTTTTTTTTTTTTTTTTCGAGGTTTTTATAGATTTTTTAGCAAATATTAATGCAATACGTTTTTTACTACGTTTCAGTAATGCAATACGTTTTTTACTATTATACGTACGTTTTTCAGCATAATTTTTCTAAGTCCTAGGTAATCGTTGATAATTTGGTTTTGACTGAAACTCTGCTGAAAATTTGCCATTTATAGTGATTTTTGGAGTACGTTTTTTTGGAATTTGACCAATTGTTGGCCAACGAACTCATCCTTTTTTGGCGCAAGAACGGGATTTTTATCTCAATCCTAAGGAGAGTTATCGTCTGGAATGAGATATATATATACACATATGAAAAAGCGCAAACTTTAGGAATCGTTTCAGAATGCCTCAAAACAGATTTCAATGAAGACATTTTACAAAAATTTCGATTTAAAAATTTTTGAGCCATCGCAATAGCTTCATTGTCTACGAAAACTCGCAAAAGTCACATTATTACTGAAAACTAGTTAGTAGGAGAGTGATCGTAACTACGATTGCAACGTGCAATCGTAACTACGACTGCAACGTTATGGAAAATATTCTACAGCCCCAAAATTTCAACACATCGTTGAAATCGTTGCATCACTCACTTGGTAGTTAAATTCAGAGGAAAACAAATCTTCCAAGCTTGGGCCTATAGTTACTATCCATCATGAGGGGACCCAAGTACAAATTTCAAAATTCAATTTTTCAAGCTGAAGATAATGTTAAAACCTAGTAGGTTAGAAATTACCAACATTTCTTACGCGCGAATTTTGGACTTATGGCTGGGGGTTAGGAAAACAACTTTGCAACGCCACCAAAGGTGTTACAAACCGAATGTTAAACAACGTTTATACGATCGTATCGGTAGATTGGTGTTCGTATTAAGAAATGAAAGGATAAGTTAAGCCTACTACAAATATTTTAAAAGTTACTACTTACGTAACCACCGAATATGTCTTATAATTCAGGGGGTTATGTCTCATATCGTTCGACGTATGCAATGCACAGACCAGCGGAAGCAGTTTACTTCATTTTTATCATAACGTTTTCAATAAGGCAAAACGCGTTTGCACCATCACATAAATTGGTCACTTTCATAAAACTGGTTCTAAGTAATAATATGATTGTAATGACATCCTACATAATCCAATAGGTGTAAAGGACTTCACAGCATGTTCTTTTTTATTTTCCTTATTTTTAGCGACATTAGGGGCTCTTACCTCAACTTCTGGTCATTTTATAGGGGCACTTCCTTTCATCCATCTCTTACTCCTCCTCCTGCAACTTTCTTCATCCCCAAAGCTGGTGCCGGGTAAACATGGGCGTCCTCCTCACTTTTTAAAAATTTAATTATTTCTCAATTGAATGGTGTGCCCCTCCGCCTTTGAAGAGAGTTTATATATATTTATATATATTTTTTTTTTTTTTTTGTGTGTGTGGTGTGTGTGTGTGTGCGCGCGCGCGCACGTGTGTGTGAGAGAAGAGAGAGAGAGAGAAATTTACCTTCACGGATTTTTTTTCTTTTTTTTCAGGACCGATTAATAACGACGCGCGAGACGTAAATCTACCAGTCCGCTCGAAAAACGAACGCCCCCACTCGCAACCCATCTCCAGTATTCCATCACATTTTGATGGATTTCCTTCTTCCTGTACTTGATTTATCTTCCTTGACGTTAGAGCACATTTTATTCCACCAGTTGATGGAGATATGTGTACTCTTCAAACTTCCCAAACGACAGTGAAAAACATATGAAACTAAGAGTTTATGGTGAAAAGATGAAACGACCATAGTGAGATAGATTTTGTGGAGTCAGAATTCCATTGGAACTACATCAGCTGGTTATGATCGTTAGAATTCAATAGGCGAGTTAAATGTCCCGATTTTAAAACCACTTACGCTTTTTAATAGCCATTAATGAAATTTAGCGTGGACTCGGATTCGGTCGCACCTTGAAATTCAAACCAACAAATTTTAGGGGGGGGATCGGCCAATCAATTCCAGAATGGTTCATTATTGAAAATAATTAACCGAAACAAATGAAGTTTATGAAAAAAAAAATTGTTTAATTGGTTCGCCGATTCAGCGATTTTATTGTACGGTTCAGAAACAGTGAACTGAAGAGAAATGACGCGCTGTCACTCCGTGCTATTCTGAGGTGAATACCTGAGAAATCACCTTCCAGATACGATCTCTGACGGCAATCTATGGTTATGGAACAGGGCGAATCAAGAACCCAGAGAGATTCAAATCAGAAAGCACAAATCGGGTTGAACTGGAAGGATCCTCGGAACGTGTTCGAAGACAGACTGTCTATCCAAAAAGCCTGATCACCGTCAGTGACGATACCGATCCTCTAAAACAAAATGTGTTTTATTTTTAAAAATCTCAACCTTTAGGATACCCATAGGTAAAGACAAAGTCACCGTCGTTTAAAATCTTCTGGTCAAATTTAACGGCTGCACGGGCCATTAAAACTGTTTCTAGCCTCAACCATAGAGAAGTGTTTGTGGTAAAAAAAAAGGAAGGGGGTGGATAAATGGAATAATTTGTTCATCACTGAACGAACTGGTGATCTGATGTTCGGACGAATTAAATAGGATTGATCTGAACGTTCTTTTGGGTTACCTATCAAGAGTATTTTTACTCTGTGATATGGGGGGTGATTGTGGAGGGGGAGTGGGGGTTGATCTCAGTAGTTCGGTCCTAAGAGGTAAGTACTTTTGAGTAAGGACTTTATTGAATCAGATTAATAGAAGAGTCGTAAAATGTGATAGGTGAAGGGGGTGGGGGGGAGGTTTGGGTGAACCAGATAGTTGACTAAAAATAAACGTTTAAAAATGTATGTACAAAATGATGCTGAAAAATAAATGTATTTAAATTTCATTGAAATTTGCTAAAAAATCGATAAAAACTGCACAAAAAAACTATAAATCTAAAACTTTTTTTTTATAGTAGATTATTATTTAGACTACGTTTTTTGCAATAAAATTAATAGTGAACAATTTCCTTGCACTCAAAAAGCTCAAATTTCAAAACAATTTAACATAATATAATACGATAATTTATGAAAATTCGCCTCAAACAGTCATGCTGCATGACTAGAACTTCAATTGTGGAGTAGGAAGAAATAGGGAAGAGACTTTTTACTTATTTATGCATTTTCACGGTTTTTACGTTAATTTGGAATTGCAAAACGGAAACATTTTTTGCGTCGTGCTGAATTTGAACCCAGGACCCTCTGCTAAATAGCCTATAATGCTAACCACTTGACCAAAGTGGACATTATGAGATTATGAACAGTTACTGTACTTCGCTACATGTTGTGGCCCACGTTCAACACCCACCGACGAGGGTACGAACCGACCTATTAAGGTGCAAATTTATTTACTTATGTACCTATAATAACTACATATCATATTCACATAAGTAGTTACTGTTTAATTATATAGTTATATTCACTCTTTTTGTATCAAAAGTCTTGAGTTATATTAACGACATGAACACAGCACAAATTCTGTTTTAGAGGAGGATAGTTAAACGCAGCCCTCTTTATTTTCCATATCTATCTCGTGAGTACTGCTATTTATGTACTTGACAATAAATATTATTATAATGACAAACGACGTGTTAAAACAAAAATAAGTCACCAAAACAACGAACGTTGATTGGGATAGTGATCAGATGGCGTTGATCAGATAACTAATCACAAATCATGACGTATGACTAGAAAGAGGGCGGAGAAAGCTGCTGCGGGCGTTTTGGGAGGCTCTCAGGAAATTCAAAATCTAATCTTTTTATAAAATCACAGACACCCGAAAAAAAAAAAAAAAAAATCTTTCAACATTTACCTTTAAATCACATCCACTTTTTATTTCTGAAATAGAAAAAATGTGTGCCAGTTTCACATTGGCGAACGATTCAACACTACCATATAATTATGATTATTACTAATAATAAAATTACTTACGAAATGGGAAAATGCTGAATGCGAAATCATACCTGGAACAAAAATGAACTAGTTATGCAAGGTAGGTACCAATAATAACCTAACATTTTCTGAAGAGAATAATTTGAGATGGGGCATTTTCAGAAAGGCAAAACAACAATTGTACCCGCGTTAAGTGTGAACATTGTCTTCAAAAGATTTTTCAAATTTATGGAAGACTTAACGTCACAGTTAAACCACATGGATGCATTATAAGGATAAAATTTAGGCAACCTATTCCACTTACAATATACTACAAGTTAGAGCTTTTGAATGCAACAGACGGTGAAGAAGAAAACAGGCGCCTGAAAGTTTTTGAAAAAAGTCTGGACCGTCGTCCTGGTGCCCAGTTGTTTGTCGGCTAACGCTCAAGAAGGCGATCATCGGCGCATTTCATTCCGGTTTCACCCCTCAAGTCTTTGCCCGTTAATGACCCAGCAGCCTTCCTCGGAGGACGTCCGGTCTTTATTCGCTCATAGGGTTCAAGGCCCCCGGGAATGAATCTAACATACAGAATTTTTGAGAAAATATCCACACGGCAGGATCAGGTTGACAAGCCAAAATCAAGTACGATGAGAACTAATCACTCGCGAAGAATTTGTGGACACACATTTCAATGAAGAACATTTGGTAAGTAATGCATGCATTACAGGAACGTTCCTATGAATGGAAAGAATATCATTTTGGTGAGAATAATAAGAGAAAAATAAAACAAAAGTAACATGATTTCTCGGAAATCTCCTCCCTTCTCCCCCAATTTAACCCCTTCACCGGCAGTAAATTTGAAATTTCCGAGGTCGCATAACTGGAATAAAATCTGGATCGAACAACTATCGTTATTACTCCCTCTATTCACCTCCTTCCATCAAGAAATTTAAAATTCCTGTTACATTTTCCAAAACTAGACCAAATTCTAAGTTGAACACGAAAATTAGACAAGAATAGTTAAAACATCATGATTTATCAGTATTACTTGACACTTGAAGCTGTAAAGGCTGCATTAATAGACAGTCGACCCACTAGACCAGGCGGTCTCATTTGAAACGAGATAGGGTGGTCTTCTCCTTTTCTGAGATTTGGAAAAGTAGAAGGATAATCGAGCAAACCATCACGTCACTGAAACGTGAACGACACTGAACTTTTTAATAAAAAGTTGAATATATATACACTCGTAAATATACACACATTATTTAAAAGAATTTTATGTTAAAACACCTTAATGAATAGATATACAGATGGGTAGATATATCAATTAGATATACCAATTAAAACTTAATTAATTAGGTAAATACGAGTATGTTACAACAAATCTGGTTTAAAATCAATAATAATTTTTGTGGGACACTGTGGGAACATAGTTGTGCTATTAAATCAAGATCTGTTGATTATGTGAACAAAGTAGATAGTTCGTCCGACAGCCAAATATCCAGTTCACCTACTTGGGAGTACCTATATATGCAGTTGTCGATACTTTCTGATTTCAAAGTATATACCTATTCTTTGTAGGCATTCGCATGTACATTTCGTAGTTCAAAGTTGTATCTGCCAACATGAAGATTCAAACAACGAGCAGGTTTGTGTTTAAAAAATCAAGTTTCTATATAAAAGCTGTCGTCAGTTCAATAACAAGTTGAGTAGGTTGGTAGTATAATTAGTGCTAGGTACCCATTCAGATCTTAGAAATTACCATTTGATAAAGCAGGGAAGGCACTCAAAACGAACTATTCCACGAGGTCTGATTAAGTACACTTCATGTAGATAGTTGGAAAAAAGATGCCATAATCTACTCGATCTCGAATTCAAGAGAATCGTTGGCATTAAAATACTAAAGAGACCTTAGCGTGACGATAGCGTTCGGTTATTCGTATGCATACGTGATGGAATGTGCGAAGAGCCAGCATCTGCAGTTGCTTGCTCTAGACGCTGCTCTAAGCGGGGGGAAATCGTACGGGAAGAACACAAACTCTCTATCAAGTAACTGACTAAGTCCGGCATATCTAAAACAGAGCAGTTTTGCGTTGATCTTGGAGGAGAAGACTATTCTGACGGACCCAACCCAAGTATCAAACTTGAACATCTCACTCCATTACTAACGCACCATCAACTGCTATTCCTGCTAGTCGATGATCACGCCTCCGAGCCACCCCGCCGAGCTTCACCCATTAAACGACACACGACGAGGTAATGGCCTGAGCCAGGGTGAGGATCCTGATAGGATCTTCGATTTCCTGGAGGCTGTGGGGTGATTCGGGATGGCTCGCTTCGGTTTAGAACTCGGGTTATTGAAACAGGCGATTTCCCCTCGAATCCAACGGCTCATAACGGCAGTATCGGCAACATTATAGAACGTATAACAGAGATAAAAGCTGCCAATTGCCAGGCCACTGACCAAACACGGTTTTGCAGGTTTCATCACGTCACGGTTCTGGAGAGAATATTGAAATACATTATGTTCCCTCATTGCTTTTGGTTCATTATTTCAATAATGAACCTTTGTAATCGACCAAGAAAAACCTTTCAACACTCCCTGAAAAATTTTTTTTTACGTTTCAAGATGCGTATAATCCAAAATGCTACGAATTATTACATAACGGTCTACTATTTCTGTTGCAGATAGCCATTCTACGTAGATCATTGGTCTATAATTATAAAAACCCCGTATGTAATACTCGTATATGATCAGAACATGGCGCATCGTGCCTCCGAAAACGGTTCACACTTTTACAGTTCCAAGACCCCGCAATTTTACGCTTCACAGTAAGGATGTTCAAAAAAACGGGAAAATGACGCTTCAAGTAATTTACGTTAGCGCATGCGTAGAATGGTGCAATGACTTGAGAAAAATGAAATTGGTAGAGTAAAATCTACAGCCTAACCCACAAATACCCAAAAAATGTAATCAAAATCTGATGAAAACTAGACTTTGTTCACGGAGTTCACTTTCGCGCATGCGCAGGAGCTAATAATGATGCAATTAAGTTGAAATTAACATGGGACAATTAAATTATTGTCTTTGTACTAAACTATGCACCAAATTTGAGCGGGATTGGACGACTACGGCGTAAAAAAATTATGCTTGAAGGAATTTACGTTCGCACATGCGCCGAGTGAAGTATTAAATTGGGAACAACGAAACTCATAGGGGACCATCTGTACCCTAACCCGCTGAAATTGTGTATGGACATCGATAGAGTCCCTGGTTAACACATAGGCTTCCTCCAGATTTTCTCCTTTATCGAGAACTCGGCTTTCCCAAACGACTTCGCCTGGATAAAAAAACTTTGTAATTATTAAGGAAAACCCGGATATGTGTCGACCTATTCACGTCGAATGTTGATGGTGTGAGTTCACCACGTAAAGAACTTTCGGTAGTAAATTCAACGATACTAAAACGATTTCGGTGGGTTGAGCCGAGGAGTTTCTATTCGTAAAGAAAGATCTCCGAAAATTTATATTCAAAACACCTTATTAACTGCAGCAATGCTGTTCGGAAATAGTTTTATCGTAACCAAAGTTAAATTGAGTCGACACTTTTTTGAAAAATTAATGAGGTATAAGTTGAAACTTAAACTTGATTGCTGAAATTTGAAATGAAACCTTTTTCTGAATGCTGGGTAAAAATGACAAGGTACGTTTGAGTAAAATGATCTGGTAAAAATGACCCGTACACGTGGGTCGTACAACGCACGGGTAACCAACTTGTTTATTAATAATCATCTGGATTGCCCGGCCTCACTATCCAGGATATATTTACGTCTGCCACAACTCTCAGCACGTAATATGAGAGGTATCCCACATACTTTCCCTCCACCACATTATCTATGGAATCGACCTCTCCAGCGCTTCCCTCGTTCGTTGAATTTGCTTTTGGATGCATACCCTGAATTTGATGCATTTACCCACTTATTGTCTAATCTAAAATCTCTGCTCACTTCATGCTCCGTAATGTTCTAATTGTATTAATTTTGTAACAAGTGGAAAAGCCCGTGTCACCACGGGATGCAAGTACAAACTTTAATTATGCAAATAAAAAAGCAAACTTTCCCTCGTTTTTGCACTTTTTCTTGTTTTTTAATATGAAGGAATCTGATTTATAACTTGGTAGAATTATCTGCACCAGTTTTCTTCATGCCGGTCAGTTTAAAAAAAATTTGAAGAGAATCGGTGCAGGCGTTCAAGCGTTATCACTTTGTATGTATCCTATTATTATAATAGATAATGCGTGTACATATAATATATTCTATGTTTTTCTTATTGTATTTTTTGTAAATTGTGTTTAAGATGTGAACGTTCCTCTCTGATTATTTTGTTATTTACGTGCATTAGGGCTTGCCCTGTAAACATAATAACATAAAAATGAAAATTATTTCAATCTTCCGTATCGAAAAAAATCCAACGAAAACCCAATGTGAAATTTCACCTGTCTCATTACAACCCATCAATTGAATGATCTCGTGAAAGCTTTCCGAAAAGGTGTAATATGATGGGTTTAGAAAGATTGCAAGTGGACTTAACTCCAGTGAAAAGAAAGTTGAATGACGCCATAGAGGAATGGTTCCTTCGTCCACCTGGGAGATCCCCCAAAGTAATTTAAATTTTGTTTTAAACGGTTCTTTCATGTAAGAGTATTTAAACAACGTGAACAATTATGTAAGATGATGTGTAGCTTAATAGCCTAAATCATTTTGATTGGCTAGCTAAGGATGATTTTTCTCTGTAACATAGAAGGAGAGAGACTTCCATAAAGTCATATCTAGGCCAGGATAAGTGCTAAGTACACAAGATTGCAGGAAACCCACTTCAAAAACCGCAATATTCTCGTATTATACGGCATGAGGAGTCGTAGACTTGATATTACTCTCTGACGATGGTGCTTTTCATAAGTGAGCGAGGGAGTTTCATACGTAACAATGATTTCTAGTGGTACGCGGAGGTAGTCAATGCTTTATTGGTTTAGTTGAAGAGAAAACTTATCGGAAAAATAATCTCATTCGAGTTATCCCTGCAGCATCTTCTCCCCGTTAAATTAGGCTCGGAAGAGGGCGGAGGTCGGCAAATATCAAGGCCCATTCTTCCTTGTCAAGCAGTCAATAAATTCTTATTCAGCGCTCTCACCCCCCCTTTCCATCATGTAGATCTTCCCTTTTTGTGCCTTCGCTTTTCTTCATAATAAATGTTCTTTTTCCCCGAGGTTTCGATTCAAGGGAAAAGAGGAATGGGAAACATCCCAAATGTGTTGCCCTTTTTTGAATATGCGAATTCCTTGTTGTAGGACTTCAACAATCAGCAAAGTTGTGCTCAATATCTTGAAAGGGATAACTGGGGGGGTTACTTTCGTAGTACGTAACAGGAGTATGTAGTGCTTTTTGAGCCAACAATTCAACCGAAAATGTTACCTTACGAGCCAAGGTTGTGTAGGTACTGTTACGAAATTGGTAGATGTAGGTCGCTGTCTAATTGGACACTCCACTTGTTAACCTCTTAATCAGCTGTTCATATTCTAATTAACATATGTTATAAACATCACAAGTCAGGCTCCGCCGCGCGCCACCAATGCCACCATCTGACCATCTAACATAATACATTGCATACATATTGCATACACAATGAATCGCTCAAGTCTTTCTTTATTATTTATGATAATATTACAGGTACCTGTAATCGACATCTAAGTGCGTACCTATATGAACATCCTGACCTTAAGAACTAATAGAAAATCAGCCAAATTGGGAGTGCAATACCTTGTTGAGCATTATATAGTCAGGTATCTAGGCGAGAAAATCGGATTTGCAGAAGTTCAGCCTTATCCTGAATGCCAAAGATACGATGCTCCACTTCCAATTTCAGCATTCAGACTTTTAGAAGTGCCGACCGTCGTAAAAAGCTTTGGATTTCAATACATTGAACTGATTGCTGTATAAATCAAACGATACAACTACCCTTTTATTCCTAAACTTTTCGAAATTCCAATTTTCCCCTTCTTCAGAGATACTATTATTAAAAATTGTAAAATATCTACTTACTTATGGTTTTGTTTTTTGTTAATAATCAAATTTACTTAAAGTTATGAGGTTTTTTTATCAAATTATATTTTCAAAAAGCTCATAACTTTAAATTCGATTTTCAACAACAAAAAACTATAAGTAAGTAGACATTTTACACTTTTAAATATTAATCTCCCTGAAGAAGCCCCAGTTTCTGGGGAGAAACGTTGGAGTTTAATTAAAAAAAAAGAAAGAAAAAAAAAAAAAAAAAAAATTTAAGGACAGAAGGCCTTTTTTATAAAGTTTGTTACAACACATACACACACAGAGTCATTCAACCAATGTTGTTCATAATAAACTAAAAATTCTAAAACATAAAATACGTGGGAAAGTTTGTTTTTGGCTAATATATTTGTCGTCTCTCCAAAATGAAAACAATGATTTCGCTACATGTAGTGCAGAACCGGAAACAGAATAAAATTGATTTGGATGTTTGTTTTTTCCCCTTAGTTGTAAAACACCTAGTTTCGAGCCATTCCTCGAGGAATAATCGGTATCAGAGAATATCGAGGCCCTAAGTGGCCAAGATTCTTATCAGAACGGATGGGGTAGGAGTTACAATAATGAGTTTGTTGTGTGGGCTTGGTAAACATCGCGAGGGACCAACGTTCGCATAAACTACCAGGAGAAATCCCCCAGAGCCGGACGTCACTAAGATTTTCGACCTCTTTTCCGAGGGGATATTTTTCTTCGTTGTCACAAGAGGATTCAGTCTAGCTGGAGAACATGAGACTCAGGAGCGACCGGAGAGCCCAGAATGAATAAAAGAGTAACCTCTTCTGTCCGAGGGAGTGGGGAGTCAAAAACGGGTTACCCGTTGGTTGGAAAACATTGCTATTCTTTTCTTTCTGCGAAGGAGAACTGATCTGGGTTAAGGAATACTGACGTACAACAGTTGCTAGAAATAAGGTCGGCTCCAAAAGATTAAATTCGACTCTCCTGCCTGACGAGGTTCAATACGAAGAGATGGTAGATCATTGACGAATCATCACGTTTGTTTCACACATACATACTCACGTTTATTTGAGAAAATTACACTGCCTTTCCCTTTAGTTTATTATTTTCAATGATTAACCATTTGTAATCAACGAGGAAGAAAAAATGTCAACCCCCTAAAAAAAATCCGCCGTCAAAAGCTTTTATGGAAACTACTAGACCAAAGTATTCGTACTCAAAGATTTTTACCGATTTTGAAGTTCAGTTGTAATTTTGTTGAACTGGGCATGGCCCCATGCAGTAAATAGGCGTAAAGCCTTGTCAATAAAGATTTTTTTATTTCATTAATGAGATTAATTCATTTCAAGCTTAAGAAATGGGTCAAAAACTAATATATATAGAATCCCGGCATCAATTTCATTATTTTTATCAACACAGAATGTGTTTTTGCGATCACCAACCGGTTAAAAACTGGAACAAAATTAAGTAACGAAAGAACGACATGTGATACCGACAGACTTGGTACCAAACCTTCGCTTATAATTAACAACAGATGCTATGCGGAGGATTACTAGACTCCAAGTTATTTCTTACACATAATTATGCATTATTATAATAACATTATGTAAAATTAACATTAAAAACGCAAAAACACATTCTGTGTTTTCTAATTTCATTCGGGGTATGGAAAAATGATCAACCTAAGGGTGTAGGGGGACAAAGGTTTTTTTTTTTTTTTTCCAGACATTGATAAATCATTCCAATGAATCGAACCACCCGGATCGCAGTACGTTCATCCGTTCGCTCTTTGTAAGGACAGGAAGTTTCAAAGGAAAAAAGTTCCAGTCATGCATGATCTTATGATCGAATTTTCTTAAGCTCGTATTTGTAATACGTTAAATTGTAATGAAATTTGAGCAATTTTAGTGCCAATAAATTGTTAAATCTAATTCAAAGCAAAATAAACATTTCTAAATAAAATCATACAATCCATAAAGATATGGGACTTTTAGATTCTTTTTGCAGCTTTTATAGATTTTTCGTAAGTAATGAAATTTAAGAACGGTTTTCGACAAATTTTGTGCAAAAAATTTTTAATGAACTGCTTTATCGATAATAATTTTATTTTGAATGAAATTCTGCTAAAAATAATTAGGTAATATCAAAAATTTTTGGCCGTTTTTTTTTTTTTTTTTTTTAATGTTAAGTAGGTACATTTTTGGAAATGTGACCAATTTAATGTGCTCAAAAAGTGCTGGCCAACGAACTCATCCTTTCATTTGGAAAACTTGATTTTTTGGCGCAATAACGGAATTTTTTTCTTAATCCTAAGGAGAGTTGGTATGCCATTATGCGACCATGTGGTGAGCCCAACACAAAGGACGAGCCAGCCTCGTTGTCAATGCGTAAAGCGTTTCACCAACACCAATAATAATAAAAAATATCAATTTTGTGAAACTTTTTTAAATAGAACGATTTTGGTTCACTAAAAAAAGAAGAAAATGAATAGTGGTTCAATCTTTTTCCTGACCTACCCGTCCGGATTTATCAATATCGGCCTTACCTGTCCGTCGCCGTCCAAGCAGATTGTTTCAATATACCAACACATTTTCTCACCGTCAATCTACCGAAATCGTCCTTCTAATTGTGACTATAAGCTAATCCAACTCGATTACCCCAGCGTTGCTCGAGGGCCGAGTGATGTGAGACGGAGGAAATGTTGGATCGTGGGAAAGGGGAGAGGCCTTCGTAAACACCTACAGGAACACGACTTCAAAGGGAGCGCCAAGTGCCAGGGGAACACAAATCTTCGGGGACCACGCGCCATATGGGCCTCAGGTGGCGACGTGTAAGTATAAATATTTTTAGCACAAAATGAAGATTCTCCTGGGAAGCTTGGATATTCAAGTTTGAAATTGGTAAAAGATTACGAAAATGTTTGCACAATAGTTAACCATACCACTATAAGATACCCGATAGGTACTAAAAGATAACAATTATTGTAACAGATACTTACCTTGAACAATGAGTTCTACTTAAATTCAATTTTTTGTTAATAAATATTATTAAATCAATTGCAATTAAAAAACCTTCGTAATCGACCAAGAAAGAATAAATAACGAATTTTCATACAAAATGAAGCAAATGCTTATCTAAAACTCGGCGCTCCGCGCCTCGCCAGGGGGCAAGCCCCCTGGACCCCCGGTTACCTCTATTTACATACTTCGGACGAAATTATTGAAACACAGAATGTGTTTGCGTTGTCGCGCAACCAAGTGACAACCAAACAAGCGTCATTGTTTACTATTCATTTATAACATCAATTTATATAGTTATAGTATGAAACTACGAAAAAAAATACGAAATAAATTCGTGATAAATCAAGAGCGATTTATCAAGTAAATGTCCTAAAGAGGCTACATACGAAATTACAGCTTCCTAGAGTGTAAAGCATAGAAATTAGCTTTAAGAGCCACACATCTGATCCGGACCCTGAGCATCGTCAAGTAAATGTCCTGAAGAGGCTACATACGAAATTACAGCTTCCTAGAGTGTAAAGCATAGAAATTAGCTTTAAGAGCCACACACCTGACCCGGACCCTGAGCATCGTCAAGTAAATGTCCTAAAGAGGCTACAAACGAAATTACAGCTTCCTAGAGTGTAAAGTATAGAAATTACCTATTCAAATTATTTAACCTCCGCTTCACAAATCAAACCGTTTTCGTAATACTCAGATCACCTGCTATGAATCAAATCATCGAAACACAAGCTCAATGAAATCATCAGAAATTAACAAGCGGTTGCAATCATGTTCACAATATCAATTATTGAGAATGATCACCTGTGTGTAAACAATTATTTATATAACCATGCTCATAACTCAGTTTGTTGGACACGCACTTCGCAGTAGTTAACATAATATTGTTGGATAAATCGAGAGCTTTCGAACGAATGGTCAACGAATTTTGTGGGATGAAAAACGACGAAGTACCATATCCCTAGCAACGACTCGGTTGTACGTGAAAATCATCCGTCACACATTTCGTTACCATCCCGCGTTCCATTTTCGGCTAGTTAGTCCATGGCTAAAACACATTCTGTGTTAAAATTGTTAAAGCTCTAAAGAATAAATAGCGAATTTTCGTATAAAATGAAGCTATGACCCTAAAAATTTTAAAATCAAAATTGAGATAAAAATTGCGTTCTTGCTACAAAAAATCAAGCTTTTCGAGTGAAAGGACGAGTTTGTTGACCAACACTCTTTGAGCACATTAAATCGGTTAATTTCAAAAAATCTGGTTAAAAAATAACTAAAAATGGCAAAAAAAAAAACGGCTGAAAATTGATAGATTTACATGATTCAGCAGAATTTTAGAAAATAAAGTTAAGCAACAATGAACTGGGACTTTGAAAAATTTCCATTTGAAAGCGCTGATTTTTTTTTTTTTTTTTAAATGACCTAATTAAACATAAATAGAACATTTGTGTATAATTATAAAACGAGGTATAGGCTCTATATATGACTGCACAGGCGTAGGCCGTTTTCAATCTACAGTGTTGATGTTCATTGTTTCTCTGAAGGTTCTAGCCGTCGAGCAATCTCGCGGGTTTCATTAGATTCTTTGGAATGATATCTATAAATTACACCCAAAAGAACACTACTGATCTTGAAAGTTTTGAGGTCTCGATTATTTAATATTTCAGCCTTTGAATTCAACCCTATAGGGTAGATCAAAAGTGATGCCGATGTTACGGGCACCCCCTCGGCTTATGTATGAATTTCGAGCCAAATTTCATAATTTTTGGTCCAGTAGTTTTGGAGAGAAGCTTTAGATGGAGTACGCTGGACGCACGGAATTTTGTAATTAGGCTTTTGGATTCTACCCAACTTCGGTTAAAAACAATTTTTCTTGGTCGATTGCAAAGGTTCATTATTGAAAATAATGAACCAAAAGATACATATAATTATTAATTATTATATATATTATTTTGTGTTAAATATAGAAAGAATTTCACGAATATATAGAGGAAAGAAAGAATCTGACAAAGATCAAAGCTGTGACAAAGATCAAAAATCGAAATATCAGATTCTTTCTTTTCTCTATATATTTGTGAAATTCTTTCTAAATTTAAAACAAAGTATTTAGTTCAGTAGAACCACGACTAGTTCAAGTGTTCCTATTATATATGTTTATATATATGAATTTTTTCCTTCGTTCATCCAACCAAGCGAGATCCCCTTTTTTGTTAGTTTACTTGGAAATATATTTTTTCTCTGCAGTAGCGTCCTATGGGACCAACCGAACCGCCCCCCGAGTTGTTTTTCTCCAGGATTTTTTCTCTTAACAATTCCCTCTTTTACCGTTTTCTCCCCTTTTATTTTTCTTTGACCCCTTCCATCTCCGCTCAGCTGCTTTTCTAGCAGAATGTTACTCAAATAAAGTTTGTTAACCATAAAGTAGAACATTAAAAAATTTATGTACAAAATTATGCTGAAAAATGTACTTCAAAATGTCATCAAAATTTCTTAAAAGAAATCGTTAAAAACTGCAAAAAAGCTAAAAATCCAAAATCACTTTTTGAAGAGCAATTTATTTTTTACAATACGCTTTATTTCATAAAATAATAGCTAAGAATTTCTTTGAATCCCACATGCTCAAATTTCAAAACAATTAACATTGTACGGTAATTTTCGAAAATTCGCTCATACTTCATGACAGGAACTTTTTATTTTAACGCGTCGTATTTTCATGCTGTGGCTGAAAATGATAAATTCAGACTGAGGAGCGAAAAGATAGGAGATCGGAAGATTCTCGATTTGAGGTCGATGAGGTCTGGAATATAAACATTCGAGCACCGAGAGAATACGGAAAATGAAGACGACCCAGTGCCGCTTAGCTCAGGCCGTTCACCTCAAAACGTACGGGCTTAGTGAAGAATATTGTGACGAAGAGAGATGTGGTTGAACGGCGGGGTATGCAGCAGTTGGTATGCAGGGGACGATGGAAAGGGTTCATATCGACTAAACATTCAGGAACGCTCACCTTCCCTTACGAGCCCCCACTAGAGGAGGAGCCGGGGCGAATAATAGGGACCGATAAGGGGAAAAGGGATTACCTACCTCGGCGAGAGCCCCACCCGGAAGGATAGATCTCAGGAATGGCGCGGATCCCCAGGAGCCAGCGGCGCTAACCCGGCGAGACGAGACGAGACGAGACGAGGCGAGGCGGGGCTGGAAGGATGAAGGGAAGATCTCATTACCGAGACTAGAACAAGGGTCCCCTTCTTAGAGGAATTCCTCAATCAACTCCTCGCCTCCACCTCAACATCTACTTAGAACTATGAACTCCTTCAGAGATTAAGGGGGTGAATAAAGGGATCACACAGAATGCCAATCAAACCTGACGCACTCTCTTGAGTAGAAGTAGGGCCAAAGCTTCTCAAATATAAAGTACAGAGTTGATATGGATTTCATAAACAATATTACAGGAGTATAGGGGTTGAGGGGTTCATTTTCATAGAAGGCCTCTTCCAGTGCGAAATTATGATGCTTGTACAACTAGTTTCGCCTGGTTAGGCATCATCAGGTATTGTATTTAGATTCACTAATCCAGCGACGAAATCCTGCTGTAATTGGGTGAAAAGATGAATGATATCTTCCCCCTCAACCCATATACTCATCTAGAGACAGCTACCAGCACAGAAACTAATATTATAGCTTCTCCCAATAGAATCCAACGTTCTCCCAATTTAACTCAACATTTTGCAAACCAAATTCAACGATTTCGCATTACGATTCCACGTTTTCTCAATAAAATTCAACATTTTCTAAATCCACCATTCAAAGCACGACATAGAATGACTAGAACCGAATATCGTTGTTCAACAGCTGAGATCTTCGGTTTAATAAGTAAACGTTGATTAAAAACTTTGGTGAAACATGGCCCTTAGTAGGTTAATGGAAATAACTTTTGGCTGATTGAGTTATTTTGGCGTTTGGCAGTAATGGCATTATGATATTTTGATTCGCAAACCAGATAACCACCATTTGCCCATAGCTATCACGATCCTATACACTCAACAACAGTGAAGGGGGGGGGGGGATTTTCAAGGCAATTGAGCAAATGTAGTGGCCAGAGTAGCAAAAAAAAGTGCAAAAATTTGATCTCAATTTTCTCGAAATTGTTATCATGGCGGTTGGCAGGTTTGAGTATTGTTAAACGTCCATTTGAGAACCTCTTCTTCGTAATACATCTAACTAGGTAATAGGTAAATGGTAACTATTCAAATAGTGTTTCGTACAAAAACATACAAAAAGGGGAAAAAGGGTTATTTAAAAAAATATAAATGAGGGAATATAAAATTTAAAAAAAAAACCTGTTTAATAGCTAACAAAAATGTTAGAGCAACGGGATTTGGTTGGCTGCTTTCACAAGAAATGTAAATGCTTTCACCATGTTCAGTTTAAGAAATCGTTTTGTGTCACTGATGCAACGTCCACTGATGGAATGTGCTACCTCTGCACTTATCTGACCTATGAGAGAGCTTCCTCAGCTTATTATAATAACTATCTCGCAGTTTTTCATTATTGTTGAAATATGAAAATATAAATATAATTCAATATACCTATAGTCCATAATGGGTATCTATACTTATAAAATACCTGTAATAAATATGAAAATTTAATTACTTCTTTTCGCTGCTCCTCTTTGCGGATTAAAAGAATGTTGAATTTGATTGGAACACGTTGGAAACTTATTGTGGAAAGTTTCTCCGTGATTTTATTTCTTTGTCTTTATGGTCTTTCCAAGTCAAATTCATCATTTCTCAAAAACCCAATTCAACTTTTCCTATTTCAAATTCATCCTTCCGAACTATGCAGGTTGTCTATTTGTCAGTACTATCATTATTTTAGTTGTAATTTAAAGTGATCTTTTTGTGAAACGTCAATTATTGGAATAAAAAGGAACAATGTTCTACTTATGAAACTTAAATTAATATTTAGCGTTGAACAAAAAAAAGGAATTAGAAATGGAAAACATGAAATTTGAATTAGAAAAGTTAAATTTGATGTAAAAAAAAAAGATATACTTATAGTTAGAAGAAGGTTGATTTTGAATTGGCAATTCAAGAACAGACAAACTGCGGGTTCATAAACTAGCATATAATCAAGATTCTATTTGATACTTTCATCCGTTAAATCAATTCTCAACCACCATTTTTCCACTTCAATACTTGATTGATCAACGTACTTTACTGTAATAATTTGATTCGCTTCTATTAATTTCTATCACACGGGGAAGCGTGGTTCCAATTGAGGAATTCTAAGCCCAGCAACGTCCATACACGAGAATAATACCAATCCAATCCAAATGTTGGTAAAATTGTTCTTTAACCTGCCACTAAACGACTTCACATATTCTATGCTTTTGTGACAGATGGAAAGATAATTTGCAATATATCTCGCACAATTTGAAGCAGTAATTGCTCAATAACTGGGAATAATAATTGAGATATATCGGCCAGTTTGATGGATTCCATATGCCAATGGTGGTGTGTCTAAATGATTGCAGGCTTATCCAAAAACAGTGTTTAAAAAAAGTAATAGGAATAGGACGTTGGCCATGTCCGATCAGAAGGAAGAGTGACAGAAAAAGGACTGTCATGCAGCACGACTAATAGAGCGAATTTTAAAAGAAAAGTTGTTGATAACATTAAATTAGGCACTTAAATTCTGATCATTGCGACCAACCAAATTATAAATTTAGACCTGAAATTCTTGAACGATCGGGCTGAACAACGAACTTGACCTGTCTTTTGCCAAGACGAATTTTTCCGAGTTGGAACGAATTTATGGCGTCGTTTTTAAAGGAAGTTGTCGTCTGGTAATACATCCTAATCATAATAATAACAATAATTATTATTATTATTATATATATATGACGTTAAAATCTAGGATTGTGTTCTTTAATGCATGAAACGGATTTGTAGGGGGTCCCCGACCCTTCAAACCCACTTAAAATTTCAAAGCCATCTAAATAGCCCATTTTTTCTTTGAAAATTCGCTAAATAAACACCTTTTCGATAAATTCAAAACAAAATTGCGACACAACAGGGCTGACCCATTGGACAGCTATTTCCCCGCTTGAACCGATGTCTGGGAAAAGGTAAGAGAAAGGCCGTCAGCCTGAGGCTCAAAAGGTTAGGCACCTACCGAGTGAAGTCTCTTGACGTCGGCGTTTAGGGGGGGTTACGATAAATTCATTTCATAAGGTGATATCCGCCGTTTTAAATCACAGTAAAGGTCATGGCGAACGTATTCTTTAGAACGCCTAGAGTCAAATGCCATGCGGTGGGTGAACGAGGCAAGGTGTGACGGCATTCAAGAAGCTGGAGCTCCAATTTGGAAGAAACCATTTGGTTGGGTGTCTTAACGGGAGCCAAATTACCAGAGCTGATATAAAGTAACGTGTGATAAAGACGTAGATACGTTTCCCGAGAGTGAACATTGTATCACAGTTGGACATTTCAAAAGGATCATTGAAATGAAGTAAATTATTGGGATTCAAACGGTGAGCGCAGAGTTTTTAGCAACTAATCATATCCACTGTAAAATAGAGAAATAGAAGAATAGCAGAACTTGATTACCATTTCAAAGATTAGAAAATCAATTAATGGGATGGGAATAATAATTAAGGCCATTGAGCGATTCGTGACAATCACATTTATTTATCCAAGACATAACCATGGACGAAACTTGAGATAAATTTTAAAAGTTTTTGCAGTCCAGAATCTCATATGGAACAGACTTCTAGGCAAATGTTAAAGAATTGAGAATGAATCTGCAAACGTAAAGAAAATACTCGTAGTAAGGAACAAGTTCTACTAGCATGCCAAATAATTTTGGATGATAACAGGTAAGCTGCCAACAAGGCTAAAGTCAACAAGACCAACCTTCTTCGTACACGTACTCCACTACAAAAAACTCCTGTATTATAACATAACTGGTAATTTTCAACGAACTCATCATCTACGTAAATTCCAAGCAGTTCAATATGTAGGCAACGGCTAAATAGAAACAAATAATCTCTATTATTTATAAGAATGAAACTCCATCTGTCTGTCTGTTTGTCTGTCTGTCGTGTCTATGCACGGCCAAACGGCTGAGTGGGCCGGATCTACGAGTGGGGGGATCTTTTTGGGATTTTCCGATAGGGTGTATAAGCGAATTTAAAATTTTCTAATCCCACCCGAACCATGGGCCGTAGGGCGGGAGGGGGGTCGAAGTAATAATTAATGTGCGCTTTTTGGACTTCCCCGCTTCCCCTACCCCTCTAAACGGCCGTTGACAATTCCGGAAAAATACGGGTTTCGTAGGTTTTCCTACGAGGAAGACGACGGCGCGATCGGATCGCGAAAAAAGTATCGGGAAATGCGTCAAAAAAATGCGAGAGTACGGACCCGTTTTCTCGAAAAGTCCGCCGAAAAACTTGGTTTTTTCCGATTAAAATATACCCCGTAAAGGTACGTTTTTCGGAACGGTTTTCGCGGGCGAAATACAGCTTTGGGTCCGCCGAATCTGAATCCGAAATCGGATATCGAAAAAAGTGACGTTAAGTTGGTCAAATCGTGAGCGGAAGCGAGGAGAAGCGTTTAACATCAGAAATTAATTTTGCCGTGTTCGCGAGAAGGCTCTGGGAAGACGTGTTTGGGGTTTGATGAAAATGTGGCGAGCAGGTACACCTAGGTGCCCTACTCATATACAGGTATACCTTGCGAGGGAAGGGACTCGAAGTTCGCTCTTGGCCTCTTGCGAGCTATTCATAACGGTCGCTAATGATGCCCTAACACCCTTTGGGGTTCCAAATCCCAAGCGGTGCAAATTCGTAGGTAGTTTTTAACTATTCACATGTCGGAATATGCAGCACCATTCAATAACATCCCCAAATAAACTTTTTTGTGGTTCCACGTAGTTTTATATGATTTATTTTGTTTGTAAGAATTTCCAACAGAAAAAAACGTCTGCCAAGTTGGGTGGGCAGTATAACTTCCTCAAGCGAGCGAAGCGAGCAGCATCCCCTACAGAAGTTAAACCTACCCTTAGGGATCTACCGTTTGCGAGCGAAGCGAGCATCATTCCCTAAACGCCATACTTTGCGAGCGAAGCGAGCAACATTTCCTACATGCCACAATTTGCGAGCGAAGCGAGCTACATTCCCTACATGCCAGAGTTTGCGAGCAAAGCGAGCAACATCCCCAAATAAACTTTTTTGTGGTTCCACGTAGTTTTATAAGATTTATTTTGTTTGTAAGAATTTCCAACAGAAAAAAACGTCTGCCAAGTTGGGTGGGCAGTATAACTTCCTCAAGCGAGCGAAGCGAGCATCATCTCCTAATAAACTTTTCGTGGTTCCACGTAGTTTTATAAGATTTAATTTGTTTGTAAGAATTTCCAACAGAAAAAAACGTCTGCCAAGTTGGGTGGGCAGTATAACTTCCTCAAGCGAGCGAAGCGAGCAGCATCCTCTACAGAAGTTAAACCTACCCTTAGAGACCTACCGTTTGCGAGCGAATCGAGCCAAATCCCCTACATGTTGGGTGGGCAGTATAACTTCCTCAAGCGAGCGAAGCGAGTAGCATCCCCTACAGAAGTTAAACCTACCCTTAGGGACCTACCGTTTGCGAGCGAAGCGAGCATCATTCCCTACATGTTGGGTGGGCAGTATAACTTCCTCAAGCGAGCGAAGCGAGCAGCATCCCCTACAGAAGTTAAACCTACCCTTAGAGATCTACCGTTTGCGAGCGAAGCAAGCAACATCCCCTACATGTTTCAATTGCGAGCGAAGCGAGCAACATTCCCTACATACCACACTTTGCGAGCGAAGCGAGCAACATTCCCTACATGCCACACTTTGCGAGCGAAGCGAGCAACATTGCCTACATACCACACTTTGCGAGCGAAGCGAGCAATTTAATGGGGGGTCCGGGGGGCTTGCCCCTCGGCTGGACGTGGAGGCGAGCGTAGCGAGCCGGAGCGGCTAGTTATTAATAAAGAAGAAGAAAAAACAACTGGCACGCCTCGCACACCCCCACCCACTCTACAATGTCATTTTCAACAACCAATCAATGAGTAATGAGCTACATTTCGAATTTTTGGGTAAATTGTAATATTGCAATATTCTTTAGTAAACAAATTTGAAAATCCAAAAGGTAGGGAGAGACAATAAAAATTGATTTGATTATCTTTTACCCATAACATGAGATAATTAATTTGATTTATTACCTGCAAGGCCAGGTAATGGCCTGGCGTTTATTGCTGAAACATATTCCATGTTTAAACTATTCTAATTGGAGAAACGTATACCTACGTGTGAGTCTATCCACCCGTTTGCATTTATCAGCCTGTGATAATTGTGACCTACTGAAACCACATTTAAAACATGATTATGATAATAAACTAGATCTTATTAGGATAATAAAGACCTAGTTTTAGGATTAGTTTACTAAACGAAAAATGATACATTGCAAATAATCAAGGGGGTAAAAAAAGTTACCCATAATGTTATGTTATCTTTTTGACCCGACAACTCCAACGATTTTGACAAAATTCAAATTAACCCCTTACCCACTTTAAGGTACGTCAAAAGTTGTCATAAATTGATAAAAGAGGCAGCGGAATAGTTCCAAACGAAGAAGTAGAGGAACTAATAAGTATTCAGTCATGCAGCATGACAAATAGAGCGAATTTCAAAGAAAAGCTGTGGATAAAATTAAATAGGGCGCTTAAATTCTGATCATTGAGACCAACCATGTCCTGAATAAAACTAAGAGAACAGCCGTGTGCCGAGAGCACAGAGGAAACTTCACGACAGGCAGCACCACTCGAAAACTATGTAACTTAAGTCAACTAGGGGCATTTTTCACCAAAATTCGATTTTTTCCACTTATTTATAAATCTTAGAGATTTTGAAGTGTTCCCAATCGATTTAGCACTGAATACAACTTCGACTGTCACATCCCACATTGTAAAAAAAACTATTTATTAGCATTTTTGGGCCACTAAATCGTAAATTTGAACCTGAAAAACCTGGAGCGATCGGGCTGGCCTACGAACTCAACCTGTCTCTTGCCAAGACGGATTTTTGTGGTAAAACGAAATTATTTTTACGCCGTATTTCAAGGGAGATATTGTCTGGAAATACACGCTGTAAATAAATAAATATATGAATATATGACGTTAAAAATCTTGGATTGTGTTTTTTGATGTATGAAACTATGAAATGGATTTGTAGGGGGTCGCCACATTTAAAATTTTGCAGCCATCTAAATAGCTCCTTTTTGTCTTTGAAATTATTTTCTTACCTTGAATTTTTTCTTAAATGCAGGTAAGATGTAATACCCCTTTTATAAGCTATTTGCTGATTACGTAGGACATTAAGAGAAGTCATTTGATAAACTCGGTACAGCTGGCTGTGCAAGGAGAACGCTCATTCATACCAGAAACGGATACGAGTCTATGAGTAACTTCAAAGGCATTCCATCTCTCTCTCTCTCTCTCTCTCTCTCTCTCTCTCTCTCTCTCTCTCTCTCTCTCTCTCTCTCTCTCTCTCTCTCTCTCTCTCTCTCTCTATATATATATATATATATATATATATATATATATATATATATATATATATATATATATATATATATATATATATATATATATATATAAAATGTTTGAATAAATGTTGAACAAATTGAAAGTTGGTAGCCCAAATTAATGGGATTAATTATGAAACTACGCAACCTATAACTGAACACTAAAAGAATCTTTCAACTCGCACGGAACCGATTTTGAATTACAAAATCCTTAAGAACGTGTATCACGTTAATTGACTGTCCACAAGCAATTATGTAGTGGTGCAAGAAATGTCCAACATCGGTCGCCTTTCCTCGACCCCCAGAACAACTTTTTTCTACGAGACCGATCACAATAATAGGAACGGTGATTCGTAACCTACAACGGAACAGAACGTCCTTGTGCCTTAGACCGAATAGTGCGTGAAAGTAGAGCTTGGTCCGAAGGTCTGACGTAGGCTTGTCAAGGGCTGCACAAATATAGCGATAAAAGTAAAATCTATTCAACCTTGGGTGGGCTTAATCGACTAACTGTAGGCGCCACATTAGGTATCAAATGGCACGTAAACGGTTCCGCCAACCAACGACTGCTAGGAGTAGATTGTTGGTCTGGTCTAGGAAAAATATCAAGGGCTTCCAGACACCGTAATTAATACAGGGAAATGGTAGCAAAAGTTGTCAGATAAAAGGGCTTGGAATTAGCATCAATTGTTTATTATGCGAGAATGACAAAAACAAATCAATTATGAAGATTCGCGTTTTCAATTAACGTTAGTTGCGCCACCGTGGCATCCATAATGGTGGGGTAGATCCTGTACTCGAGGCAAATTACCTTTCCGTCACCGATTGTTTACTAATAAAAAATGTTGAACAACAACTGAAGGCACCATTTATGACCGTCACGTCCGTTCACTAGATAACAAAACTATGTACTGGAAGTTGAATAAGAAGTTCGGAAGGTTCATATTTTTATTTACAAGTACTATGAAGGTACCTAGAACAGTAGTCGTAGGTTTTAATGTCGCTGTTAATAGTATTCAAGTAGCCTTTTATTTCATATTTTCATAGAAATTATTAAATTAGATTTGATTGTAAATTACGCAAAATTCAAACCCGATTCTCGTACTTTCACCAGAGGAAGACAGCTCAAAATGCTCAGCATAATTGTAATATTGTGTAGTTTCTTAGAAGTACCAAGAGGATGTGCAACATTTATGCTTTTGGTCTAAAAATATTATCAATTAATAAACATCCTCACACGGTAAATAGAACGATTTTGCAAGATTTCAAGAATATATTCACCTTTAAATGCAGTTGCAAACCTGGGAATAGCAAAACTTGCAAGCAAGTAATAGCAGTCTTGCTTTTCTAATTGGTACTCATCTATTCTTATTAAAATTATATAATAGAAGAGCAGTGTGTAAAAAGGATAGGAATGTACTACATTTACAAATGTAGAATTTTGGTTTGTCATAACCCCTGTGATCCAGTTAGTACCTCGGTAGGTATTTTTGTACCGTCAGATGGGGAACGGGAACAAACAACCAACAAATTCTACCTTTAACCAGGTAACTCGAACATTTCCTGAGAATTTCTTCAAAATCGGACGAAAACTGAGGAAGTTAAGCTTGTTACAAGAATTTTACATGAGCGCATGCGCAGGAGCTACTATTTATACGATCGGGTTGAAATTTATATGGAATGTTCAAGTAGTCCTTTTCCAAACATGATCTGAATTTGAGCGAGATCTGAGGAGCAGGGGTGTGAGAAAATAATGCTTGGTGGAGTTTACTTTTGAGCATGCGCAGAGTGAAGTATTTATTTGGGATCAATGAAACTGTTAGAGGACCATCTACAGTCTAATCTGTACATTCTCTGAAAATTGCATCAAAATTAGATGAAAACTGTGGAAATTAGGCCGTAAGATTCCAACCAAGATCGATTACGATTACTGTTACGATGACATATTTGCATGAATATCGTAATAAAACTTAATTAATTTTAGGTGAAAATATGTGGCTTTTTAGATATTTCATCTTTGGCTTACCATCTTGTATGCATTTGCGCCTGATTCATAAATAATCGACTAAATTTAAATATGAAGCGTCCTGAATGTTCCTTTAAATATGCAATACAAAACCATGTTACTAACATGGTTAACGAAGTTTCGACTGAAAACCAGAAAATGTAGGCAGAATTATTTATATAATCAGAGCACAATATTCCGCGGTAACACAGTTGTTTACTATTAGCTCCTAAATGTTAACAATTAACTATTTATACGTATGCATTTTACCACTAAGTTAGGTTTTGTATTTTGTTTAAATACTATTAGAATTACAAAACTTTATTACCTAATTAATTAAACTAAATAAAAACTATTTGAAGCCAAGGAGCAATTCATTATGAATTATGCAATCGTATAATGCTTCAATTTTCCATATTAAATAACTTAATTTAGTTGAAATCTGGTAATATTTCATTCTCATAAATAATCTTGGCTTTATTTTTGAGTAGGGACCTTCTCTCAAATCTTTGGTTCGTTGCAACGTAATCGTTCATCTAAATGGCAAATAAAATAAACATAATTTCGCCAGTAATTAAGTTAGGCGACAGGAAGAGAAACAACAAATTAGAATTTGAGCAACCTCGGGGGAGCCAAGAGCCGTTTTAGTGGGCCGTCTCGCAGCGCTTCGTTGCAAAATTGTAATAAATTCATTCCGAAGTGGTCTGATGACCTGGAAACAAACCCGAGCTTTTACGACTGACCTTATCCGAACTGGGATCTATATGATACCCGGCGGACCAACAGACATGACTCGCACGAAATAGGGCTTACCTCCCGAAAAAAGTCCAGGTAGCGAAGGGAAACTTATCAGCTATGTTGCGTAACCCGATTTATGCTATTGGCGCGTGACATAACTACTGGTATTTCGAATTCGCTATTGACAGTGGACATTTCGAAGGAATTATCATAATTGGGTGATTTGGTGGAGGTCTGGGATTGATTTACAAGCCCATTTCCTTCTAAGAACGGGAGCACATCTATAAATCAACCTTTTTTTCGTAATTTATTTATATGGACGATATTATTCATCGGCGCCAACACAATTTATGAAGGCTGATAGAATTTGTGTAGTAGAGTACATGAAACACGGGACACCATAGCAAAAACACCTGGTGCGAGGCTATTGCTGTTTTTTATGTTAAGGTGTCATTTTTTCATCGAACTTTTTTTAAATGTCCGATTGCAATAATTTACATTGAACTTTCAATCCAAATAAACTAAATAATAAGAAAAGAAAAAAACACTTTTTGCCACTGTTTTTATTTACCCTTTAATACTGGACTTGAATGCTGATTTGCGACAGCACAATGATCTATTTGGTGAAGGTATAGACCCGCAGTCGTGACAAATCGTGCAACTGAATTTCAAGAGCCGTTTTACTAGTCAGATACCCATCATAAAGCACCTTTTTTGAAAACTAATATTAGGAATATATTTTTAGACTGATTTCATGACTACCTCTCAGCCCTTTGAGGCGCTGGCGCGTTGGGGAAGTATTATCCGAATATTAGAATATATTATTTCAATCCAAGCATCAAGATTCCATCATATATGCAGCAGATGTGACAACATAGCAATCTGTCGTAGGAATCATGGATCGGACAAAACAGAAAATTCTTCCTCTTTTCACAAACTTTCGATAAATTTATACATTTTTTAGGGCTTATAATGTATAATAATCAACCCAACAACCCAGGAAATCAACGACTCAAACCATGTAAAAACTACGAATTAATTCAGTCATCATTCAGGATCATAGGAAGTATTCCAATCACGAGAATGTGTTTTTATGGGATATGTAAAGTATAGGGACCTGTAGGAATAAACCCGTCGATTCATCCATAAAACCAAAATTCAAAATCAAAATCTGTTTTGAATAGTAGAATATGATTCAGGAAGAGTACACTTATTTTAAAACAAAGTAACATACTACAATACGATAATCTACGAAAATTCGCTCGTAAGAGCATGCTGCATGACTGGAACTTTTACTTATATTATTTTAGTGTGGCTCAACGTTTTAATAGATCCAACCAAAATCATGTATACTGAACATTACTTGAATTCATACACCCGGATAAAACACAGGCAGTTTCACTATAAAATATGAATGAGGCCTTGCATGAGGATGTTGAAAACAGCCGTTGAACCGAATTGCCTGCTGAGAGCTTGTCGCACTCCCGAGGTAAGTAGGGTGTTATATGAACTGAAGGCTACTATTTAGCAGTCACAAGGCTTGGATTTATCATAACGCGAACCCTTCATAAATCGGACGTTATGACGGGGCTCTGAGATTTTGAAATGAGATCGATTTGAATAAAATATCAGCGGGAATATCGAATGAGACAGAGGGGCCGGGGCGTGCGCCCGGTTATGCGGGTGACTTACTGCTCTTCATGAGCTTTGCCTCCGCCCACGGCGACCTCTCGTTTTCCCAATACCAAACAAGCTAACGCCACCATCGCATATTCAAGGGAAAAAACGAAGGCACCTTTGTGACCATTAAAAGGAAAGAATGGACACCATAACCACCAATTTGACAAGGACCACCCGCAAACAATAGACCACCATAACACACAACAACTATGAATGATAAAACCATTTTTTCACGATGTTACCTCAAATCTCAGAGTAAGTACTCATTCAATTAATGAAAAGAACTTAAATGGAAACTTAATTAAATAATACTTGTAAATATGATCATCGAACAGCTTTTTGAGTTCAATAAGTGTGCGAAAAGGTACTTTAACTATTCTTAGATGATGGTGCGTGATGGATATTCAGATTGCGGACTGAAATGATGTCTCTGAATGGGAATCCATATATGGGATGAACGCATGTGAAGAATGTTCGCTATGCAACTATCGAGCTCGCGAGGACGTCGTGTATTTGTCAGTTCTTCGGGTATTTAGACTTTTGGCTTTTAATAGGGGTGAATTGTCGCGAGACGAGGCAGTTTATATCCTGAATGGTGGACTAGGATGGAAAAAATTAATTCTGTACTACAAATTGCCATGGCGGTATAGGTCTTTTCTGGTAAGACAATTTAATTTTTAGGCCCCTGTTAGAGGATTGAATTTATTTGCTCTTTATCAGAATCCAATATTGATTTATTGATTATTTATGAAATGGACCTTTGATTTACTCGAACTTCTGGCAGATGGTTGCATGCAACATGCTGTATTGTTTATTAAGTTTAAGTGCCAGTGTTACATATTGTCGATTGATATCAATAAACATATTTCTCTTCTTCTTCTTCTTCTTCTATTCTTAGATGAAAGAAGATCTCATCCTAAGACGTTTGACACCAACCACACTCTCCTACGATGAATAGTTTTCTTTCGATTATTGTTCGGTTTCGCGCAATAGTGACATCAATGCACCCCAGCCTCCCGCCTGCCAAGTGTGGTATCAGCAATTCAGGAAACTGAAAAATTCAAGAAAACTACCTACTGTAAGGGAGTATGGTTGGTGTCAAATGTCTTATAATGGTATCTCCTTTCATTTAAAAATATGAAATGAATACGAGTGTAAGACTCATTGTCGTTTCCAGCAATAAATGAATTTTCGCTGTAGCGCTCGTGTACATGGGTTCATATACAAATCTGTATTAAACGTACCTTTTAGACTTGTGTTATGGGGGTTTAGTACCAAAAAGCAAATACAGGTATTTTTTTATCCTCATTTTTTCTAATATATGTCAATCTGTATTTCATTCTGAAGTTTGCATTCAACTATTGCATCAATGGAAGAAGTAGTAAATGGCCACAGAAGTGCGCATCCGTCCAGAAGAGTACTCACAGCTGCTTGATCTCAACTCCGTCAGGTAGCCTGAGCATTACCTTCTTCTTAGAAAATAAAATGTTGTAATAGAACACCCATTTATAAGAAATGAAAGATCCATAAGTTATTTCCAGTCTTGAAAGCGTAATCATAGACACTAATGTCATGGTAACGTCCAAATGCATAGAGTTTCAGGTTTTCTCAAAATGGCTTTTTCGAACTTTCGTACATTTTTCTCCGAAACTATTAAACTATAGAAGAACTGGTGTTTCTCTTTGTTCGGGACATAAAGGTCTACAGTTGGAATCCCGAATATCCATACATTTCAAGTCCCTAAACTCAATAGAGCCTAAAGCACAAGTTTGGATGTCGGGTGCTGAGCAGGGCAAAGGTTAATGATTAGTTTGTACTGACTTTTTCATTTCCAATAATAGAGAAACAGAGTCAATAGAGTCAATTTAATAGAGTTAATTAAAAATTATTAAAATCGGTCAGACAGGGGCGGAGAAAAATATACCGGAAAAACCCCAAATCACTGGGGAGTGCAGAACCCCTGTAAGGAAAATTCATTACCTACGCTGATACACAGTGACATGGACATGTCTTATAGCACCATAAAAGTGCATAAAATTCGTAATTTATTTGGTGAACTTACGAATTTATTGGGACGAATGCAATTATTGATGTACCCAAACATCCCTGCATTTGCACAGCTAGGACATGTTGGTTTTCAAAATGACCACATCAACTTATTTCGTACTAAGGAAGTAACGAAGAGTGTAACTATGACTTCTCAGAAGGGTTTGGGAGGGGAAATTCGACCCATTGAAATATGGAGTCACGTGTAATAAATTCACAGCTTTCCAACGAGTGGTGAACGATTTTTTTGGAGGTGGGAAACCAGGAAGGTATATTCTCCATAGCAACGGAAAATTTGAAGTGACCCCAGTGCTAAGACATAATAACAAGAACAACAGAATAAGACTAACTAAAATAAGACATAATATGTCTTAGCACTGGATCACTCCAAATTTTCCAGTCAAAATTCAATTTCAGGGTTGTTGCAAGATGCCTCAGAAACTGATGGATTAGGCCAAACGAAGAAAACGAATCCAACAAGTTTTTTAAGTACTGTCATATTTTGCGCGAACTGGTTTTATATTATATTGTAGATTAGGTAGCAAATGATTGCAAAGATTCAGCCTAATAACATACATGAGAAATCAGAAAAAGAAAAAAAAAAACTCGGCCCTTCGGGCTTCGCCCCCCTGGACCCCTCGAGTGCTTTCCGCTTTGAGCCTTCAGCTAAAATGCTAAAACATGGAACGTCCTTTCTTCCCGCTAAAACGACGACATAAATATTTTACTAATCGAAATTACTAGGAATGTATTTTTATGTAATGGTGCGCGTCTATAGTCACTATAACCAAGATTAACTTCTTAACCAAGTGACAACAAAACAACCGCAGCCCTTGTGGACCTCTGAGTCCAGCATCAGCCCCCTCAGTGGGTTGAGGTTTTATCAGGACCAGACAAGGTCCGATCCCTGTTGTTGTACCTGAGAGCCACTGAGCTCTACTACGAACTGTGATATCTTATCTGCTGATTGCATATAATAGCACTATATAATTATTTCCCTATTGTACATCTGGTCTTTTTTTTTTTTTTTTTTTTTTTTTTTTTTTTAAATCTAATTTGGGGGCTTAACAGTGGACATCACTGTATCCCTCATTTTTCCCCCTCCGAGTTGCCAGTGGAGCCCGCGATGGCGCTCCTTTTTAATCAAGGATGGCAACATGGCTCCCCTTAGAATCGTGCCACTTCCAATGTCCTTTTGGACTCCTTGTTCAATGCCGCTAATGACCCTTCTGGTTGAGATTCGGCTTAAACCTTAATAAAATTTAAAAAAATTAAAATAAAAAAGTATGTAACTTGTTTTTCCCCTTCACAAGTTGTTTCAGGTGGTCAGGACTCACGTCACACATACATACCTGGATAAGTTCCTTAGATTGCAATAGATAAGTGTGGCCTATGAAATCGTGAAATTTCATAAAATAATTTCTTGCCAATTACACATACTTTTCTTTCATCTATCGAGTTGTAGAAGAAGTTAAAAAAACTTTTAAAAAAAGTAAAAATCTCACAGGGAACCGGGGAACCTCTCCCAAATATTTCTATATTCGATTTGGGCGGCCACTCGCTGACTCATGAACTTAAGGGCCCCGCGACATTTAAATCACGTTGAATGTCAGGTATCGATCGGGTGAGGCCTTAAAAACGGTCAAAATTATTATTTTTCCCCTCTCTGCTTGATTAGCGGGTCTCACGATTTATAGGAGCCGACGGGCTGTTGAGATCAGCGAGGTCTTCCACTTCTCCAGCCGGACACGCCCGATCGGTATTTCAAAAAATGAAAAGTGATTTGACATTTTAGCTAAATCCCTATACCAAGAAATTGAAGCTGAAGACATTATAATAAACGTCACTAGTTACGATGATCATCAATCTAGGGTCTTTGCTTGAGATCCATTTTATCAAAATTAATGTTTGTATTTTAAAAACGAAAAATGCGGCGAGCAGGCGAGCACACACCTACCAGTAATTTCAAGGCTCGTTATTTAAAACGAAAACATTAGCAAAAGTTCACTAAATGACAACTTATTCCTATTTTAAGACAGCAAACAACTAGATAGACTTTATTATTATTACTGTTTTTCTAATTAAGAATTTGAAGACATAAATTATATTCACTGGTTCTAACGAATAATCGTACTCACACCACGTGAATAGGAGTTAAGAAATACATTAATTTTCCCGTCAAAACGCACAAAGTATTGCAAATATTTACAAAACATTTGTGTGAACACGGCCGTGTTCATAGAGAAAGTTCCAAGAACAATATCATTAAGAATGTGAATAATAAAAGATAAATGAGCCGCTAATGAACCTTATGGTTGAGGTGCGACTTGAACCATTAAATAAATAAGTAAAATAAAAGTTCCAGTCAAGCAGCATGATCGTATGAGCGAATTTTCGTGAATTACCGTATTATGTTACCTACATTGTTTTGAAAATTGAGGAAAAAAACACATTGAGTGAAAAGAAATTGTTAACTAGGTACCAAATTTATGGCAAAAAACTCGTTCTAAATAAGAATCAGCTATTCAAAAAGAGATTATGGATTTTTAAATTTTTGCAGTTTTCATCGACTTTTTAGCACATTTTGATGAAATTTCAGTATGTACATTTTTCAGCATAATTTTGTATATCGATTTTCGAATCTTATTTTTTATAGTTAATAAACTTTATTTGAGCAATATTCTGCTAAAAAATTAATGTAACGATTTTTAGCCGTTTTTTTGCTATTTTTAGTGATTTTTTCAGCACTTTTTTGAGATTTGACCAATGTAAGGTGCTCAAAGAATGCTGGCCAACGAACCCGACCTTTCTTTTGGAAAGAATGATTTTTGGCGCAAGAACGGAATTTTTATCTCAATCCTAAGGAGAGTTATTGTCTGGAAGGACATCTATATATGTGAAAAAGCGTTAAACACTAGGATTCGTTTCAGAATACCTCAAAACGGATTTCAATGGAGAAATTTTCCAAAAAAATTTATTTTAAAATTTTCCGAGCCATTGCAATAGCTTCATTTTCTACGAAAATTAGCTAAAAGAGGGAGTCCTCGGAGAAATCGCAGAAAAGTGATGCTCTTCAAATCCTCACTAAGCAAATTTTTCACGTAATTCATTCCAACGCGTAACCTAGGATTCTATGTCTATAATCTCACTCGTGATTTCATCGGTGAATATAGCCAAATTATCGCTAGTTTTATGGTAAATTCTTCCGTCATTATATGAAAGATGCCAGGTGGTGGCAATAAGATCATCGTAAATGATCCCATCTCATCTAGGTTATCTAGGTAAAGGTTTTGGGGCCAACATCCAACTGGCCATGATTAATCTACATGCACAACTAAATAAAATCAGTGCGAAAGTCTCTACTATCTGTCCACTATGAGGCGATTCAAAAGCTGGAAGGGGGGGGGGGGGGTTTAAGGACACCCTGGATGTAGGTATACCAGCCGCTCCGGCTAGCTTCGCTCGCCTCCACGTCCAGCAAGCCCCCCCCCCCCCCCCCCCCCCCCCCCGGACTCCCCCCATTAAGTTGATCGCAAGCTAATGCTATATAAATGCGATGGTCTTTTCCCCCCCCCCCCCCCCCCATTCAGGCGTATTACAATTGAAACATGTAGGGAATGTTGCTCGCTTCGCTCGCTCGGTAAGGCTATATATGTGTAGGAAAAACCTCGTTGAAATCCGACGTGGGAACTCTACTTGCCTGCGCCAGGTTGGACGGCACAATTAACTTCTCATTTTAATCGCTTCGCCTCTCTTCCCCACGCATTTTGCCCAACTTCCCATAACTTTTTTTGATATCCGATTTCGGATTAAGATTAGTCGGAATCAAAACTGTATTTCGCCCCCGAACACCGCCCCGAAAAACGCATCTTTATGGGGTCAATTTTAATGAGAAAAAGTTTTTCGTCGGAATTTTCGAGAAAACGGGTCCGTAATCTTTCATTTTTTTTTTTTTACGCATTTCCCGATACTTTTTTCGCAATCCGATCGCGCCGTCGTCTTCCTCGTATAAAAAACTACGAAACCAGTGTTTTTCCGGAATTTTCGACGGCGGTTTAGAGGGGAAGGGGAAGCAGGGAAGTCGAAAAGAACGGGCTCCCACCCTCCAGCCCATGGTTCGGGTGGAATTAGAAAATTTTAAAATAGCCTATAGTCTGATCGGGAGATTTCCGGTCACGTTGAAAAAAAAAACCCCCCGTTCGGATTCCTTCGTCCGTTCGGCCGTGAAAGCGACACTCACAGATAGACAGACAGAGTTTCATTCTTATAGTATAATAAAGATATATAATAGTCGAGATACGGACGTAAGCCGTCCACTAATCGCGAGTTGGATTCATCAAATAAACCGCAGGTACAAAAGGATACTGGAGTCGGATATAATTGTTTCAAGTACAAGTTTGAAAGTCAAGTGAGCTCGTCGGCAATCGCGTACAAGGGAAGGAGTTTCCTGAACCGTGAGAACTAGCTCTCCTAAGGAGGGAATAATCTTCGAGATAAAAGTTGCACCACTTTTCTACCTTCACTTTTCGAACCAAGAGCAAAACCAGACCCAAGTGACGGGAGAACGAGCGCGGGTTTCCACGTGGAACAAACTACGCTTTATCGAACGTTTTTCAATCAGTTCCTCGGAAGTGCTCTAATTACTTCACCTCAACGAGATGCGGGTCAGCTGAACGGTCAGTCGCTCGAGCGCAGCGTGATAAATGACATTTCTTCGAGACATAAAATTACTGTTACTTCCTTGAGAACAGCTCAATGTCACCCGAAAAAAGGTGGGTGTGGCAAATAGCTTCCTCGTATCCGTAAAATGCATATTTTGCAAGTCAATGTGTTTAATTGAGGATTATATTTTGGTTTATTATTTTTCATTTTTGGTTCATTATTTCCAATAATAAGCCTATGTGATCGTATAGCAAAACATTTTTATAACCCCCCCCTCAAACTTTGTTATTTTACGTTTCAAAGTACGTAGAATCCAAATTTCCATTGTCCGTCCGCCGTTCGGGCCATAAAAGGCCTTAGAATTGACTTTAAAAATCCGTTCTTTCGCACATAGATTCCACTTGGGGTCTAGTTGGTCAAAACTTCTGGCCAGTTCGATCGCTCCACAACCATGGGTACTATGAGCCAAAAATAGGTGAAGAAGTGTACAAAAAAAAAAAGCATGTTATCGCTGTCAACGTGTAATGTGATCTTTTCCTTGTTGGTTTCGCACCGTCGACTGCACCTGATCCCAAATCTTCAGATTGTAGAATTATTTTTCGTTTAATGCTTCGTTTATTTCAATTAACATTTTTGTAATTCTATCCTTTCCTTGATTTTAAGCTAAATTTGTTGTAGATTTTCAGTCGAAAAATCAAGCTTCCTTCTTATATTTAAACCACTATCTTATTCGCTTTCACAATCCTACCACCCTGCATGATTTTCATCACCATTTCATTTTTTAGTTTCTATCTATTCTCCCACTTCTATGCACAGTATAATACATGCAGTTAAAACTCCAACCTGCTCAACCTCAACTGCGCAAGCTAATATTCCACGGTTAGGATAACAATGGGCAGTAGGACTTCGCAACAGAACACTTTAGGACCAGATCATGCACGACCACAACTGGACGACCTAATAATTATTATTCTCATGTTAGGACGAAATTCACTCATCTCAAAATGCATAACTTTCAAATGAATGTTGATGGAAAAATATTAATGATATGATAGTGTAAGCGCAATAGGGTGGTGAAGCTCCGGTTGTGAGGTAACGAGACCTAGAGAGTACCTCCAGGGTGGCGTGGAAAACTTCCTACACTTGTATTGCTTTCGAGTTTCATGTTCCTTCGAGGCATGAATACATGTTTTTTTTCTAGGTCATATTTGTGTGTTAATACCAATGCTTAGCCTACGAATATTTAATAAAATATCTTCCGACTTTTCGTACGTACTTGGATAATAAATATAATGATATTATTAAGGCAATAATTATTTGAATAGATAGGAGCTCAAATCGAGAAATATAAACATGCAGAGAATTACCGACTCTTTCAAGCGCTGCATAATCAGTATAAACATCGGACAATACTCGTGATTTCAATTTTGTTCCATTACGAATTCGATATAGTTTTGGAAGGAATGCCAGGGGTTTCAACTTTCATCATGGGAGAGAATAAGATGATAAATCATGATGTTACAACTATTCTCGTCCGATTATCGTGATTTTTTTTTCCAAATAAGAATTTGTTGTAATATAGGAACTATATCAGGAGTTAAAAATTCCATCATGGGAGGCGGTGAATGGAGGAGGTATTAGTAATAAATCGTGATGTTTCAACTATTCTCGTCAGATTTTTGTGATTATTTTTTGTGTAATAATGAATTTGGTCTCTTTTTAGAAAATATGTCAGGAGTTTCAAAGTTCATGATAGAAATATACTGTCGGTGGAGGGGGTAAATTGGGAGGGTAATTCCGAGAAAACATTATCGTTTTCTCTTATTTCAATTCTCATCAAGATTATATACACAGAATCCATTCATAGGGACGTACCAGTAACGCATGCATTGCTTTCAATATGTTTGTAAAAACTATCGGAATAATAGGATATAAAATAATAGGACAAAGTCAACTTTTATGTACACATAAAACAAAATGGGTAGTATCCCGTTAAGGTCGGGATTCAAAAAATATGATTCAGGTCGATTAGGTAACTTTTTCTAAGCCGTATGGATCGTTGAGCAAGTAATATAAATAGCTTGAACGGGAAGATAATGCTGTTGTGCTTGAAGGAGCCTGTATTGACTCTCGTAGTGAAACCCACCAATAGTCGTGGCTGAACACAAACCATTACATTTACTGTCAACGAAGGAACGTTGCGTTCTCGATTGTTATTGTTAAAAGACAAGGGGTTTAACAACAACTAAGTAGCAACTCATGGTTCATTACAGGCATAGCAGCAGTCCTTCAATAAATTTAACTAGTAGTCTACAATGTCTCGGCTATAGAAAGGGGAAAAATGATATTCATCGCGTTTTTTAAAAGATAATATGCGACATGATCCCGCTGCCATTGTCCACAATTGCCGGAGGCGGTAATGTTTATACAAGACAAGAGCCGTGTCCTTGATCTATTCGAGTAGTCTTGGAGACCTACAGAGGGCCTGAAGGGGAGTCTGAGAGACCTATTACACCAACAGTCTTGACACGACTCTGTGTTCTTAACCTAGTTGTACAGCGTTCAAAGAAGTGGGAATTGGGAATCTGGGTGAGATGGAATGTCTTCAGTCCCTTTATTAGCTAAGGACGAAGAACACAGGTGTGTTTTTATCTGCTCTCACTTCAACTCTAAAGAGAAGAAATAAATTTTTACAGCAGCGTTTTTAAAAGGGCCACTCAAGTTTTAGGGTGTCATAAACTCCAGGATAAGGAGAACCGTACTTATTGGCATCACAAAAACCTGCTTGGAAAGTTCCTGATAAATGAAAAAACCTTCGTAAAGTCACGCTATGAAAAATGAATAGCAATCATTTGCCTAGTCATTTAGTGGAGGTATTTCATTTAGTTATTTAGTTAGTCATTAGTTATTTCACTCATTTTAGTTCAATAGCGAGTAATTTAACGAGACGTTCTCGAACAATCAAGTCGAGTCACGAGACTCTTTAGTTCGACTACCTACTTCGTGGCATTCCCGGCGCTCCAGTCGCCACGAGATTTTACACAGATCAGTTTTTGCTTAGATCAGTGGTCTGGATGCTCGCTACGCACGCATCTCAAAAATACGTAACATCAAGTAGTCAATCCCTTACTAAAAATTCAGATTAGTTGGATAAATAGATCAGCATCAGGGTGACAGAACGATAACAGTGGCGGACCTGGCGGAAGATAACAGTGATAACACAGCGACTGGAGCACTGGGAATGCCACGCGGTGGGTAGTCTAACTAAAGAGCAAGTCAGGGTCTAGAGTCTCGTGACTCGACTTGATTGTTCAAGAACGTCTCGCTGTAATTTATTGTAGAGTTTTAAGTTTTAATAACGCTAATGTTTATACTTCAAAGGTTAGCAGATTGGTCCCAATCTGAACATGAGAAGCTCGAGGTAGAGCGCAGCACAGAGGAGTTCCTTCCCGATTTGCTCTTCTTCCGTTGCCTAAGACCGCAGACTCGAATGTCTGTCTACTGAATGCTACGAACCGAATCCTTCCGAGAATGGTTATTCTAGGGGCAGGTTATCCTGCCCACAGAACACTGATACGGTTCACAGCATTGATTGACCCTTTCCTCGGCGGAAAACCGCGCCATCACGATTACAGCAAATACCCATCGTCAGAAGTGAGACAAACAACATTAATAAATACGTGCTTTAAACTTTTAATGAATTTTATCTTCAATTATATTATCGATGACGTCAGTGGATGACGAACAGTATCAGTGCTGACATGCAGTATCTACTTTTTTTGAGAATGTTTAATTTACTTATTACTGATATAATTCTCATATTGACCAGTATTGATGAGAATGATTGTGCGAGAACGAATTGTGGAGCGAAAAGGGTGACACAAGCAAGTTTGTGAAGACCATAACTCCCGAGGGCTTCTAGCGCCGCACCATAATTCGGAGCCCCATTGACGCGAGGTAATCCCTAAAGAATCTGAATTATTCAATAAAGTGATACAGTTTAGATGATGCTGTCGCACAACATTTCGAATATCTTATGATACTGAAGGTTGTTACAGTAGATGCAACGAAAAGGTCAGTATCTAAAGTAGGAAGAAAGAAGTAGGGGAGGAATAAGGAGGTTTCGAACAATGACTGACCACCCCTCCGCCCACAACCTCAGTGAAACAATGGAACTTCGTGAGTGTGGCTATCTCAAAAGTTAACATCTGGTAAGCACCGCGGTTCCCGCAGGTCAACGACACGAAACAGTAGGCAGACAACCGTACGTGAGCCGTAAGTGTTCCGTCCGTTTGATATGAACAATACACTTTTTACTTGCATAATGGAATGCAAATCACAAAAAATGAAAAAGAAATGGCACACCAGGCGTTGGTCGGAAGGAAAACGTTTTTTGGGAAAACAAAAGAAGCATCGTTCCTGAGAATACCTTCAGAACACTTCTTATTATCAAACAGATAGGAAATATTCTGAATACGTTCCAGTAAATACATACGCAGGCTCACTGAAAGAATGGTGTTCTTCGAAAACTATATTTCACTGGATACGAACTTACGAGTGGAATTCAAGTTTGAACCAGAGACTGCAAACCAAATTGAAGCAAAAAACAAAAATATTAGCATGGCACATACTTTAGCCATCACCTAACTGGCCAAAAGTGTCACGTTTTTATGTCACGAAAAACTGTCACACAAATTTTCTTTTGAGTTTCACGCACAACCAAGCTGTTAGAAGGGAAATGGAACTTCCGCACTGTTCATCGCACAGAAATCATTCACCATTCGTTGAAAAGCTCTCATTTTACTGAAGATTTATGTAGTAGTTTTAAATTCTTTTATAAGATATTAATCCAATAATGCGATGCTATCAATGGTTATACTGAAAGAATGGTGTTCTTCAAAAACTAGAGTTCACTAGATACGAATTTAAGAGTAGAAGTCAAGTTTGAATCAAAGACTGCAAACCGAACTAAAGCCAAATCAAATATTTAGGAACTAAAAGCCGTACGGGTTAGGCGTTGCAATGAACCGATGCTCATGCGATTAGCGAAGTTAAGCAACGCCGAGCGTGGTGAGTACTTGGATGGGTGACCGCCCAGGTAAGGGTCAGACGTCCAAGTAATATTCTCGCTTCTGTACGGCGAACCACTCTTCACACAAGGGGGCGAGGCAATGAGTAGCTTAAAGCGAAATCATCAGAACGAATTCTGATCTTCATTGGAAGGCAGCTGATGAAGTCCGCGACGCCCGAGGCAGTCGGACGAAAAGCCCCAACCTGGAATGGTTGTTTACTTTACTTACTTTACTTACTATTTAGGAACTCGATGCACAATCAATAAATTACGAGTGTAATTCCTATTTGAATAAGTCGTGGTGTAAAGAATTATTAACGTTAATTACTTACAATTTTTATTTGAGCAATTATAGAAGCATACATGCACATACCTGAAAAGGAAAAATCACGATATAAAAAATAGAGAATGATAGTGATTGATTGGTAGTTGAATTAAACTAAGCAACAAAACTCAAATATGTTGTTTTTAGCGAATTATCGTAGACAATGAAACTATTGCAATGGATCCAAGAAATTTAAAATCAAAATTTTCGAAAAATTCGTTCATGGAAATCCGTTTTGGGACATTCTGAAACGAATTCTACAGTTTAAAGCTTATATATATATATATATATATTATATATATATATAACCGAATGAAATGGCTCTACAAGAGCATGTACAAATGTACATATTCAAACAATTTTTAAGGAAAAACAACAATTGACAACATGAAACTAGTTTTTATATTTCGGCTTATGCCTTTTTCAAACTACGAGAAAAGAAATTTCTTATACGAAAATATCTCGTACATATATGAAAAAGAGCAAACTTCAGGAATCGTTTCAGAATGCCTCAAAACGGATTTCAATGAAGAAATTTTTCGAAATTTTTTATTTTAAAAATTTCCGAGCCATTGCAATTGCTTCATTTTCTACGAAAATTCGCTAAAACTGTTTTATATCGCTCAATCCCTTCTAAAAAGCATACCGTGGTTGGGTCTCTGAAAAAATTAGTAAGTAATAGGAAATTAGTAAAAATAGTAAATAGCAAATTATTCAACAGTTGGCCTGATTGAACAGCTTTTCTTAGTCGCAGAATCAAGGCCCCAAGAAACGTGACGAAGTGCTGAGCTTGCTACTTCGGGTAGTTCTGCTGAAAAGTTTTGTTTTTTAATGATACGGCTGAAAAGGTTGGTATCGAGCGGTAGAACTACCACCCACCCTCAGCCCCTCGCCTCCTCAACCAAGTTGGGGGTCTGATCACTTGTTCGTGCTGACTGGTCAGATAAGCTCCTGAGTTCAACAGGGTCAAGTTATTGCACCGCGGGTTTTTCGCTGTAATTACGGTCTTTATCCGGTACCGCCTCGTTACCCCGCAGTGCAATGGAAAAACTTTCACCTGATTGACGGTTGCTGAGACCTAAGGGTTTGAGTGAGAAGTTGATATTTGAATCCATTTTAGATTGAAATCCATACACTGCAAAGTGAGTAGGTGTAGAAATCTCCAGTTAAGGCATACGATACCAATGACCCTTCCACTCCGACTGGAAAAACTATTTCAACTCTCCCTAAATTAACAACCACCAAGTTTTTTGTTTATGATATCGCTAGACTGTTTGTTTGTCAATCCTAGGCAATTCTTTCCAAAATTTTGATATACCAGTTCTAGGACTATGTACTTTTAACTTTGGATATTGCTACACTGTTCCACGTTTATTAGAGGATACCAACGTTGTAACTATGTTGGGGCAAGAAATTCGAATTCCCATTCGTGCAAGCTGTAGATATAGCACTGCAAACCTTTTATCGCACATTTTGTTGTACATACATCGAATCACCATGCACTTCTCAGTACATTAAGGAGCTTTCTCATTACCACCGTTTTCTCGAAATGAAATTTTACTAGTTAAATATTCCATCTACCCCCTCTTGTTTTGAGAATTAACTCTACTGAAGTGGAATGGTGTCAGTATCATGGTGCCCGTGTATTTTGATGTTGGGAATGTAAGTTGAAGTGTACGTTTTCTGGCCAAATCCCTTTCAAATCTATCTCACGAAAAATATTTTCAGTTTACTAATCCTTTAAAGTAGAAATCTGCTCGGAATTTGATTTAAATCAATACAACCAAAAACATTTCATTGAAAGTAATACTCAACACGAGCAGCCTTGGCGAATGTTCGTAGGCTGATACAAAACCGTAGGTACTCACTGTGAAAGTAAGCTTAAAATAATGTAATTGTACTTTGTATATTATAGTACATTTGTAAATTTGCACTTAATACAATACATCACAACAATAGTGTACTTCAAAAATAGAAAACCACAGCAACTATAATATTCTTTTCAAATTAAAGGTACGTATATGAAAAACAACATTGTGCCACGAAGATTTAAGTTCACAAAGAACTTATGCTTCACCGTGAAGTCAACCAATAGCCACTTTAGTAACCGGACCATATAAACATCGTTTTAGTATGACAACATCACGATGAATCATGGATTTATATCAATTACAAAAAAAATAAAAATGAAAAATAAATAAATAACCTAAAAAAAAACCCAAAATAACAAAACAAAGAATGAAAGCCAAGGTACACTTGAAACAACTATGACATCTTTACCTTGATAACACATTTAAATGAATTCAAGTTGGGAAAATCATCTAGGTTAATAATATGATTAAAAAAAGCGAATAGCAGTGAAGAACTTATTTCATGAATTCCCAAATTAATTCAGGGCAGTCTAATATTTGATCCTAACCCCGTTCTGGTTGTCGACGGAAGATCAAGACAATGTCAGTAGGCTGAAGCCAAACTAGCTTTTGCACAAAAATATCAGCAACGATGAATATAATATACGAAGATAAAGATCATTATACAAGCTCGCCGGTCCATGACCTCTTATCACAGTAACTGAACCAAGAGAATATACAATTGTTCTTATTTTTATTTGAGCCGTTTCCTCTACCACCACCTAGAAACCCTATTGTTGCAAGCCTTTTCAATGGGAAGGAGTTGGGTCTGAACAAACTTTATTCACCGATTGTTCATCAAACGGATAGTCTAGGGGGCCAGACAATAGAACAATTGACGTCGCTTCGACCTTCGAAATTCCTCCAGTGTTGAGAATCTTAATGAGATTTGTCTTATCCACCGTTGAGGAGGCTTCGTTTAAATTGAAAGGCGCGCGGGATCTCATCCCCTGGAAACCGTCTTTGAAATGCATTTCCCGCTTTTTGTTTTCACCTCCAAGTTCCTCTGTTCCGATCTTGATTAGAGCTCCCTTTTCAGACCATTCTACTTGAGCTCCGTAAAAAAAAATTCCAATTTACAAGGAAAAACTCACGAGGCCTAAAAACATAGATATATACATATATCGTTTTAAAATCTCGAGTGTGATTAACAATGAAAGGAAGCGAAAATCATGATGATGCAGCATGATAATCATACATCACATAGAAACACAATTAATCCTACATTATTAAAGCGTGTCTTTACCGAAGAGAACCAAAATCAATATGATTGATATTTCCTACAAGGCTTGTTTGAAGAATAAAGATTATTATAACTACCTATTACCCGACTGTCATGTTGATAAATTTTAAAGGAAGTGACAGTGACAATTTATTGTTGGAACAACCAACGATCAAATGATAAGGATTTTTATTCGTATGTATCACATATCACTAACATATATCACATATTAGATCAATAGGATGAGGTAACCCGAATTCCGATATCATTATTTGTACAACAAAGTATTATAGGAATAAAATCAACGTGCTAAATAGAATTTTCATATAATCTACAACTATTTATTCATTTTTAAATACAATATGGACGCGACGCGACTTCGGTTAACTGTGGATAGATAAGGTTCACCAATACCGTCTTGCATATACCTAATTTAAATTCAGATCAATCGTTGGTGGGGAAGTATTACATATCAACGTGGCAGCATCATCGATGAGTTTCTCTGGTCCAAAATCACCTATTATCTTAAATCAATATTGCTGTTGATAACTATACTCACTCATTATTTTAGTTTATAAAATATATTATACCTATCCCTATTTGACATCGACCTGCTATTGTAACGATTCGTGGAGAATACCGTATTACGTGGAGTACTTCACTTCATCTTCAATATTACAGCTCTAACTTGAATCCCAAATATTGTTGACGATTGCCTTTAAGGTTTAATGATGAATTTATTGCAAGTCATATAACATTAAATATTGAGCATGAAATAAATTAGGCTCATCCAAACGATATAAAGGAGGGAACATAGTATTTAATATTATGATAATTATTAGTATTATTGTTTTTGGGTCAATAATAATTCAACCATCACACATCATGCGAGTATGTCAATCAAAACTCGAAAAAGTTCGACTACATCCCCGCTATAGTAAGACTCTCAAAGGTACTAGATTTCCTAATTCCGAAATAAGTTCCGGTGGTCTAGAGTGTAACAAGTTCGTCATAGATTCTTGCCACACCTTTTATGCAACGCTGAAGATGATGGTGGTACCAGGGAAACGTGTACAGATTGGTACGGGGTATAAAACTGGACACAATGATTAAACACAATACAGACATAGAAAGTTAATTTCTAAGCATGCAGCGCAATTAAGGATAGGTATGCATTTTCCATTTAAAACCATATTCAACACCCAGTTCATCATCCCTCTATGTGTATCATATAATCTATTTGTTCCACTTTTTTTTCATTAAATAAATGTTTGTATAAATTTTAAGAGATGTTTGAAATAAGTTGTTTCGTGCGCCGATAATTTCATTGGGTAGGAACTAACTTATTCATCCCTGTGACGATAATTATAGTAGTGTTTATATAATACTTTATTGCAATCCATCGTTTGGGAACCCTCGATGTTGCCCTTTAGGTAATGAAGAGGCAAGAAGAACATGAGGAGAAGATTTACTCGTTTTTTCTTTGAACATGATTTTACCTGTGCACATATAAATTACAAATCCAAATTAGCGATTATTCATATACGTCTAAAACTGAGAGAGAATGCTCAAATAACGGCTTAAAGAAGAGATCGAGAGTTTCTTGCTATGAAAGAATGCGAAAAAATTACATATGTTCATGATTTTGGACATTAAGATCGCCTAAAGGGAACACAACCTTGATGTAGTTGGTTGAGAAGTCGTGGCAGCATGGCGGTGGAATGGGTTCATAAAGCAGCGCCTTTTGTGCAAAAATATCGTAGATGCCTACCATCAAACGTATTCATTTCAGTATATTACTCGAAACAACTCATACAAAAATTAAAGCATGGAAGCAATATAGTTGGTACCTAATGAGGTTGGACATCCAGTAAAAATGAAGGCTTATTGATTGACGAATTTGAAGAAAATATGTCCCTCAAATATTGTGAAGTCGAACACGAAAGAGCGAAGGCAATGGGTGCAATCGAAGGAACGATCTTGTATTAAAATATGGCAGCTGGTTATTATGCTTCTTCACTGTGGAAGACGCGTTGTTTGAAAACAAAAAATCCAACTTTTGCCACTCTTTCTTCCAAAACCGGACATTTGGCGTGCAGAGCGACTTTCAAATGGCCCGGACAGCTTAGAGAAAAACCGGACTGTTTGGGCCAAAACAGGACACCTGGCAACCCTGGTCGACGGACTCCTGGATTTAGAGTCACTTTTCCACTTGGATGAATCTGTGTTCCACTGTGTCACGTCTGGGATCAGCCCTCATTCAACAGCCTAATCTAGAGCCTGCTCTCTTGAAAATTGATCATCGACTATTGGATCGCTTATCAAGGTTATTGTAACGCGCGATTCACGGGGATATCTTCTGAGGACCGGCGTTTTTGCAAAGCTAACTAACGTCTTGGCTATTGATCTTCGTCTCCAAGTTTCATATAGACGTGAAACTCAATATGTTTCAGAAGGAGGTGTATCATTCATATATACAAACATTGTGGACTAATTGTAAGTAGAATGTTTGTCCATATTTTGAGTCCAACAGGCATATACCCAAGCAACTCTTCCCTAATTCACACCGTCTCCCAAGCTTATTATGTCTAGGGTTTGCCACAATAGTAACCCAAATATGCCTATTCGAAAACCTGTAATGAACTCTATTGAATATATAGGAAACCTTTAGATTATCACTATGACTTTATTATTTACAAAGGTATTTTCAGAATAATTTATTTCATAATCAGGTATAACTCACACGAAAACATGAAAATTGCAATTCTGATGAAGATATCAAAGAAGAATGCGATTCTGATTTCTTATCTACGACCCATGGAAGACATTGGTTTCCTGCTACATGGACTTGAAGAGGAATTAAAAAGCTTTGTAACAGAAAAGTCACATTGATAATCTAAAAGTTTCCTAAATATTATACAACCTGGACCAATAGAGATGGATTATCAAAGAAGGTCAGTAGCTACTCTTAATGGGCTGATGATCTTATGAACTCTTCTTAAGATCAAGCTTACAAGTTAGATTGCACGTTATCCAGTTCATGAGCCTTTTTTAACGAGGTACGATTGAAACAATACCTACTATCGGAGAGAAAAATGGCCGCAACAAAAGTTGAGTCGGGAGAAATGATTAACGAGGAGGTGGCGGTAGGTATCAACTGGACACTGCTGCGGTGCCTTGGATAACATCCGCTGACCGAGCTTGTGCCGAGGGACCGGACGGAGCGCATCAATCACACGAGCCCAGAGGGAAGTTCGCGGGCCCAGCGGACTGCAGAAATCTGTGCATTCGGCGAGCACCAGTCATACGAGGGACATCAATCATACAGGAAGGTCGCGGTGGGAGGCGGCGTTCGCTGGGGTTCGACCGCCGACAAAGCTGGGAACAGAAAATCACGGAATGGACGGCGCTGAGATGTTGGGAATTTTCACGCAGATGACTCTCCAGAGGGTCGAAGGTGGGATGATTCAACGTTCGAGATTTATGATGTGCTCCTAAAGCACTACAATGAGGCTCAGCCGATTGACAATTTATTATGTACATCATTCACAGAGTGCTAGAAAGTCATATGAAAAGAGCTCAAAATTATACTAGACCAAACTACAAAAAAGCAAATTTTAACGTGGCTAGTGAAAAATGGGGGAGTGGATTGCGAAACTATGCTAAACAGCATTTATGTATATCATAAAACAATAATTTTACAATAGAAAGTTTTCCAACTTATAGAAGATAGGAACATCAAATACCATAGCAGTTATAATATTTAAGCTATGTGTAGATTGTGCATATGCGATGTTATGTCAATGTGCTATGTTTGAAATTATGGGCAAATCGCCTAGACCTTAACCAACAGCACGGGCCAAGCCGACCGTTGGAAAAGTAAGTTAGTCGAGTAGCCTAGTTCTACTTTTGTACTATCATCATATGTATGTGTCTCTACTGAAATAAATAAAATCTATCCATCCATCTATCTATCGAATATACGTGTTATCTAAGTAACTGCGTAAATTGTCATGTTCCGGAGCTAAAGAAAGAAAAACTTCGGCGGGCTTTCACACTACTTCCTAAACTTGATGAATCCTTACACAGGTGATATAATAGCATCTATGTACAAAAATTTAATAGAATAATTTAATATGGAAAATTGTCTACTTTTAAGAAGAGAGGAACATGTTAGATCAATACCGATATTTGATCAAGACACATTTGCGTTGTTGGTCAAACGTGTGCAGATCTCCAAGACCTTATTCAACAAGACAGGCCAAACCAATCGTTGGGAAAGTAAGCTGGTGAGTAGCTTAAGTTCAGAATTTGCACTGCCAACAACCTATGCATCTGTGACTTTATTGAATAAATTCTAACTATCTTGTATATTGATTCCAGCGCTGGCGGTTGGCGTGAGCTTCAGCAGTACCAGCGTCAGCCTTTGGTGTTGGGGTGGTACAGAACTCTTCCTACTTTCACTGAACGAATTTCTTCCAAAAGCTTTAGAATTATATTCGTCCATGGTACGAAACCGCATGGACACTAATCATTACAAAGGAAATTTGTGTCCACAGAGAAGCTTTGGGTAAAACATTCAAGAAGAATCTGATATTCATATTCGATCAAGTTGTTTTTTTATGTTATGTTTGTTATTTTTTTAGGCTGTGCGCGCGCGCGCGTGTGTGTGTTTGTGTGTGTGTTTGTTTGTATTGTGTGTGTGTGTGTGTAACTCGTGTACACGATTGCGACCATACGGTACGACACTAAAAATTCCAATTTCGGGGTTGGGTTTTTATACCCATTTTTAGGCGGTTATAAAATCAAAATAGGTGAAAAAACGTCGTTTTTAACACTTTTTTGCCTTTTCTTCAAAATGGCACGAGAGATTTTGATGAAATTCACAGGAGTTACTCCTCTTCTGGGTAGAAATGATATCCCATACCCCTCATACCTAGGAAAATACTCAGAGGGCGGTAAAAACCTTCAAAAATAGGTGAAAACGCCATTTTTAAGCACTTCTTGGTCTTTCCTTCAATATGGCTAACCATCGAATAACAACCCCATCCTTCTAAGATGTGATCCATCATGATAGCATCTATGTAAAATGAATACAAGTAAGAAAAGTAGTGTCAAGCCTCGCACCAGATGTTTTAATATTGTTTTTCGAAAGGGAGAAGGGATATACATTTAGTTTATATTAGGCTTACACTTTTAAATTACATGCTAAATTCGAATCACTACAATAATTAAAGAAGGAAAATGCAGAAATCGTCTTATGTGGGTGGGCATAACGGTTAATACTTAACATTTCGCAAAATTTTCTCTTTCATCCACGGCTTAAAACATTTTAGGGCTTTCCTCTGGATGTACAATGACAAGGATGGAAAGTATTTCTAGATTTTTAAGTACAACGATATCACAATGGAAGTTTGTCAGAGAGTTTGAGAGATGCACATTACCAAAAATTAATATTTCAGTTCAAGCTATATTCCATAACTGTACAGCTGAACAGTGTTGCTTGTTTCATTCTGTTACAGTTAAATTCAGTTCATTTAAAAACATACTCAACCGAAGTAGTTGGTAATCTTGAACTCGCTAAGGGGCTTGATATGTTAAACCTGCAAAGCTTAGGAGTGTTGCAGGTGATCCAAATCCAGCCTCAGGAACAATGTACCTACCGTTCGCACGTGCCTACAACTTCGTATTTTATACCGAGTATTTAACGGTAGGTAATGATGATATTTTCATTGGGTACTTTTCCTTTATACCCCCCCCCCCCCCCTCCAGTCAATTTGCCTTCAACACGCCCGCCCGATGTTTCTAGGCATTACTTCTTACTTAGATTATGTTACGCTATGTTATGTATTCTTGAGATGCGAGCTTGCGAGCATCCAGACCACCAAAGTGTACACATCATTCTGACCTACATGTCCAACTAATCTGTATTTTTACTAAGGGATTGACTACTTGATGTAATGTAATTTTGAGATGAGAGCTATAGACAGCATTCTGATCTATTTGTGCGAATTCATGTGCATTCTACTTCTGCGAATTCTTGTGGAGGCAATCGAACCACAACCACTCCAATTTGTTTCAACAAATCCTCACCGACATCGGCAACTTCTGAAAACACGGTACTTCTTTTTTTTTTTTTTAAATAATATAATTTCTTCCCACAGCTTGAAATTATCACCAATTCTACGTAAATATGTAATCTAAGTAAGAAGGAATGCCTAGAAACATCGGGCGGGCGTGTTGAAGACAAATTGACTGGGGGGGGGGGGGGTTATAACGGAAAAGTACCTTTCATTGGTAACTAGGTATGATTAATTTTATATTTATTACGGAATCATTAAGACACATCTCATATTCCTAAAAATAGTCCTCTAAAATGGTCTAATCCTTTATTCTGCTCGTATACGAGTACTTCTCGGGATTTAGACGCTCGCAACTTGAGTTGTTGTGCTTGTATCCACCTCCTTCCGAACGAACGTGACACAGCACAGCCACGAGACGTGAGTTTTTCCCGTTATGCTCGGAAGGAAAGAAGAAATATCTGCTTCTGCAAAACGTTACTGCCACCCAGGGAGCAATTAGATCCCCTCCAGTAGGGCCCCTGAAGTACACTCGAGTGAAATATGGATGTGTCCGGAACAGAGTAGGTATCGGACGATATATTCACATCTCACCGTCTAACAACACGCATGAATCGAATATGTCAGGCGACTAGACGAAGTGTTATGATCGCTTATTACCTGTATTCATGATATCAAAAAGAAATAATAAACTTTTGTCCCAATGTATATGTAAACATTTATATACATGCAAAAATTATCATATACATTTTACAAAAAACATTAAAATAATACGGTAAGGTAAATCGAGAGCTTTCCAAGGACTGGGGAACGATTTTCGTAAGATGGTAAATGCCTAGGATACAGTTCCGTCCCAACGATTTGGTTGTAAGGGATAATCATTGGGAAATTCAGAATGCCTCAAATCATATTTAAAAATTTCAATTAAGAAAATTTACTCTAATTTTGATTTTAAATCACATAAAAGAAAACGCTTGCATACAAGTCTGCAACACATTTTATGTCTCTAGCCCCCCCCCCCCCCCCCCACAAATTCAACAAATATTTATGAAGAATAATGTTCAAAACAATCATTTTCATTACAATTGTAACAGTTTCAATTATTGCAATGAACTCTTGTAATGAAGCAATTATCTCTACCCACGTTTTCTTGATTTTTGCGTTTTCTCGAAGTGATTTCTAACGTAGAAACTAATGACAACAAAACAAGCGGCATTGTTTACTACATCCATTAATAACATCAATAAATATAAAATGGCGACATCAATACCAAGAAAAATTACGAGAGAAATGCGTGATAAATCGAGAGCTATGCAACGAATGGTTAACGATTTCTGTCCGTTGAAAACTTAAGAAGTTTAATTTTAAAAGAAAATCAGAATTCTATATATATAGATAGGAGTAGAGCTAAAAAAGCAAGAGATAATACATGTTGTCAAACACTAGATAGTAGCGCATAGCAGAGACGCCACACCAGGCAGCAAATCATTAAGTAAGAAGCAAACAAATTCACACTAGCAGTGTACTACCTATCTTTTAATATAGCCTTTCTCTGATTAGAAATAGAATATCTTACTCCATCATTGAAGTAGAATTAGCCGGAGGACGATTAGGCGTTCACATATTTTCGCTGAGCAGCTTCACACCAAATTTCCAGATGGGTATATCCTCTACACAGATGGGTTAAAAACTGAGAACATTTGCGGGTGTCCTTTTTCGATCCCCAAGTCGGTAAAAGTGAATACTTCAAACTACCAGAAGAAGCATCGGTTTTTACTTGCGAGTCAGTGGCTATAAGAGAAGCACTCAGATACACTAGACTCTGAACGGAACGGTCTAGTGTGATTATAATAGACTGGCTCAGCGTTTTGATGAAGCTTTCCAACTTTAAATTGGACTCCAGTTTTAACCATATTCTGATGGAAATCGTGGAACCTGTCAACATAGGTAATAGAGTCGTCCGACCGCCACGTTCAGTTTGCATGGACTAGATCACACGTGGGAGTAGTAGGTAACGAAGTTGCAAACACACTCTCAAACGTGGGACGTCATCACGACACACCTTCAAATTTAAAGGTCGCATATATAGAAGGTCCCGTACCCTGTATATGTGCATCTCTATCGACAACAGAAAAACCAGTGGCAAGTAAACCCTCAGATTTCTATAAAACCATGGTTCCATCGGATGGAAATGGATAGAACATCGATCCGATTAATGAATGGGCCGTCTCCGTTCGAATCATGGATTGTGTTCATCATATTTGAACCGAATCGGACAGCGAGAATCACCAATATGGACAAAATGTGGCTCCCAGGATGAAACGCTGGAACAAATACTTATGATATGCCCAATCAACATAGCAGCTAGAGGTAAAATGTTAGCTAAATCACCCAACATACGGAGAACCCCGTACGTTACCACCTAATTATTCATGCAAAACCTCAATCAATTTACAGAACTGTGTGCGCGTATATTAATGACATTAAAGTGAAAATTTATTACTGTTTAATTGTAATAAGTCCACGTAATTTTATGAAATAAAGGTCTTCGTGGCTGCTGCCCCGGGCTAATCCCAACTGAAGAAAAAAAGAAAAAAAGCAAACAAATGGTAGGACAAATACAATATTATTTTATATGAGACCGTCAAGGCGTTAAGAAAATGACCACGGGGGGAAAAAAACAAATGTCCTGATTTATTAAAATACGAAGGTCCAGCTCCTTCGAAGGCTTTGCAGGAAAGGTAAAGATTTGAAGTGACGGGCGGAGGCGGTATAGGACAATCAAGAGGGCGAAGGCCGTGCCGAAATGAATGGTCTGCCGATCACCTTTCGAAACAATCACCTTTCGAAATCGTTCGAAACAAAAGGTGGAAACATACGGAAAAATCGCACCACCCGTAACATTTCGGACAATTGGTAAAGTTGACGTGCCCTTTAGGCGTAGAGGATAAGGAGGTAGCAACTCCTGACCTTTGGCAAGCACGTGTCCGGAGTGTCAAGGATGATGGTACGGCGGGCAGCTGTACTTTAAAGGCAGAACCCCATAATTATTTTTGGGCGCCCCGGACCCGCTAAAGCACCTTTCAAGAAACTGTAATCGCGCCGGGGTAAACCCACATGGTCTGTTAAGTCCGAAATCCGGCGGAAATTACGGGTTCCGGGCGTCAACAAAGTCAGAAAATAGACGAACACCGGCGTTGTTGTTGTCTATTTCTAAACGACCACGCAATGGAAGGAATCGGAGGGGATTGCCGTAGGTCGGTTGTTCTTAGAATGTCATGAGGACCATAATGTAATTTAGCCCATGGTCACGTTGTTAAGACAATAGTCTAGTCCAACAAATAGCAAATATCCAACTACCACATAATACAAATGTTACCTCATCGAATACAACTCACAACATAACTTTGCATCTCTCAGATACATTGGATCCACAACATTATTTATAAGAAAACAATTCCAGGTGCGCAGGCTGATCGAATGAGCAAATTTTTGTAAATTATCGTATTGTATAATGTTAAATTGTTTTGAAATTTGTGACGGCGGCAAGCTTACTCTATCCGTCGGCCGTCCGTCACGGATATCGGATCCAGAGTCAGAAGGGTGTAGAAGGAGAAGAGATAAAGCAAGGAAGGGAGGGGGGGGGGGGTCGATTTGAGTGACTTCGCCCTCCCACTGACTACTTTTTTTAATTTATTTTATTTTATTTTATTTATTTTTTTTAAGAATGCATTTATTTGGAAATTAATTTATACAAATTATACAGTATCATGAAATGTTTAAGAATATCTTATAAATCAATATTAGCTATTAGCATATTACAGACTGATAAATTTAACTGACAGCTAAGGAAATCAAGGACACAAATGCTACTAACCCCAAAAAGTAAAACCCATCAGATGTTATAGTTATCTATAGATCAAATTAAATTCAAATATGTACTCAAGAAGGCATATCAGTTAACCATTATATAGGTACATAATTATTATCGAAGTTTCCTATACAATGTTTTACTTGTTATATAGTTATTTTTCATCTTTTATCCACATGTATTGTATTCTCTTTAGGATGAAGTATAAGAAGGTGTAAACATTGCCTTCTGAGTTTGGTATTGGTTTTTATTTGCAGTGTAATAAATTTGGATTGAACAGTTAAAACTTTTTTTGAAAATATGTAATGTCGGAGCCAGTTTAATTCTTCTGGAAGTTTATTAAAGAGTTTTATTCCTAAGTATCGGTGTGATCTTTGAGCAAAAGTTGTGTTTATAAAACAATTTTCAGCATCAAAGAAGAACCCGAACGGGCTGGGGGTGTAACCCGTGTTAGTTTGCCATCTGTCATCTCCTTATACACTTGAATGGTCCACGTTCTACCAATTAGTTCGTGAGTCGTTGGAACTTTGAAACATTTAAACAAATCGAACTTACTTGCTGCCTTTCAACTGAAACGTAAGTTCCTTGATCTATTTCTCCAACTTGCATGACAATTTGATACATTACATAATATACACCTATTGATTATCCTCTCTTGTGAATCCCAGCTGATTAGATCCCTCTATCCAAAAAGAAAACCCCTGCGGTGTTTTTTCTGTTCAAAATGTAAAACCAGCTATTGTTGATTTAAAAACTGACATTTTCCCTGAAATTTCCAGTAGGAAGCCACCCTGAAATTATTTATTAAAGTAAAAGGGTTATCCACAACTTATCACAAACTACTCACATCCCCCCCCCCCTCCTCGCCGACACACTCCATCCATTTATATTTGAAACCACCATTCTGAATTTCATACAATCAACATTAATTTGAGCCTTTTACTATCTAATTTAAGTTCCGTACCAATATATTCGACCTGTCAACCATTTACCATTCATTATTAATCAAACAACTTTTCAATTCAATTCAAAACAACTTTTGAACCCACCTCCATTGGTTAACCATAAAAACTGCTGCTTGGTGGAGTGATGTAAACTAGACCCATTCACATAACATCTAACAGATCATAAATGCAACCACCACCATCTTTCCATGTTGCAAATTTTAAATGTGTACTTATTAACTGTATGTACTAACTGCTCATGAGGATAACCACCACCATGATTCCAACATCCATCCTTATCAATACTATCATCTATACTACCACTAACTATCAATACGTAGTTCACCATGACAAAGCTGTTAAATCTACTACATTCGTACTAATGAAGAAATATTGTAAGTACAACCACCAATATTCATGTAAACTATATATTAAAGTAAAATACAATGAATTTTACTATATTATGTACCACAATTTTACTAAACTATATGGGAAATTCAACAAATGAATCTGCTGTTACATGGGTTGTTCACTCTGCGTAAATAGGGTCCTGCTTCAGGACCGAAACGTCGCAGGACAATAAATCACTTATTATCAAATAGACTAGCTTATTAACACATAGACTACTAGCCTGGTCATTCTGTACCTCCAGTGTACGATTTTCACTAGTCAAAAGCTCACCACAGTATAATACGAATGTGGGATGACTGAATAAAAGGAGAATGGTATAAATCTCAGACGTTCAATACATATTGAAATAATATGTTCCGAACAACAATAATTCCCTGAAGATGAGTCACCTAACAGGGCAACATACGATAATATTGATGTATTTTTTATTTTATTATTTTTTTTTTTTTTCAACAGATTCTTCTCTACAGGTCCGATGAGCATTTCAAACTTTTTTTCCGCAGATGGTGGGTCTCAAGCAGAAAAAGACAGAGAGGAAAGGAAATAGAGTAGAAGGGCTTGATTTTCCTCGGTGAAACAAACAGGTCAATATCTGCTGGTGGGATTAAAGGAAAACAGGGGGAGATCGGAAACATGATACTAAGACGATTGAGGTCATTGATCCAGAGCAAATCGTAAATTGTATGTATCTCTTAGATTACTAAACTGTCTATAGCGTCAATGATAGGATTACCGTTTTAGTGTGGAACAAGCTTTTACCAGGACCTAACAAGTGAAATAAAAATGTCACGAAAAAACGAGACTAATTTCTAATTTCTTTAGTCTAGAGCCTCCTTCCCCCGCAGATCAGATGAGTGAGATCCGGAGCTAAGTTCTATGCAACTCAACCTATGAAGCTGAAATTAGAAATGGAGAACCCTTGGGACGACTAGAAACGAATCATGAAGTGGAGACACCCCCCCCCCCCACATCGGATCAGCTGGGTGAGATCCAGAGCTACGTTCATTGCCCTTCAACCTATGAAGATAACATTTGAAATGGAGAACCCAAGGGACGTCTAGAAACGAATCACAAAGTCTGGAGCCCCCCTTCCCCGGCAGATCAACTGAGTGAGATACGGAGCTTAGTTCTTTGCTATTCAACCTATGAAGCTTAAATTTGAAATGGAGCGTGTCCCATGTTCCTCCAATGTTTAGCGGAGGCTCAAGGTGAAAGCAATGAGGGTCTGGGGTGTCCCCGGCGGGGTCAAGGGGAGCCTCTTGCGAGTCGCGCAGCGCCAAGTATCTTAAAAAATAACATGGCTTTTTTTTCCCGTGATACCAATTTATGGAAATGCAAGATATTTTAAAATCAAGATAATTTATGTTGATAATAAATATATAGATATACACTTAAATGAAGCCGATTTAAATCATTGAATCCTACAGGAGCAATAAAAAAATGGGATAAATGAATCATAACAATAATAGGTTAAATATCTTAGTTCTTATAAGTTAATCGAGTGTAGAGATGTTAAAATATTTGATGCGAGCTTCACACTACTCTTCCAAAATACAAAATCTATTCAGCTTCCTTGGATGGAGTTTTCTTGTCTAAAAGACTCTTAATATCGAATTGACAAATAATTTCAGTAAAACCAGCACAATATGAAAACTGAAGAAAAATACCTGTGTATTATATGAAGTTAGCCATGCCAACGTCCCCCGTCATCATGGAAGTCCATATTTGCCTGAAACATAATTAACGATGTCAAAGCTCCCAGACATTGAAAATCGAACAAAATAGTCAAGTTGTCATACATAACTATGGTTCACAAGTTTTAAAACTATAAACTCGTTGAAACTGAAATGTAAAATGTAACTGAATTGTGGCTTAGAGAATGTATCAAAACACAAACGGTGGGTACAGCTTTCGTACAATTACGCAACCACGTGGGACATTTTATGTCTTTGCGCCCCCTCTCGCACCCACACCACGTACCTCGTACTTTTTTTTTTTTTTGTTTAAAAACTTTTGTTAAACATAAACACAGTCCGAGCTTCATCTCCAAGACTCGTACATCTCCAAGAGATAATTCGTTTAACGGTTGTTTGGTCTCTAAATTATGTCTTTACTTATATGAAGCTTGCAATCGTGTTCACAATTTAAATTATTGAGAATGATCACCTGTGTGTAAACAATAATTTAAACAATCACGCTCTTACCGCAGCTGGTCGGCCACGCACTCCGCAGTGGCTAACGTAATATGATTAGGTAAATCGAGAGCTATCCAACGAGTGGTGAACGATTTTTGTACGATGACAACTGGCAAAGTTAAAGTTCCGTAGCAACGAATCGGTTGTACGTGAAAATCATTAGAAATTTTTCATAACGATTTCTTCGTCACACTGTAACGTCACACTTTTTGAGTTATGTGCCTTAGTAAAGACATAAAATGTCAAAATAATATACAGGTATATATATATTATTCAGGCATTGAAATTTTTCTAAATTAAATAACCACACGAGAGAGGGGAATGCTCTACACCGATCCCTGCAAACTTAACTTAATTAGGTTTGCAGTTGTTTCCTGTTTCTCATTGGAAACGTGAAGGGTGGACTCCGAAAATCAGAATGATGTATCTTATAAGTACAACAATATGTTCTTGGGGAAAAAAATAAATACAGCATTGGGAAGCTCAGGAAATTCCCCACAAAATAGAAAGGGTGACTTGATGAAATGGGACATCTTGCAAATTTTGGCCTGGAAAAAACGAAAAAATGCTACGGCTGCCCGTAGCATCAGGGGCGGTCAACGTGTTGCAGGATTTGTTAGACTTTTCACTTTTTTCTCATTTTCCTATCTGAAGTAACCCTTTAAATATGGCATTTATTCAGCCTGCCCCCACTTCTGATTACAAGCAATTATAACTCGAACAATCATATATAATAAACCTCAAACTTCTTACAGCAAACTAAGTCAGCTGGCTCAATTTGGAACAACTCCAAAGATAAGTCATCACATCTAAATTAAATCAAAATCCATAGGAATTATGAAAAATACAAAATCTTCTAAGCATCTTCTAATCAGAATCTACTGGCCATCCCGAACTATCTAGCAACACTTACCTAATTAGCCTATACCGCTGCGGCTCAAAACGAACACAGTCCATTATTATGGGTTTCCATGTCTGTGAAACGTCTTCATTGCATGGGCAACTGTCATCATTAATAAGTAATTAGGCGCTCTACCGAGTTCCGTGCTCTACGGTCAGCCCGACTGTGATCTACCGAGCTGTACCGTGATCTACATGACTTGAAATGATGATTCGAAAATCGGAATCCGTTTGTTTTTAATGAAGGATGTGCCCTATTCTTCCCTTGGGCTGACAGAGCTTGTGTAAATTTGTATGATGAAGGCATGTGAGCAATTCTCCCGACAGAGCTCATTTCTTGAAGTGATCGTGCCCTCACGTAAAACCCGACATAACGTAGGTAATCTGTCCATTTCGTAAGGATAAGTAGTATTTCTATACTTACTATTCGTTTTGCTAAAGTATTATCTCTTCTCAAATACCTACTTATTCGGAAAGTGACACTTTTTTTCTTCATTTAAGCAATTTTTGTACACATTTTAAGAGATGTTTGAAATACTTTATTTATGCGAAAATTGCCAATCTGTAATCAAAGAATGTCTCAAAACACAAAAGGAATAGGATCTTTAGGAAGGTAAGTTGTTTGTGAGATAGCGAAATCGGTCAAAACGGAAGTTAGTGAAAAACGTTGTCTATTTCCACGAAAAATAAAGAGTTAGAATGTTAAATCGATTTTGACGGCTAGGCCATCATCAGTAACAAACAATAATACTGATGATGGCCTAACCGTCGAAATCGATTTAACATTGTAACTCTTTATTTTTCGTGGAAATAGACAAAGTTTTTCACTAACTTCCGTTTTGAAATGGGTTTCCACAACTTTGTCGGGAGTGATTTAGTTCGTAGCAAAATCAGTACCTACACCTAGGTATTTTCAACCCAACTAGGCCTCATCTGCATAAAACCTTGTTCAATTTGAGTGTTTTGTTTATTATTGTTATTCTTATACTCAAGCGCTACAGAAATGTATTTTCTATAAATGAAATCAAAATTCGAGGATCGTAAAAACACGGACTCGCACTTCACCACAGCCATAAAAACAAAATAACACAACCAACGACAGCTCCTGACAGATGACGTAATTGCGGCAATTCGGTGAAATATCCAATTTTTCAGATGTGGAGTGGTTGTCCGGCAAGATTCAACCCACTCTTCCAACTGGCACTAGCCAATCAGAAGGCCGAACGCATTTACGGATTGCCACATTTCCGCAATTCCGGATGGATTTGAACCCACCTTTATTTACGTTAACAGCAGTCGGAATTTCCCATTATGGAAGAAGCGTCGTTTGAAAACAAAAAACTGAACATTTACTATTGTGGTTTCAAAAGCGAAACATTTGGCGGCCAGAACGGATTTCGATTTTGACCCGGACAGTTTAGAGAAAAACCGGACACCTGCATACCCTATGGATTATACTAGTGTGAAACATTTTAAGAAGTTTTTACTATCAAAATGTATTTCTTTTTCATAATAGCCATTCTGTAAATTGATGGCATTGTACTATTCTCCACCGGCTGGATGATTTTAGGCTCTGCCAGTTTACACAAGTTCCTTTGAACTTTTCAACTGGCAGACGTATGTTTACTCAGAACAAGTATTTGTATTTTTTCTCTTATACATATTTTTTCATATGCCAACCTTCTATTCTATTCTATTCTATTCTGCAATCCTGGTCGGTAGTGAGGAAGCAAAATGTCTGCAACGTTCAGTTACGTTGAGTTTCCAAACCAGTGCGATACAACGAGTTGATCTATCGCCTCGACACGCTTCGCTATATCGCGAACCCGCGGTATCCACAGAGCAGCCGTGGAAACGACGGGGACGCGTTATCAGATTTGGCAGCGTTCGACGATCGATCGTCTGAACCATGAGGTCAGAACATGGTGCCTGATCCGGATACCATGGTAACATCGGTGCTTTTACTTCTCTTGCCCCCCAGTTATCCGTCCCCCCCGCACCGTCGTCGGATCCAATAATTCAATCCACCTCCTCCCGTGCCCGACCGCCTCCAGGCATCTGTCACAAGCCCTTCTCATTAGTATTGTAATAGCGGGCCACTTAGCCCCGACCGCCCCCGGAGGCGAACTACGTCCAAACACGGTCGCCGTAGATTGGGAGGAGCGTGGGAAGGGGAGCGAGTTAAGTACTTCAGTTCTGTGAAGCTTGAGGACAGTTGGAGCAAACGCTGATCAGTGAATGAAGCTCTGAGTATACGCGGAATCCAGCATCGCCAACCTACACAACATCCGCTAAACAGTTTAAAATTATAAACAGGGAGGTTAATTTTACCAAGAATTCACAAACTAAACCTCACGTAGCCATTACTGAAAATATGAGATAAAATAGGCAAACTACGTCCAAACATGGCAGCCGTAGATTGGGAGGAGCATGGGAAGCGTCGCAAGCTTCGTACTTCAGTTCTGTGAAGCTTGAGGACAGTTGGAAGGGTAGCGAGTTAATTATTTCAGTTCTGTGAACATTGAGGACAGTTGGAGCAAAGGCTAATCGGTGAATGAAGCTCTGAGTCTGTGTGGAATCCAGCGTCGCCAACCCACACAACATCCGCTAACCAGTTTAAAATTATAAACGGGGAGGTTAACTTTACCAAGTATTCTCAAACTAAACCTCATGTAGCCATTACAGAAAATATGAGATGAAATAGGCGAACTACGTCCAACCACGGCCGCCTTAGATTGGGAGGAGCGTGGGAAGGGTAGCGAGCTAAGTACTTCAGTTCTGTGAAGCTTGAGGATAGTTGGACCAAACGCTGATCGGTGAATGAAGCTCTGAGTATGTGCGCAATCCAGCATCGCCAACCCACACAACATCCGCTAACCAGTTTAAAATTATAAACAGGGTGGTAAATTTTACTAAGAATTCTCAAACTAAACCTCATGTAGCCATTACTGAAAATAAGAGATGAAATAGGCGAACTACGTCCAACCACGGCCATCGCAGATTGGGAGGAGCGTGGGAAGGGTAGCGAGTTAAGTACTTCAGTTCTGTGAAGCTTGAGGACAGTTACAAGGGTAGGAAGTTAAGTACTCCAGTTCTGTGAACATTGAGGACAGTTGGAGCAAACGCTGATCGGTGAATGAAGCTCTGAGTATATGCGGAATCCAGCATCGCCAACCCACTCAACATCCGCTAGCAAGTTTAAAATTTAAACGGGGAGGTTAACTTAACCAAGTATTCTCCAACTTAAACCTCATGTAGCCATTACAGAAAATATAAGATGAACTAGAATGTCTCATTCAAAAATAGCAACCCTTTTAGCGAATTTTCTTGGAAAATGCTGCTATTGCAATGGCTCCAAAATTTTTAAAATTTTAGAATCGCTGTAAATTCTTCAGAATGAGTTTTTTGCCATGAATATGGTAGTTAACAATTTCTTTTTCCTCAAAGTCCTTAATTCCCAAAACAATGTAACATAATATAGTACGATGATTTTCGAGAATTCGCTCATACGATCATGCTATATGACTGGAACTTTTATATTATAGTGTCTTTGCTTTGGTACATGAGGAAATTCAGTTTCACGAATAAGCAGACGGAAATATCCTGTCAGCGAAATGCCTGCGCTCTCGGAACGCAGACCATCTTGTCGACCTATTGATTCCCATGAAAGTTGAAATCTGGATTTCTTGGAAGTTGGATTACTTATTGACAAGATTGTCAAGACACGAAAATTTCCATAATTGACCAAATTTTGACAATAGGGCATGTGGGGAGCCACATTCGAAGTATTTTTTAGCGCTGAAACTATTGCAACCACTACTAGATCTCTAAGATTTGTAAATAAGTGAGGAACATCGATTTTTAGGTTTAATAAATGCCCACAGTTGACCAAATTTTGACAATGTGGCATGTGGGGTGTCACAGTCGAAGTAGGTATTTTTTAGCGCTGAAACTATTGCAACCACTACTAGATTTCTAAGATTCATAAATAAGGGAGAAACATCGATTTTTAGGTTTAAAAAATGCCAACAATTGACCATTTTTCGAGTTCGGCTGCGTGTTTTAAAATTTTGTTTGCTATCTCGTCACATGGCTGTCCCCTCAGTTTTATTCAGGACATGGTTGGCCTCAATTATCAGAATTTAAGTGCCTAATTTAATGCTATCCGCAGCTTTTCTACAAAAAATTCGCTCTGTTAGTCATGCTGCATGACTGAGTACTTTTTAATCACTGTTTAGAATTAAGACAATTAGTAACTGAGGTTTAACGCGATAACGCGCTCGCTGGTCCGTCACAAGGCTATATTATATCAATACCATGCGACACCACTCAATAATTAATTCAATCATTCGTTACAACAGTCAATAACAGGCGTGAAGTTTGGAGTTAATAACGAAAAAGCTAGGTATCAGCACACGAGTAATGACGATGGCTTCAACTGGGAATGAAGTAGCTCAGGTTAATCAAACCCACTGCCAAACGTTATGAAGTAGGATCAATAAGCAACAGGCGTCAGACGGCCACCCTGAGGGAAAATTTTCGAATGTAAATTTATTTCCTGCTGATATCCCTCCTTCTTCAGAAGAACATTAGATATCAAATCTCCCGAAATAGGCAAGAGTAAAATTGATTTAAGATATTCAAACTGTTTCATACTTGGCTTCAAATCACAAGATTTTCAAGCACAAGGTTTGTCCAAGCTTTCTGGTAATACGGCTACGGGGTGAAATAATGAGGCCATACAATCACTGGTGTTATTCTAAGCTGAGAAATTCATAATTTAAGCTCAAGTCCATGCATTTTCTCGGCTCACTTTAATATTCAGTATGTCTAGATATGGAATCAAAATATTTTCAAGAAGTAGAAAGCAAAATATTATTCTGTCAGCTTTCGCCTCATCAGCTCAATTAGACGTAGGAAATTAGGGGTTCTTATGTTAGAAGAGGTCATGAAGCTTCTCTAAATCCCATTTATTGCACAAACATTTGAAGAATTCACTCTAATATTACCTGGTAGGATTATGCAGCCACTAACTCATGGACTTGTAGTTGTGTCCGTCTTTCCCTATTCAAAAGTGACAGTATTCCCCCAACCTGCACTTTTAACGAAAAACATGTCTTCATATGGAAATAGTTAAACTTAATCGAAAGACACCATAAAGGTAAGAAATTAACAGAATAACACTGGCGATGAAAAAAAGAAGAGTTTTCAGGGTGGTGATGGAAATTTTAAAAAGTCAAATTCGAGATTTATGGATAAAAACAAACAAGTTTGCACTGTGTGGGAGGCTGCGACTGATTTGTAGGGGAAAACGGGACAAAAATTAGCTATGGTATCTCATTTATAGTCAGCATCTGGATTCTTGTTCCAATTGCCAGTTGTAAGGGCCGGTTTATCAACAATCCCTAACCATGATTAAAGTAGATCATTGTTTTAAGGAACCAGAGTTTTGCACGTTGACTGAAAACAAACGGGTTTCACCAACTTAATCAATGGTTACACTGGTATCAATAAAAATCGATTAACATTATCAATAAAAATCGATTTACAGCGTTTCCGTGAAACGTCGATTAAAAGTTTAAACGTTGATTTAGACGATATCAAGGCAGCATTTGCCCGCGAAATGAGGGTGTAAAGGCTGCTACACACGTTCCTTTCCTACCTCCTCAAAAAGGAGCCACGCCCACGAAGGAGGTAGTGAAGGAACGTGTGTAGCCATGAAGGAGGGAGGAAAGTAGGAAGCTCCTACGTAGGAAGAAAGGAAGCTCCAGCCCGTCCTACCTTCCTACGTAGGAGCTTCCCCCACTCTTTCAACCTCCACGGAGGAGCGTGTGGAGGCATTTTTGCTTACCTTCCTTCCTACTTTTCCCTGTTTTCCCCGCCATGTGTACCAACTCCTGTTATCATCTGTTATCAATCATCCAGTGTCTCGAAAGGTGTCTGAAGCTCTGAAGATCTTCGTTGGTTTGTTTGTTTCCCCGTCAATTTATAATTGAAATGTCCGAGGAAAAAGCAGTGTTAAGTGAAATAATAGAAATGCTCAAACAGTTACCTCAGTTGTGGGATCAAAGCCATGAACTGTATATGAACAAAGAATCAGGGAAAAATGTAGCAAAAATAAAATTGAGGCTTAAAATATAAAATTGAAATCAGTAAATCGTAATAAAAAAGGCGCTTAGAACTGGCAACGTGATAACAGTTTGATAACCGCCAGTGCTGTCGACCAAAGAACCAGGGATTTCAATACAAAAAGGGAAATTTATTCCCCGCGATGGGTCACACTGAATGACCGTGGGAAGGAAGTAAAAGGGTGGGAGGGACAACAAGCGTAGCAGTAGGAGGAAGGAGGAAAAATGAAGGAGCGTCTGTAAGAAACATCCTATTTGAGGAGGGTAGGAGGTAGGAAGGTAGGAAAGGAACGTGTGTAGCGGCCTTTAACGAGACAATAGTGAGAAAACAGCTGTTACCAATCTGAAATCTTCAATGCTTCTCTGTTTTTATATGCATTCTGATAGCATAATGTTTTACAAAGTCGTAGGAGTAGTCCTTTAATGCCCTATCATTTCGAAGCTAGTGCAGTGATGATAATCAATCGGTTTCTTCAAGGATTCTGAATTTGAGTTTGAAGAAAAAAACCGCGAAATATCGAACAACTGAAATACTCCATCCAAACGCGATTTAGATTCGTCTCCATTGGAAATTTCGGGAGTCGATCTCCTAAAAAGCAGTGCTTGGTATTCGATGGATTTCATAACTGTAGCCACTGCAAAGAAGCCGAGATCCCAAAGTTATTTCGACTCAAAAAGCGCAGGAAACAGGTTATAATTGTCCCGTAATATTATTATGGTCAAGTTGCATAACTAGGTATTTATATGTTGTATCTAACACCACTCTAATGAAAACAGCCTACGACACCATCTAACACTTTGTCATTTCAAATTGTGTGATGAGCCGTTGGACTGTATTTGTACATTCCATGTATGCACCTACCTATATCCCTACCCGTGACTTTTGTATTCGATGTTATCATCAATTCGTTCATGAACAGTAGTTTTTGAAAGTCGGTACCTCCTCAGAAAATCGATTTCATTGAGATTGAAATCCGCCGTACACTCTCTAGTCCAACGAGGACGGTGAATTGTAAACTCTTCATATCATCCTCGTCCTCAAAAACCAATGCTTTAATCAATCCTCTAAGTCTCATTTTCGTGGATGTAGGAAAACGTAGGAAATAACTAGGAAAATATAGCAAATTAGATAGGAAAACGTGGCGAAAAAGGATTTCGGTCATGTAAACAAAGATGACAAAAAGAACTACCCATCCAGTAAATCGTTGATTTGAACGCTAACCACCCAAATTCGTGGTGGGAAGAGAGAAGGATGTGCTCACGCGGAGGTAGGCTCCGAGGAGGGGGTGTCCGAAGGGTCTGCTCGAAACAGGTAGCAGATCATGATGCCTACTGCTGTGATGGACTATTAGTTAGTTTTCCGCCAGTATCCTAGGCGTATTAGACTTTCTAGTGAAGTGGAATACATAAAAGTCAAAGTGGAATGCATGGAAAAGTGGAATACATGAGAAACAAACCTTAAAAGACAGCTGAATAATAAAAATAATTAAATCAATCTATGTGGAGTATTTTCATAGATTTGTGGTCTTCGGAGGAGTTCTGTCAATACCATAAAAAGGAAATGTACTGTAGTTACTGATAACATTCGGCGCGAATTAGAAAGATTAATTGGAAGAAAAAAAAAAAATAATAATCACAAAACTGTTAAAGGAACTCATCGGAAAACTCCGTTCATTCAATTATGATTTCAATTTCGTTCCCTTTTTTTTTCTTTTTTTTTTTAATAAAAGTGTTCTGTCTTTCAAAAACCAATAAAGGAAAGAAAAAAACATTAAAAACAAATAGTAGATTCATGAAATAAGATAATAGTTCAGATAGTTTGCTATACGGGGGACATAAGATGAAACTCTTTTCGGTTGTCATCGGATCGGATTGGCAGAATTCGGGTAGGTACAGCCCTACCCAAGGTGACAGACTTCACTCACATTCCCCTTCTGATAGGTAGGTAGTGATTAAAAATAATTATCGATTCTCACCTGCTTTGTCACCGAAGTCAGTATGAAGGTGCTGTTTAATTAGGCCAGTTCACGAACTAATTCCAACCCCGTCAAGCCTAAAAAAAGAAGGAAGAAAAAAAATCAAATCAAGTTCTGGACAATGCTTATTATCATTGATGATATTGTTACAAAGACTACTCAGCAAATTATAACACAACGATTAAGTTTTATACATTGCTTATGAATCTACACCTACATATTAGTATCTCATTCCTTGATCAAATAAACAAGTACCCGTAAGTGCAACAATTCGTTTGTAGAAGCTAAGGTAGTAATCAGTTTCAAAGACAAAATATCACGTCTTCCGAATTCGAGGTTTCCATTCACATTTCGCGTTTCATAGAAAATAAGACTAATTTGCACCCGTAACTTCTGTCGGTTATCTGTTCCCATGTCCTCGCATTTCAGACGATACTATACTCGTAGTTCCCTATGAATAATACTGAGTTGAAACTACTGCGCATACGATATAGCGTAATATCATGATTGCTACACTGTCCCAATTCGCATTAGGTTTTGATGAAATTTCTGGAATCATTTGACTTGAGCTCCATACATGGTCATGGATATTACGAGAGCCAATGTGGTTGAGTAAACGTGAAAACCTAATCGCACGCCTAAGACACCGCAACTTTTCTTTATTTAGACGGTTTAAAACGTTTAAAATTTTACAAAAAATGTAAATAAAATAAAAAGGCTTTTCTGTCCTTAATTTGGAGTATATTTCGCTCCTTTTTCTCCAACAATTCCCTGTTACTTATTCAGGGGGATGATAAAAATAAAAATTGAAATTGTAAAATCTCTAACCGTGTTTTATTTATGTAGTTTATGATCATAAAATTTAAAATTCAAAGATTTCGAATATTAAAATTAAAATTATAAATTTGATTTTATAAGCGGGCGATTAAAGTTCCTGGGGAGAGACGTTGTAAGAAAAGGAGGAAAATAAACCCAACAATGGGCAGATTGGCCGTTTTTTATTGTGAAGACGCTAAGATATTGCAATCACAGGATGTTCAGGGATTATGCAGTTAATGCCCCCCTATGTTATATGAGCAAACGTGAAATCCTTGCAACTCTCAATTATTTTCCAATATTCTGCGATTCATTCACAAATATAATTAATTTATCCAATCATAATCAATTTATTCATACATAAATGTAATTAATTTATCCAATATAATTATTTTTATAATTTTGTTTGGAATACGAGGATGCAGATGCCAAAACACTTCGAACAATCAACTAGAAATCGTAATAATCGAATAATGCGAAAAGTCGAAAAATTTTGTTGTCTTCCAAAATCATGATTTCCTTTGCTTCTTGCGTTTCAGAACATGCGGATCATTTTGGTTTGTTTGGGTTCTGTCTGTGGTAAATCCTTGTTACGCCCAAAACTATACCAAGTTTTAGTCAGATTTTTACTAAGTTTTCAGAGACTGTGTGGGTTAGGTTCTCTAAGGTCCCCTATAACTTTCGTTCCCATAGGATCAATGTTAGCCTGTGCGCATGCGCATACGTGAATTTCTTATACAGAACGTCAATTTCTCATGATCGGTCCGATTTCGTTGGATCTCGGGATTGAGTATATGATCCTGGATGTTATCCCCTTTGGATTATCCCTATAGATTTTATCACGATCAGTCGAGCAATTACAATTACCTACACATGCGCAAAACTCGAAATTGGTTTACACATGCAATAGTCCAAGATTAATGGACTGACATTTTTGAAATTTTCAAGGATTGTGCGGGTTAACGTCTGTTCAATCACCTATCAATTCTATTACCCCACATATACTTACCTTAGATGGCGAACGCAGTAGGAATGGTTGAAGGGTTTGCATCTACAAACATGAACTATAGCTCTATTCTGCATATTAACATATTAAGTACTGCTCTATTTTGCATTCAATAATTTTGACTCGAAAATATTTCCTCAACCAATTCTACGCGTCCACGTTACAATAAGTGAGGAATCTATCCTGCCCACCCAACATGGCAGGCATTTCTTGTTCTAAAAGAGCCTTCTACATGAAAAAGTGTAAAACTTGCCGACTTATTCAGGTTGACCCTAAACAAATCTTAGCATAGAAACGTTTTGAAACGAGGCTTTTGGAATTTTGGGACCTAATATCTTAATTTTATACGTAATTCGTAAGAATGTAGTATAATGTTGTCAGAGATACACGGGGTTTTAGAGAGGAATCTCAACTTTGCAATATATGTGTGTGTTGCAGAGAGACGATGCAATAGTGAATGTCAACCTGTAATTTGATAGGAGGTGCCGGGATAGTACAAATGAAAAGTATGTTATGGTGAACTGATGTTGACACATGATGTTGAGATTTGAACCTATACAATTTACTTCGAAAGCTCTTATTTGTTCACGTGAGACAAATATTGTTACATACACCAATTGTCCTGCAGTTTCATCAGCCCAAAATTACAGGAATTCACATGCTAACGATAAATTTTAACACCAGACCAATATATCCACTTCGAAGCTGTTGCACTATGCAACAACAATTCACACTTGGAATTACCATTGGTTGATCCGTTATTGATCACTTCGGATATTATGTATGAATGCGGTTCGGGAAGGGAGGGTCGACGGGTCTAGTTTGCGACGTTGCCATTGCTATAAACGCAATTACGTAAGGGGGAAGGGAGTATTTGATCTGCAGTGATGGACGAGAGACCGAGGTGATGGAGAGGATTGTAATTAAATTGAATGTTTCATGATTGTTGATGTCGCTATGTGTACGGTCGGAGTGGAATGCAATCTCATTCAGCGGATTCTTCTATGAAATAACACGTTGATCACAAATATAAGTATCAGCATATCATTGAATATACATCGAGACTCCTTACGTGTGTCTCCAAACGAAGTTTGGTTATGCTAAAAACACAAGGTTTCAACATTAAAACGTCTTTATCTTCCATGATTAGGAAAGTAAAAGTAAAATTGGCTAAACATTTGGAAAGCTGAGATAAGTATTGCGTCAAGAAGAACGATTGGGGGTTGGGAATGTACCAAAATACCACTGAATTTTCTTTTAAAATTTTTGAAATAAGAAGTTTAACTTTGGGCTCAAAAAACATACAGTAGTTGCAGCTTTTGAAAATAACTCGTACATTGGACATAAAACTTCTTGGAAATTCTTAATTTAATACATGGAGACTTACGACAAAATGTTAAGTGGAATTGCTCCGAAATGCATTGGTTTTTATCAAATTTCTTGGAGAAACTTTTTGTCTCAAATTAGTTGAAGAATTGATGAATTAATCCAAGAAACATGGATGTTTCATTCTGGGGCAACTAGTATGGCCATAGTAAAATATAAAAGTTGAAACAAAAAGGAATTCTTTACTCTAATGCACGACGTTGGGAGAAATGCTGATGTGTAATACGAGATTCTACCATTGAGCGTTTATACCCGAAGTTCAGAGAGATACGCAGAAAAGCACAAATTAGTACAGAAAGCCCAGAAATCAGAGAAAGAACATGAATCATGAAGATGTTGATTTTCTAAGACAGATTTCAATTTTTATGGAATTTCAAATTATGGAAACTAAAACACCGTTAGACGTGAATGATTCAACAAAGTATAAATTTCAAACAGGGCAAATTTCGTACCACCAACTAACTAATAACCACTTTTGAATTTGAAAAACATTGAAAGAATGACTATTGTATGTTTGATTGAGCCACTCCATTTTTAATGAGTATTACAAAGTTTACTAGTAATGCTCGCAGGTTGACGAGATAGAAAACCATTACCATTCCTTAGGAATCTTAATAGAAGTTTTACAGTAAGTGGCTTCATGAACCATTTGTAATCAGCACAAAAGCTCGAAAAAATGAAATATAACAGTATCTTCCTGAGCAGAAAGAAATACAATTCGAGAATGGCAACCTGTTCAATTCGCACGGGTTCAATTGATTCGCGGTCGTTCGTACTGATTGGACGCCCACCGCCGCTGGTTTCTACAAGGCAAAAACCGAGTTAAACCTCTCCAAGTCAATAATAAAACAACAATAGACGACTGACGAAGCTTTGTCCGGCAGCAAACCGGGGAGCTCCCCCTCGTTGATTGATTTAAACATCCTGGTTTCGCAATATTCAATCATTTGGTGCGCATGTTCCCATTAGCATATAAACTACGCAAAAACAATATACCCCATAAATCAATCGTACGGAGAGAAAGGTCGGTAGCAAAGCGATTATAAATCTAAGGACGCATGCTGCGTCTACAACAGCTTCACTCATGCAACTGTGCAGGCAAGGTGGATGTCTCCCGTTTTTCTTTTTTTCCATTGTTGTTTGGATGTCAAAGTTCAGAGACTAAAGGTTAATGCTTAGTGGTTTTTTCACAGCAAAATCATGCTTCTCAGTGTGATGTAAAGCCTTAAATTGCAAGGTTTTTCTATACAATTTATTCGACATAGAATTCTTCGTCAAGAAATGCAGCGATATCTCGAGCCTGAACGCTTCGACATTGATCCACACGACGTGCTAGTATCCAAGGAATGGTCTTTCTGGTTGACAAATTCGAAAAAAACTTCCTTGAAACTCTCGAAGATGACAAGACTGAGGAAATTCCCGACAAAGGTAAGCTTCGACTGTTAACCGATCATACTTCGAGACCTATATATATATATGAGTTAATAGCTGACTGCAAAACTTATGTAGAAGCAGTCTTTCCTGACCTTACTCTCACCTCATCATCAGATCTTGATATCACTGCTGATCCTTTAGTATCATCACCAGACGGAGGTTTAGCAACAGAACCTGAAGAAACAATCACCCCCATTGATGTCATTGAGCCCCAACGGCGATCGACGAGACCCAAGAAACTCCCCTGCAAGTTCACGGACTTTGTTCTTTCATGAGGAGAAGAATGTAATGTGTTCCAGTATTTATTATAAGATCACATGATTGTTCGAGTTCCTAGTTACCCCAGTTCCTAAAATCATTATTTTTTCTACGTCGAATAAAGCCTTAAATTGCAAGGTTTTTCTTTACACTCAACTCACCAAGGTAGACAAAACGTTGAATTAAATTTTAGGAGCCACCAAGCTGGTAACCAGGGCTTCTTAAGAATGGATGGAGGTAAGAATTAGCAGCTTGAGATTCGGCGATGTTTCAGATAAATGGAGAGCATTCCAACAACTGGCGAACGACGATTTTTGTTCGATAAAAAATAGCAGATAGAATTTTTTTTTAAATTAAATTTCATTGGGCATTGGTTGCCCGATTCAGAAAAAATATAGTTTATACATTTCAGAATACAAAAATAATTACAGTTCCAAGATAATTTTGACATTTCCAAATCTTTACAATGGCCCTTCCGGTCGGTAATTATTACAATTTGCGTAACACAAAGCGTAACGTAACGGAAAACTTTCTGATCATTGCCACATACGTTTGTTCACCTTCTTCCCTCTGTAACCTACATAAATCGTTCAACACTCGTTGGAAAGCTCTCAGTTTAACCAACATTTTTCTGTAAGCAATAACTCTGTGACTGTACGACAAGCAGAGCTATAATGGGCATAACAGTTCTTTTGTTCACAAAGTAATGATCGTGAGTGTAGAAGCAGAAATTGAATCTATGGAACTAAAATTTGGGACGGAGAACCATTGGGGCGTCTAAAAACGAATCATGAAGTCTAGAGCCCCCCAGATCAGCTCAGTGAGATCAGGAGCTAAGTTCTTTTCTATTCGAGACTAAAGTAGCGGCGCGGCGGGTCTAATTTCTTTGCTATTCGACCTATAAAGCTGAAATTTGAAATGGAGGCCTCTTGGAACGTCTAGGAATTAATTATAAATCCAGAATCCCTCTAGATGAGCTGTGTGAGGTCCAGAGCTAATTTATTTAGTATTCAACATAAGATACTAAAATTTGGGATGGAGACCCTTTGGGACATCTAGAAACGAATCATGAGGTCTGATGCCCCTTGGAGCAGCTGAGGGAGCTCGGAAGCTAATATCTTTGCTATTCTACCTATGAATAACACATTTTTACGTCGAAAGCGTAAAAACGTATCACTGTTTAGTTTTCAGGCGCAAGGTAGTCTTTGTGGGGGGGTTATGATCCTAGGTAACGAAAGGACGAGACAAAATAACGACAACGTACATACACAAATTAAATTACAAGTACTAAATTACAAAACAGACCGAGAAAAAGCGCGTACATGTGTTCAACAGGTATAAAAATTAACCTTGTTATGTATAGGATATTTATTCTAGACAACCTAGAATTCTAGACTACCTTCCTATATAAATATGTAAGATTAGGTAGGATATCTTGGATGCCTTATTTCTTACAGAGCCAGTGATTTTAGTTGGAAAAAACGTATTTATGAAACCAGAAAAAGAACCATAAAAAAAAAAAAAATGTTGATTTTCTGTAATAGGATTCAATTTTTTCTTCTGAAAGTTTTGATTTGTCTGCAACACTAGTTGTCAAATTTGAAAAGCACTCAGTTTATCACACAGTGTCAAGGTCCCTATCGGAGCTCATATCTCTTAAGTATATGAGAAACTCAGCTAAAATGTAGGTTAATTAAATGATAATGCTTTCTGGAAAGAATTTATTTCTACATTCAGCAATTATATACATATTCGATATATGATACCTAATTGAGATAATATATGGAGGTTTAATTCGATATTTACATTCTTGTTTCAGCCCACACAGTTCCTCCAGGGAGTAAGAAATTAATTACATATCAGGTAAAATAAGTACCATGTCTAAAACAAACTAACAGCATAATACTAGCAACAAGATACTATAGTAGACTATTTTAATTTTTTGTATATTCAAAAACTTTGGTGGCCAGAAACCACTCCTAAAGATCAATCAACATTCACGCTTTGTAGTTCCAACAAATATCAAGCAAGAAACCATCAAGTTGTGTTATCATATGATGCGGTTGTATAAAATGATTCAGCACTTTTTTTAAAGATTTATTTATGGTTTTTCCAACTCATCCTTTCTCGAGAAAATGATGATTCAAAGCGAAACTCACAGTTGACTCGAAGATAAAAGCATTGCCTTATCTTCCATTGTAGGGACTTTGTGTAATCTTGTACTGAAAGTTTTGTTCAACTAAAATGTACTTGGGTACAAAATAAACGTATTACGCTTAAAATACAGGTATTCTTCATTATTATTCATTCACATACGTAGAATATTCAATCAGAGTACCAATATAAACGAAGGAAATTTCAAAATTCTAAGTCATGACCAACCCTAACTACAGAAGATGGAAAAAAATCGCTCGTGTTTATTGGTCCTCCCATCCCCGGATGTAGACTGTGATTCTTACAGAAATTAGTTCAGTTATATAGTTTCCATCATTAAAGAAGTTCATTATCAAGACAAGTAAATAAAACATGTAATTCTGACAACTCTACAGCGAAAGTCTTAGGACGAATTGAAGAGCGAGTTGATCTGCCATCTAGTGACAAAGTTCGTAACTGGATATAACTCGAACCACTCTCACTAGATCGCACTAAGTCACCGACAGAGGGAAGTGAGAACGATGCGACCCGGATTCGGGCACTCCTGGCATCTAGCGGTGAACCTAACAACAACATTCTGCAGACCCAGGCAAGTGGCGCTACCGCGGAGAACACAGATACTAACCACCTTAACTCTCGCGCGCTTTTATAAATGCGATACGCCTCCTTCTTTACAAACAGTTAACACATTGATACATGAATATTTCTTATTAACCAACTTGTTTGTAGATTGATTGACGTATTATTGTTTTTACGATCACTCTCCTCAAAAAGTATTTTCCAACTCGGAGAATAGAAACCTGTTTCATGAAAGGAATTCTTTCCAGGTTTATTTTTGAAAACAGATTAATAATCAATAATAATGACATTGTAGCAAATTCTCGGGTTGATACTGTCTTACATGTTCCCAGAATATTCAAATTACTTGACTTTATAACGACCAAAGGTAAGTTCTTGAAAAGGTATGGGAAGTGTATAATCTAAACAAGATGCACTGTTGACTGAGCAACAGTAGTCAAAATGTCGAGACTTACAACCTATCGATAATTACATAAATCGATACATAAATAAATAGTAAATAAATACAGGTATTGTGATACTCGGACAGACGGGCACAGCCCATTCTCAATATTCATGTACGTACGTTCCTAATCATTTCTTTCTAGTTATTCTTGAGTTTTTTCTCGATAAATACATAGTTTTTCTTTCTCTCTCCCCCAACTGATAATTACAATTTACAACCGAAATTATTGCATGTGGAATTTTAATTCCATTTCACTGAAACTATATCTGAGGGCGTTCTGTTCCATGAACGTTAATTCCTCCTATATTTCAAACACATTTACCCATACTCATTCCTTTAAGATTCTGAACTGCAGAATCAGCATTCTGCTCTTAGGGATGTAGATGGATACATAGATTATGTCAATATACGTTTTTATGCTTAGATAACATTAAATAATTGTAGGTTACACAACTATGTTACACATATTAGAGTTAGCGCAGTGAAGTAAAACAACTTAGAAGCGAGAACATTCTAAACGAACAACATACAACAAAAAAACAAAAAGTAGTACCTACTCAAGACATTTTAAACCATATTTATACTACTGTATCTCTATGTATGAAAAACCAAATACTCTAGTTTCATTACATCTGCCAGGTATGAAGTTGAATAGGTGTTTCGTTTAGTTCCTTCAACACAGATCTGAGGCAGATGCCTCCAGTCAAACTTTCAGTATTCAGGAAATAATGCACTCTTTAGAAGGAACTAATGACAAAAAATATAGAAAGTGAAATATCATATTTAACCAACAATTAGTGTGTCGCTCAAGTCTGTTTCAGGTCAATTTGGCAATTTTGTAATTTGAAATTGAGGTAGAAAGATAATTGCCTGATGCAAGAAGTTGCGCTACTAATTGCTTGACGATGAATAATATATTGTCGTTATAGGTTAGAGTTAGAGAAAATCTTCATTTACTGTGCATGTAATCAAGCCTGCATTTTTTGTTGTGTCGGCTGACTGGATAACCCCAGAGTTAATTTGCACTTACCAATTCTGAGTAATTGTAACCCCACCAATTTTATTTATGAGATGCACTTCGATGCTACTGAATCTACTTTTGGACTTAAGGAGGCGATCGCCACACATTTCCATTAATTTTATTTCCCACTTCAGCTGGTCTATCTTTCAGCAGGAGAAATAAAATCATGTTTATAAGGAGCATCAGCATCCTTTTACACCTACTGTCTCAACAGTTCAGATTCTACGTACCTTGAAATGCGATAACCAACAAATAAAAACGTAAACAAATACATTTTGAGGACCCCCCCCCCCCCTTGGTCGATTACAAAGGTTCATTACTGAAAATAATAATTCAAAAGATCTAAACTCCAGATATCGTTTCAGGATTAACCAAGAACGGATTTCCATAAAGTGAATTTTGAATAATTATTATTTTAAATGTCATGGAACCACAAAAACTCTAGACTAGTGTTTCCTGGAGGACCCAACCTAGTAGTATAGGATTTGAGCACATAGCAGGTACGGCATAGAAAAACTTTGAAATACAAAAGTGAATCTTCATTTCGAGGGGGAATAGGAGGGTAAGTGGTTACAAAGTGCGAAGAACTCTACCCTATTACCGGAGTCGCTACACGATTCCGCTTCATTCCATAAATTAATAATTCCACTCTCGATTAAACCCACCTCGATTTCAAATTTCTTAATGAGTTAAAAATGAACGAATCAATTAATTGAATTCTCTACGGTAGCTTTTAACTTAAATCTTCGTAATTTCGCCAAGCTCTATGTTTATGTCAACTTCTTATCACATACCTAAACTTCTATTCTTTTCACCTGATTTCCCTACCACATATGGTTTATTCTAAGGGTGAACTGGCCGTTGGAGAAACAAACCAGACCAGTAGAATCCGGGAAATTAATTTAAAAAATCCGTCCGCACGCCGTGCCATGGTCCAAAATTGAAATCTGGGCGAAACTTTTGACAAAATAATCTATTTTTACAGGAAATTTCGCGCAGATTCACAGGGTGTCCCACGTAAAGGTTCCCTGAATTCAGCGTAAAAATTAGGAACCATCGCCATTCTTCATAATTTTCTACGTAGATCACAGCAAAAATAATTCGCGAGCGCGCAATATAATTCGCAGAAAATGGCGCAAACGACATAAACTTTTTTTTTTTTTTTTTTTTTTTTTTTTTTTTTCCCAAATGGGATCCCAATTTTTTATTGCAAATTTGAATTCTACGAGAAATTTCATGAGGAAATGACCCATCACAAGATCTTTGAAGTGCGTGTATACGGGCGCAATTCCGCTACAAAAGTGCGCAATTCCGCACCAAAAGTGCAATAAATGTGAAATAATACCAAAGTTTTTGAAGATATTCAATCGTCACATGTAATACATGATTTTTGGGTATGTTCATTTATTGATATTTGCAACACCAACTTGGGAAAACGCCGAAAAACTACATTTTAGTACGCTTTGGGCTGTGTGGAAATGAGTAAGATAAGTACAATTCTGGTCTATTTTTCGGTTTTCCCAAAGTTGGTGTGCAAATATCAATATATGAAAATCATTACGAAGTTCAGCATGAAAAAATACTCCAAAATCATGAAATTAAATGTGGCAATCGAATATCTTCAAAAACTCAGTATTTCATCATTTTTGCTCTTTTAGAGCGAAATTGCGCCCGTTGCAACGCACTTGAAAAAATCGAGTGATGGGTCATTTCTTGATAAAATTTCACGTAGAATTCAAATCTGCAATAAAAAAATTGGGGGTTCCATTTGTAAATAACGAAGTTGATGTCAACTGTGAGCGAAAGTATTTTTCTGAGATCTACGTAAAAAATTATGAAGAATGGCGTTAGTCCCAAATTTTCACGCTAAATTCAGGGGAAATGAAGGGGGGTGCAACTTTTTGCGGGACACCCCGTATGTATGTATACAATACATATTACCTACCAACCTTTATATTTTTACATACTGAGTATGTACTCCTATCCAATTTTGAGTTAAAGAAAAGTTACAGATACAGATGGACTACATCTGCACCGATTGACTACAAAAGCCGCAAGATCTAATGAAATGCAAGAAACTTATGGGTTAAAGAAGTGTAGAGAAAAAAAATGCAGGAGGAAGTTAAGATTAAAGCTCAACTAGTTTATCGGAAAATGACGGTGGTAAATCCAGTGATTCTGTGGATCATGAACTATAGGTAGGTACGAGACTTGGCGTTATTTCCGTAAGTGACACATTTTAGTAGCGTTTTTCGTTCCTGAATCTTTTCACAGTTTTTATGACTCTCTTTATTCTCTCTTTATTAGGATCCGATCTAGTAGCGGAGTTTCAAATGCGATAGAAAGCCATAATCAGGAGAAAAAATCACGACTTAAATTTTAAAAAATCAAATTAATATTATTTATTTGATTTAAATAAGATTTTTTAACTAAATACCATGTTTTCATTATTTAATGTTCGTATAAGGATCTCTTCAAGTAAATAGTGGGGTCGCAAATATTCATGCAGCATTATCGTGTGAGCGAATTTCCATAAATTGTCGTATTACAGAATCCTACATTGTTTAGAAATCTTGGCACTTTGAATGCAAATGAATAGTTTACTGCAAATTTTATGGCAAAAAAATCGTTCCAAAGAATATTTTGCAATCCAAAAAATATTTTAGATTTTTTAAGTTTTTATAGATTTTTCTTGCAAATATTAATGACATTCATGTAAATTTTCCGTATATTGTTGTAGACGAATTTGTGGAATTAGTATAATTTTAGCAAAAGAAGTTCATAAACGATGATGTAGAACATTAAAAAATTTATTCACAAAACTATGGTGTAAAATGTACTTTTCATCAACATTTGCTAACAAATCAATTTAAAAAGAAGAAAAATGGCTAATTATCCAAAGTTTATTTATCGAGAATTTGCCATAAAATTGTTGACAACTTCTTTCATTCCAAGTGCTCAAATTTAAAAACAAAGTAACATAATATAATACGATAATCTACAAAAATTCGCTCATAAGATTATGCTGCATGACTGGAACTTTGGCCATATCCTCACCTCCTGCAACTATCGCCCGATTTTACGTTTTTCCCAAACACATCTCATAATACGAGAGGGTTCTTGAAGTGAATTAAACGTCGACGTCGATTATCTTCACCGCTCTTCAAATTGTTTTGCAGGTCAGGGTGTTGGAGCAAGTTCAAGTGATGACTCACGAGTGGTAGATTGCATTCCCCACTCTGGGAATCCCCTTCGTTCTTATTTTTATTCTGGATGAGTCACACTTCGATTACTATCAAGGTGTTATCGTTGCATTCAATTAAAAGGTAAACAGCAATGTAAAGTCACGTTTATTTCCTTGTTACTGAGTCAGGAGGGCCCGGGTCAATATGTTATTTGACTAATACCAAGAGATTTTTGAAATCTACGTTTTTGAAACGTAACCAAGGGGGGTTTAAACTAAATTTCTTGGCCAATTACAAAGTTTCCATTTGCAAATATCACTTTGAATTTAAAAAAATACATATATATATATATATATATATATATATATATATATATATATATATATATATATATATATATATATATATATAACAACACGATGATAGGTGATAGAAAGTGAGATCTGGATGAAGGAGATGTCGAATGTCGGAATCAGCGGTAGGTTACAAAATATTTGATAAGAGACGACGTGTGAAGACGCGTGTAACACCGAGCTTGCACCGTAGTAACAGCCAGCGTGTTAGCGAAATTTCAATTTCCCCTATATTCACGTACACCGTATTAGGACACCGTGGTAACCAGGAACTCTCTAGATATGAATAAAAATCTAAAGACTTAGCTCTCCGCGCAAATGTTCTAAGTTGACAGACTCATTGAAAGGTTCAATCTAAAACGGGAAACTTAATTTATGTGAAGGAAAAAATACTAACAAAATATTTTGTATTTTTATCCTTAAGAGCAAGAATACAACGAAAAGAAGTCGCAGCTGATCTGACTTTCTTGCAATAACCTCCAACGCTCCCCAAGAGTACCAAATGTACAAAATTACAGCACTCTAAGCGGGACTGGTGAGAGGTTATCTTTAGCGTTCACCCAGATTATCTAAGTTTCCTTGCAATCACTTCTAGCGGTTCCCAAGAGGTTGTGTACCACATTTCACGGCTCTAGGTGTACAGGAAAGAAGTTAGCTTTAAAGCTCACACAGCTGATCTGGCTCCCTCGCAATCACTTCCACGTGACCTCGAGAGATGGTGTACTATAGATTTCAGGGCACTGGTAGTCTGTCGAACTTTAGTCAGACCAAAATAGTCGGACCAACAATTTGTGATGGATATTCGTAATGCATTTCTTATCTTATCACTTTTCAAACTTTAGAAATCGTTTATTGTAGTCCGATGACAACAAAATTCAACCATGAAAAATCTCCCGAGGCACGTGTCCACTGTTGATCGCAGGGATCCATGAGCCCTAGCGGCTTGCGTCCATACAGGTAGATCTTCACACGAACTAAATCACTCGCAATGAAGTTGAGAAAACCCATTTCAAAAACGGAATTTAGTGAAAAAACTGGGTCTATTTCCACGAAAAATAAAGAGTTACAATGTTCAATCGATTTCGACGGTTAGGTCATCATCAGTAACAAACAATAACTGATTAGGTACACCTACTAGATACCTGTTAGGTAGAACTTCTATCTCCTTGCTTGCGGTTCGCACTGCTTCGAACAGATCGTTCGCGGAGGGCTCGAGACCAACTGATTCCTGTCTGTCATCAGATTCCATAGGAAATGTGGCTCCGAGAACATTAGAAACTCGAGCTGGGGCGCAGCACGTACACAATGACCTTACCGATTTGCTATTTTCGTTTGTTGCCTATAAGGGAAGTCGTGACGACAAAAGTAGTTTCTGATGTTTTGTCGGTTTTTTGTGTTTCCTTATTATAATAATTTATTTATAATATACACTCGTAATTCTAATTTTTGACCAGCATTGATGAGAATGATGGCGAGGGGAACGAACTGAAGCCAAAAGGGGTGATGCAAGGTATCAACAAGCGGAAAATCATGTCAACCACGAAGTTCCTTAGGTCCTTCGCCTCCTACTGCTCCTAGCGGCGGACCTTATTAGTTCGGAGCCCCATAGGTGCATCATGTCCATGATAAAATACTGCTCATCTCTTCATAACTACCAATATTTCCAGCGGAGTTTCAACCTCGACCACATGGAATCTCGTCCATATAAAACACTAACCGGTTACCCGAGCGTTGCACGATCCCACATCTACGGGTCATTTTAACATTTTTATTATTCATACCCAGAAGTCCCCAAAAGGCAATTCAAATTTCAGCAATCAAGTTTCATGTTGTTATTAATTTTTCAATGAAGTGTCCCCTCAACATAACCAACTCAATATAACCTTAGTTATGTTAAAAGTATTCCTGAACAACATTGCTGCAGTTAATAAGACGTTTTTAATATCAATTTTTGATGATCTATCTTTACGAATAGAAACTGCTAGGCTCAACCCTCCAAAATCGTTTTGGTATCGTTGAATTTGTAATCGTTGTCCCCTGGTGTTCTTCGTATGGTTTATTGCGCTTGTTTCGAGAGTAGAACATCCTGCTGCGTGTTGCTCTGGGGCAACTCGAGCCATAGTGAGACGATCTTCCGACTTCAGAAGGGAGCTATTTACTTGAAATGCAAAGACTGCGATGGAATGAGTCTTGTCATGGACATTTTAAATATTTAGATTTGTTGACACTCCCAGCATTGTTTATTTATAATTGTTTGGTCTTCGTGAGGAACAATTCGGAATCTCTAGGAAGAAGATCAGAACATCACTCATACCTCACCAGAAGATGCCTAGATTCGTACCTCCCTTATATTCGCCTCACTGCATCGATGAAGTGAAACCCCATCCAGACAGGTTCTCGTCTTTTTAACCGAGTGTGCAATCTCTTCCAGTCAAGGAGTACTCAAGAAGAATCAGGAGTATCCAGAGTGATTGTAAACCTTACCACATTTCGGATATCTTAAGCATTGACTTTTAACTTTCTCTGCACTATCTTGTTTCGTTATGTTTTTAGATTTTATTTTATATATTAGGCCATTTTTCATCGATCTTTGTAGTACCATTACTTTGGTTTTCTACAAATAGAAAAAATTCTGATTGCTGAAAGTTCTTTACGCCTGAACCCACCCCATCAACATTTGACGTGCAAAGGTCGACGAATGTCCAAGTTTTCCTTAATTACAAAGTTGATTATCCAGGCGAGTCGTTAAGGAAAGCCGAGTGACGGAGAAAGTCTGGAGGATTGTAATATGATTTTATTACTTCTTATTCGGTTTTATCGTCCGCTTGAGCGGTCCTTTACTATAATATGTGTAGGTATATGCAGACCAGTGATCTGCACAGAAGGGTTATTGCAGAAGTAATAAACTGTGTAATGATCTGCATTGTTTTTTCTGACTGTATCGCAGTTGAGCCTTAGATGCTAAGAGAGCTCAAACCGTATCCGCTATCCGGAATGCCTACTTATATCGTACCGGAGGGAGGGTGTAGGTATTGATTGGAGCATGAGATGGCAGATGGGAGGAAATTACGGGGTCACTATGCTACCCCTGAGCGAGAGAGGAGAGGGGTTCTTACATATATGATGATGAACAAAACTTTACAGTAACTAATAGATATTCAGTAGCATTTTATTCACATGGTTCAGCCTTAAGAACGATAAAAGGCTCATCGGAAATATTAATATTATTTAATATTTAAGTAAGTGATTAAGTTTACCTCATATGCAACAAATTTGAAAGTAATATTGTTAAAAAAACGCACTAGAGATTATAGCTGCAATACTATATTTTCGGTTCAATACTGCTGTAAAAACGACGGACGCCGCACATTTATCAAAAATCGAAAAATGTGAACTTGATTTAAAAATAAATGTCCCTTGGACCTGCACGAAGGCACACTGATCAGCTGAGGGATCTTTGTGCCGAATTGGTTCCCTAATCGATTTATGGTGCTGATACCAGAAAATGAGCCCCTATGGAACATCTAGAATGCAGTTACAGTATACAGTATGGAGGGGTTCTGATCGGCTCTGCGACCTCTGAGGCTAATTTCCTTTCTAATCGACTTAAGGTGCTGAAATTTAGATGTAGCTCCTTAGGCACAAATAGAAGGGGGAAAATATACGAGGTAAGGAGGTGCACCTATAACATGAAGAATTTTTTTCATTTTCGGCCTATCACTTTTCGAAATTTTTTCTAAATTTTTCGGCATTCACTAAAAAGCGTAGAACCATGGGGCTGCTGTATTCTTATATTTATGCTGTAAATAAATATAAATTCAGTTCATCATACTGGGCATATTATTTACACTTACATAAGGGACATAACAATAACATACACCTATATATATATATATATATATATATATATATATATATATATAGGGTGTATTTCCAGATGATAACTCCCTTTAAAAACGACGTAAAAAATTCATTCCAACGCAGAAAATCCGTCTTGAATATACAGGTCGAGATCGTTGGCCAGCCGAATGGCTACAAAATTTCAGGCTCCAATTTACAATTAATGGCCAAAAAATGCTAAAAACACTTTTTTTTACAAATGGGCATGTGAGGTGTCACAGTCGAAGTATTTTTCTTTAGTGCTGAGACGATTGTGACCACTCCCAGATTTCTAAGATTCATAAATAAATATATCTAAATAAATAAATCTAAATAAGATAAATAGATAAATCTATTTTTATCCGAAAAATGCCCATACCTACTTTACCATATTTTTGAGTTTGGCAGAGTGTTCTAAAATGTTCTTCATGATTTCGTCACGCGTTTTAATTCAGGACATGGTTGGCCTCAATTATCAGAATTTAAATGCCTAACTCAATGTTATCCACAACCTCTCTTTGAGAATTAGCTCTATTAGTCATGCTGCATGTCTGAGTACTTTTCTCTACTGCTACTACAGGGCGGGAACCGTAACAGGGAGCATCAGTGTCAGAGACACATACTTAAAATAAAGCCTCCCTCTATGGTTCCCACACCCCTCTGCAATTCAGTCCATTTATTCACAAGAAACATCATTAAATGAAATATTGAAATATCTACAGAATATAGGGTCGATCACATCCAAGATCGACTCAGTCAAAAGGCGAAAAGAGAGCGAAGTCGGTTCAGACAATAGGATGGAAATATTAGGAAGAATGGTTCCGTTTCAATAAATCAAGTCATTTTATGATTAAAAGTATAATTAATACGTCGAAAGAATGAAAATTAATTGTGCAGAATGCGAATGGGCTTCGCGTGTAGGCGCTAGTTGTTTTTGGTCTGAATGATCAATAGAACTCTCTCAGCAAAAAGCTTCCTGAATACCTCGATTTGTGAATGGGCTCCGCTCGAAGTGAACGATGAAAGCGGAACGATCGTGGGATATCAAAGTTGACTTGAGAATCGATTACATGGTGCAGAATTCATTGCTAGGGAAATGGGAATCATTCCATCTATGTAGAATTCACAATAGTTATTCACAAACATGAGGATAACAAAAAATCAACACCAACCACTTAACGAACTCAGGTGAATGATTTCAAACCTAAAGTAGGTTGACGAATAATTATATGAAAAAAAGTGACAAACCCTTAGCAACAAAACACTGCAGATTATTACACAAAGGTTTATAATTTTTGTATTATTTATATTTATATATTCTAGTTCTAGCCCTTAGGGAGAACGAACAGGTAAAAAGTACAGCGATCCGGATGGTTATTTTGAAAGCTTTCGAGATTTAGATTTTTTTTATATTTTAGTCCTTCAATACGATGCTAATTGATGCAAACTTGATCCCATTTATGTGATTATTGACCCAATTTTCGTAAACTTTGGTCCAATAGTTGACGAGAATCAGTAACTAATACTATGAAGAGTTTCCAGATAAATGTTTATTGCGCACAGCCTGTATTGTTTCCTAAATTAAAGTACTACACCTATTTACAAGTATTACTGATCAATAGCACGACGCTAGTCTGGCATTGCCAACCCTTCAAAAAACCATTGCAACAAGACACGCCGAGCTAAGTAACACAGTCGAACTTCGGTCCAACATTGGCCTCCTCAGGACATTACCCTGTTGGCTCAAACTTAATTTTCTTTGCATACCCTGGGAGTTGCCTGATGCCAATATGTAACGGCAGATCAATTCCATAGAAGCTAAACGAGGCGTAAAAATGCATATTTTTGGACTTTATTTTTTTCTAGTCTCACTTTATTTTTCGCCCACCCAATTCTACCGGTTCTCCTCAGCCAATTTTAATGAAATTTGAAACCTACGTTACATTTGACCTATTGAAGTGCCTTTTTGGGTTTTTGGCAGTTAAGTCCAACTGGAGGGGGTTCTATGGGAGGCGGTAATATGAAATTATCCCTCTTTCACCCTAGGAAGTTGACATTTGATAACAAGACTCTCTGGGATATCATGATACGAATAAACTCAGGGGCTCTTTCCTGACCAGCTGGGTATGCTATATTCTCTCCTGTTCAGTATAGAACATTGAAATTTGATGGGGAAACTCTCTGGGACAATATGAGACGAATGAAATGACGGGCTCCATCCCATCTGCTGTGCTAGATAAATTTTCCCCTTTTCTCCCCGGAAATTTGAAATTTGGTAGGAAACCTATCTGGGATATCAAGAGACGAACAAACTGAGGTGCTACCTCCTGATCAACCGAATGAATCAAATTCTCTCCTGTTCACCCCAAAATATTTTAATTCGACAAGGCGTCTCTAGTACGAAACGAATAGAATGAAATGACAGACTCCATCCTGAGCGGACTGCACATCCCAACCTTTTCTTACTAGACCACCAAAAATGTGCGATACCACCCAAAAAAGACGCTCCTCGTCCAAAAGATGCCAGGCCACAAAATGCATGATATCATCCAATTTGGGTCAAGCCAATAATCGGATCGCCGTCTCCTAGTGCATCAATTTCCTCACAGTTTTTTACTGCGTTTGGGAGCAAGACGATTCTTCAACTGGTTGGCTGATTTTTCGGGAATGACACAATAAACATCATAGTTGTTCTCCAAATGTAGTGGGAGAATGTTTCCTTCAAATTGACTTCCCTGATTTTCATTTCTTTCTACATAAGGACCAGAACCTACAACCTCTACATCAAGTACTATTGCAGAGCTCTACAAATTCAACACAAGACCAGTACAAAAGTATGTAACACTGTTTCATCCCTATCTAATCCCATTTTGTGAAACTACTTCAATTCCATTGTGAGTGTCATTCTCTTGAAATCACTTCATACATTGGTATTTGCGTTACGTATACTTTTTACTAATGCAGAGCTAAAGTGGAAGAGCGCTGTACTATTCCACAGTAACATTGAAGGGTTCACATCCCCATTTAATAACTGAATTAGATACTTTATAGTAATATATTTTCAGTCTCGTTGAGATGTGTGGATCCACCACCACACTTATCGGTTCAGTTGTGCGTTAGGCGAAAATCGGCCAAGCCGTTGAAGAGGCGTCTCACTCCCAAACGTAGTCAAAAAGGGTGAGAGAATGGACGCACTGTACTTGGAGAAGGCCCAAATCGGCTTGGTCCGAAATGGATATGTGAGAACGCAGTTTGCAGAATGCAGTTTGGATGAGAACTTTATGATAGTTGGATATGAAATGATTTGTTGGGCGGCTCTCCTGACCTTATACATATATAGGATGGCCCGAATAGGGGCCCCACTGGGCCAGAGTACACATAGATTAGGGCCCACAGGTCTTGAGTATACACTACAGGATGATATCATGCATTTTGTTGCTTGGCATCTTTTGTAAGCTGAGTGACACATGGGGGCATTAAAAGTACGAATAACACTTATTTACTTAGGTACTTTCACATTCAGTGCCTTTCCAAACAATATCTGTCCTTTCGAAAAAATACTAAAAAATGTTTACCGACAAAAGAGAGGCTTTAAACTACTATTCTGTTCTGTGCTATTCATTCAAAGGTATTTGTTCAACGTAAATCCCTGCCAAGAAATTGAGTAAAATACTGCACCCAGAAGTTGATTTCAAATATATTGAAAAATTCATTGTAAATGGTCTTTTCGTGCGAAAATTGAAGGGTGAGACTTTTTCCTACACTCAATCTTCTTGTCATCATTACAATTTTCCGCTCTAGGAGTAAGTTACTTTCAGTTTCGGCATCGCAGAGGAACTACGAATATTTCCATAATGATCGTACTCAACCGTGCGCTCAACTCTCATCTGGAGCGGAAACCTTACATTCACAAAACCCCACAACATAATGGTTCAAGGGTCTGTTTCGAAAGTAAATTTTAATCAGATGGAAATCGTCATAATTCCTCATAAATATTATGATGATGTACCTGTACCAATGAAGAATTACCTGTTTAGTGGATGGATGGTAGGTACAATTTAGAATTACAGCCCATTGAATTGAATAAATGAATACATTGAATTCAGTGGTAACGCTCGATGCGTATACAACTTTTTTTGATATTTATTTTATTCAATGATTTCAGCCGCATCTCAACCAGAAGGGTCATTATCGGTGATGAACATAAGAAAGAAGAGACTGAAAGGGTAGGGTTCTAAGGGGAACAATGTTGACCCTCCTTCACTAAATGGATTGCCATTATGGACTCTACAGGCAGATCGAAAGAGGGGGATATTCCGAAGAGCAAGGCATCGCTGTACTCTACCACTCTTTATTTAACCCAGAAGTATAGCAGGAAAAAAATTGAATAAAAAACTCTGCTGAGCTTGCTCGTATCCTTAGATTTATCAAGAATTCAATTCTTAAGAATTTATAGGTCATTGAAATGTTTTAAATGATCATGAAAAATTCCATGTCCGAAAATTGTAAACCAAGATATTGCGTCAATCGTCGAAATCGAATTCGGAAACGAGAAAATGATGCTTGATGTAATTTACGTTTGCTCATGCGCCGAGTATAATAGGCAATTGATTTGAGAACAATTGAATCGATATGAGGAGACCTACAGCCTAACTCACACAATCCCTGAAAATTTAATTAAAATCGGATGAAAACTGGAAATTGAGTTTATTACAAGGATTTCACATTTTCGCATGCGCAGTAGCTACAAAGTTACAATCATGTTGAAATTGATATGGGTTGACTAAATTGACTTCTCCCAACTACCTTTCGAATTCGAGCGAGAAGGAACGCCTAGGGCTGGGAAAATTATGCTTGATGGAATTTACGTTTGCTCATGCGCAGATTGATGTATAGATATGGGTGGGGGGGGGGGGGGGCATGAAACTGATAGGGGACCATCTACAGCCTAACCCGCACATTCCCTGACAATGTCATCAAAATAGAATGAAAACAGAGGAAATTATTATTTGTAACAACGCATTCACATTGGCGCATGCGTAGCCGCCACTAATGATACAATCCCATTGAAATTAATATGGGAGGATCAAATAGTCTTCTCTTAACTATCCTCCAAATTTGAGCGAGATCGAACAACTAGGGCGGAAGAAAATGATCTTAAGAGAATATACGTTTCCGCACGTTCCCATGAATAAGGGTGCAATGAAACTGATAGTGAACGATCTGCATTCTACATCATAACCCGCACATTCCCTGAAAATTCCATCAAAATCGGATGAAAACAGTAGAAATTAAGCTCGTAACAAGGATTTGTGGACGCTCAAGAAATACAGACAGACACGGAACTAAAGCTGTTCAGAATGGTCGAAAACGTCACGTAATATCTGATCACGGATCGGATATTACAGTTCATAATAGAGCCCAGCGGCTTTCAGGTACTAGGGAGAACTTCCATGCGTTGAAATTTCACTTTTGGCCTCAGATTTCGATTCAGCGCATTTGAAAACACTCAAGTAACTATTTTCAGCTCAAAATACCGATTAATTTGGGCAATAAACGTGTTGAAAGATCACGAGTGACGTAGTAGTACAATGAAACTGAGGATTTCCCCCAAGTGAGCGGTGATCATGACGTCATCATGCAAATGAATTTCAAGAGCCGTACTATTGGGAAGATACTCATCATATAGCACCTTTTTGGAGAACTCTCGCTCAGGTCTTTTTATTGAGCAAATAAAAAATAACCATGAAAATTCCACATACTCACATCGGCGGACATACGCAATTTCTATACGCGACACTCCGAGTAATCGAATAGGTAGCAAATGGAACTAGATAGATCTTCGGCGTAGATCACTGTTTACGGATAAAACTTGAAGGGAGCCAATGTACATCATTAATCCAGGAATAACTACCGAAAGAGTATTATTGAAAGAAAATAAATAATGCGTGTCTTGAAAATCGACAATGAGCTCAACGACCCTCTTGCCAGGACATTGTAAGCACGCCCTCACCCGGGAGAGATCGGAAAATGCCCTGAAGTTACCTGAAACTAACATAAATGTATATCATCAGTTTCAAATCTGTAATCATTACAGATTCATACCTAGATTTTCAGGCACCATAAGTTTTCTGCAATGTTCTAAAAAGTCCCAGTAAAAAATTAATTAATTATGGATTTCACCACTTTTATAACTTCAACAGCAGTGGAACACCATAATCAAGAACTCAAAAATTTACAATCCTTTTATTGGGTTACTGAATTTCTTAAAAATGTTTTTCAAATCAGCTTCAATTGTTCAATAAACTTCGAATTCATATCCAATTAGTATTTTCAAGAAGTTAGCATTTTCATATTACATTGATCCTAAAAGTTTGACCTTGAGCAGCTACTTTCTAGCAGGTTTTGTTCATATTTTTGAGCTGTTGCCGATTGATATACATACAGGATGGCCAACATTAACAATTCAAATTCCCTCGACCGAACAAAACCATTCCTATTAGGAATAAGAAAAAACAACAATATTAATTATAACCAATCTTCAATATTACTAATTTATTAATTACATAACAAAAATTATATCATTTATCAACATAATAACTTATCCAATTCGGCATCAATAAATTGAGGAAAAATGCAAAACTAGTAAATAACAAATACAAATTAAAAAAACAAAAGATTTACCACGTTAAACCAGTCTTTATTGTTAGAGATTCATTTGTTACATAATTTCCTACTTATGAATGTATGTATGTGAAGGGACCAAAATCCTACGTTACTGAGGGACATTGGCGTTGGCTCTGCAGAAGAGAAGTGTGAAGGAATGGAGGGAAGTTATCAACTTCAACATTAGGTACATTTAATACCACTCCAAATTTCAAGCCTAACCAATATACAAAAAACGCATTTCGACATATTCGTGTTTGAAAAAATTTAAGGGCGTTGGGAAAATAGAAGTATAAAACCGAAAATCGTTCATTCCACTTATAGTTTACTTATTTAACAACCCATTTACTAGTTTGTTGCTCTTCGCCCTTCAAGGATGCCTTAGTATCAGATACGTCCTTCTCCCATTGCCAAAAATTTGTACCTTTCAGATACCTCACTAGACCGATTGTGGAGGTTTTGTAAACAGAATAATCATTATTTTTTCACACTTGTATTAAAATATTTCCATTAGGTAATGGAGGAAAGTTATAGCGAAGAAAAACCACACGGTACCTTACAAAACTGTTTCAATAACTCAATAAAAATTGTACCTAATCACTTATAAGTTTTGAAAGAAAAACGGTGAATTTATGAAACTGATCGTACAAATAGTTAATTATCAATAATTGAAAGTTTTTCTTGTCTAGAGTTTCGTAGTCTGATTCTTCATCGGCATTGGTTTCAGATAGGCAGTCTCCTACCGCAGTGGATGGCTGAAGGCTCTTATGAAAATGATGGTATTCCGAGAGGATGTTACCATCATCGCGCATCTTCATCAAATCCTTGAATTTCCTAGGAATACGACCTTGGAAATTGAATAAACATTTACGGAAACATGAAATCTCTACTAAGGCTGTTATTGTAAAAGTACTAGACGTGTGTACCAAATTACCAATAGCTAAAATCATGGAGTTCCCTTACCCTCATTCTGGATTTCTTCATTTGTTTCATGTGGCTGCTGTTCTGATGAAAGGACACTAATATCATCTTCTTGATTCCCTATAAGATTGAGTTCGTCAGAACTCGAACCTCCATCGCTGCTCTCAGGTTCATACTCAGAGCATGAAGATTCCAGCTCGTCCAAAGGGTCAGGTTCACATGATTGAGATTGAGGAATCATCCCCATCATCTTCTTTGTTCGCTCCCTAATAGGATCAAGGTCAGACATATTCGCCTCTCAAATCCGCTGAGCAAGAAATCCTAGATAAAAAAAAAAATAAAGATGATTCTAAAACGAACCAGGTAACTAGATAAAATAAACTTCCTTCGACAATGGCGAAACTAAGGTGGGGAAAACACGACTGAGCAGTCATCTGGGTGGTTTCCTTGGAGTTTCCAATGTCATTAGTGGAGTGGACACTAAAACAGGAGGAAAGTAGAAAAGTGACGCAACTGATGCGTGTCATGATTGTCAGTGTGTTAATTTCGACTGTTGTAGATTCGTCTTTATTAGTCCAGTATTTGCTGTGTTACTAAGCGACGAAAACGTGTGGGAATTTGTGCTAACTCTTAGAGTCACTCATCAGGGTATTATATATGAAGCTAACTCAAAAATCGGATTTTTGCAGTTACGTCCGTTTGGTGTAAAAAGGATAAGCCACTTTGTCATTTTTCCGACGAAATTCTCAAACTTTTCCATTTATTTACTAAATGGCGGTCACCTTAGCGCACCTTTGGTAATAAACACCAAAAACACTGATGTAATCCTCCAAAAACTACCTCAAAATCAGAAAATTTGTATCGCCTCGGTAGTGGATGACGTAGTTTTCATCTCCACTCACTGGTCATCGACAGAGGTCACCAACCCAATTATGAAGAGAGGGCGCCCGACAGACTTCCTTGAGGAACCCATCTGAGGCAAACTTGTTGAACAAGGTCCTTCAAACAAAACTCTAGAAAGCTAAGTGTAGATGGTGAGAGGGAAGCACCGAACTCAGTGCAAATCAATTTATGCAATAAGCGTTCATTACCTGCAATGTCAAAGGCCTTATTTAGCTCTATAAACCATCCTAACGCAAGTAGTTCATGATCAACCGTTGATAAACGATGCAAATTATTAAACAAGGTTCAATATTTCCGTAGTAGACAACCATTCTGCACAGAACACTGGCCTATATTAAATTGTGCCAATGGTACAATCACTTACATAATACAATTATGGTATTAATCATAATCCTTATCACTACCAAACTACAAGGTGTAACAGCTGTTTCTGAGTGTCTCAAACTCTGGTCCAGCTTCCCCCCCCCCCCCCCCCCCAAGATTGAACAAAATCGGACCAATAGATGATGTGAACTCAAAGTGATAAGAAATACTTATACGTTTGCGAAGCGCGCAGACAACTATTGATCCAACGCCAATGAAAGTAATAGGAGACCGACCGTTTAGGAAGTAACCAGCACAATCCCTGGAAATGTCATCAAAATAGTTCTAAAAGTTGGTGTAGTTTTGGGCGTGAAAGACAGTCTGTCTAATTGCCGACTAATTACCTTGGTACCTAGTATGGAAGCAAAATAAAGCTTGATGGATTTAACGTTTGCGGTTGAGCAGAGCAAACTATTAATTTACGTGCGATGAATTTTATTAAATTTGCCAACCTCTTCTTAGTCCGCATTCCCCCAGAAAATGTCATCAGAATAGAATCAAAACTGTAGCGGCAATGCGTGTGACAAGGATTTCACATTTGCGCATGTGCAGCGACTAATGATGATACGATCGTCATGAATTTCAAATGGAATGATTAAATCGTCTTACTCCGACTATCCTCCTAATTTGAGCGAGATCGGATGATTAGAACGTGACAAAAAGATGCTTGACGAATTTTATGATGCAATGAAACTGATAGGAAAACATCTACAGCTTAACCCACACAGTCCCACAAAATTTCATCAAAAGTGTGGAAATGAAGCTTGTCACAAGGATTTGCGGACTCACGGACAAACACTAAGACAGTCACGAAACCAAAGTTGCTCAGAATGGTCTCAAAAATAAACATCAAATGAAAATTTTGATCTGTTCAAAGATGTCATTTTGATCAATTCACCCCGATCACCTGAAAGCGAAAACAATGCTTCCATTGCCTATTGGTAGACTCGTGAGCTACATTAGCTTTAATGAAGAAGCTGCTTAACGAAGTCAGGAATTTCCCATTCATTTGATGCGCTCACTAATGCTTCAAGTATCTGTATCGTAGAAACTTTGGTAGAGTTTCGAGCTTGTGCATCCGCCAACCGAAATTCAGATCTCGTCGTCCGACTATATGCAATATGCAATTGTTATTTGGGATGGAACATTCAAATGCATAGTTGAATCCATTTATTATGCACAAAAGAGAACTCTAAAAATGTTATTTAAATTACCTTTTAGACATTCATATCTAGTGAGTTGTTTGAAAAATTGGAACTGATGACTGTTCACCAGACTGTACTGTCAGACAAATTGAATTTCTCTCTGACGTTCGTGAAAGAAGAAATGAAAAATACCGACTCAAATTGCCTAAAGTTATACATTTTTTTACTCAGTAAACAACAAAGTACAAAGATATAACAAGTGTTGTTTCATTAGAAAGAGACAAAATGAATTTCTCTCTGAATTTCGTGAAAGAAGAAATAAAAAATACCGACGCAAATTGCCTAAAGTTAAACATTTCTTACCTCAGTTAACAACAAAGTACAAAGATGATGATAAATAAAGACTTTGACAATATTTACAAATTACTCACTGGGCAAAAAACTGGGCAAAAAGAACTTGGAAAATATTTCCTGCAATTACCTTATAACTATTTTTATTGAATTAAATTAATGAAATCTAGAAATATAATCAGTAATTCTAAAATTCTAATACAACCTAACACCATAACACTGTTAAAATAGGTACTTTGTACAATGAACAATTAGGTACCCATTTATTTAGCTTTGTTTGTATATTTTTATTTTTTTGGTTTCTCATAGCAAAACCCATAACAATATAATAAAACTAATAAAAAACTCGTAACTGGACAGTCGAGACCAGTGTCATGCTGAGATACAGCTACGGCTATCCTTCAATTATTTGGAGCTAATAGGCTATATATTGAATAATAATGTTATATGAATGAAATGTTTTAAGTGTATTTTATTTAATTTTATTCAATAAGTACTGTATGGTATCACAAGTGTTATGAATTTATTTTAAACATGTTTTACAAATTAAAAACAAAAAAAAGACTGAAATGGGCTTTAACGTAAACGCGGCCATAAGTGCTTACATAGGAAGCGCCAACCTGATTAAAGTTCCTCAATAAAAAAACGAGTTTAAAAAAGAAAGAGAGTTTAGATAAAACGGGTAAACTCGAGACGCCCTGGACGTCCTTGCTGGAACGTCCTTGGCCAGCCGGCCAGCTATGAGCGGAAAAAAAACCAGGCGGGTAGGGAGTTCCCAAACTGAGGGAGGCAGGAGGCCACTTGCAGCTGGCGCAACGAACGGATGATGGCGCCCTGGACTTGGTGATTGGAGCAGTGGAGTGCAGGAAGACTTGCTGCACCAGAGGGGTCACCCATCGAAAGAGTCTGTGTGGGGTATCACTCCAGTAACTTTTTTGGAAAGATACCACACAAATTTAAATTAGATTTGGAACGCAGAACTATCAAAATTTAGGAACAAGAAGAATGATATTAAATTATAATATATAGATTTTTAAACTAGGACAAAATTACGAGACCCTCTCGAACGAGCAAGTTTGTCCCCCACCCCGGCAACTACTTGGAACCGTTCCCTACAAGAAGAACTATGAGTTCTTCAATTCCGTTCAACGCGGAGCAGCTCATGAGTCACAAATGAAAAGTCACATTTACGTTTCTAAACTGTTATGTGATCGTGTTATGAGACCACGAAACTATACACTTCATTCTGATCTACTCATCGAACTAATCTGTATTTTTACTAAAGGATTGACTACTTGATGTTATGTATTTTTGAGATGCGAGCTTGCGAGCATCCAGACCACCAAACTATACACTTCATTCTAACCTACATGTCCACTAAACAGGTTGAACGGAATTGAAGAACTCACAGTTCTTCTTGTAGGGAACGGTTCCAAGTAGTTGCCGGGGTGGGGGACAAACTTGCTCGTTCGAGAGGGTCTCGTGACAAAATTACTCGAACGAGATCTGAGAAGCGAATGAATTTTTATTGTTTAAATAATCCTAGTTACCAGTATGACGGTATGGTCACTGGTTGTAATTAGATAATGAAATGAGAAAAACTGAAGACTAAAATAAAATAAATATTGACTGATCTTGCTGTAGGTAGGTCCCCACAGTCTGATTCATGCAGAACGACCCCAGACGATGGCCTAACCGTCGAAATCGATTTAACATTAGGGAATTTTTGCGGTTTTCCATCTGAGTCGTTCAGCTGAGTCGTTGTTTGTACTGAGTTTGTACGAATAGTGGTTTTTCTAGCGCAAGCAAACCAGAAGCTAAACACTGAGTCGTACTGTACGAATAGGGAATCGTTGTACGATTGAATGAAACGATTCAAAAGCCACACCAACGTGACTACACTACTCAAAATCTCCATAATTAAGCCCGAGTCACAGATTGCCTGACGTCCAATGTATTATCTTTCTTTCATAATGGAAGAAGTACCTATTGAATTAGCTACAACTTTCTGTCTGTCGTGTGAATACAAATCCCTGTAACAAGCTAAATTCCCACAGTTTTCATCCGATTTCGACGAAATTTTAAGGGAATATGCGGGCAAGGATGTAGAAGGTCCCCCATCAGTTTCATTGAACACAAATCAATGCTTCACTCTGCGCATGCGCAAAAGTAAATTCCATCAAGCATCACTTTCTCACGCCCTAGTCGTCTGTTCTCGCTCAAATTTCGCTGATAGTTGAAAGAAAACAATTTAAGCATTCCATAATAATTTCTAAATTATCGTAACATTAGTAGCTCCTGTGCAGGCGCAACAGTTAAACACTAGTAGATTAAGTTTCAGGTTTTAACATTTTTATGACATTTTCAGGGAACGCGCGGGTTAGGTAAGGCAGTAGAATGGACCCCTTTCCATTTCATTGATGCCAAACCAGTACTTCAATCTGCAAATGCGCAAGCATAAATTCCGTTATGCTCCATTTTTTCACGTCCTAGTTGTCCGGTCTCGCTCTCTGATGATAGTTGAGGAAAACAATTTGATCATACCACATCAATTTCAACATGATTGTACCATTAATAGCTGCTGCGCATGCGCCAATGTGTAATCCTATTAACGAACTCTACTTTAATCGCTTTAATCCGATTTTGCAGAAAATGTCAGGCAATGTGCGGGTTAGGCTGTAGATGGTACCGTACCAATATCGTTAATATCGTTGTTCTCAAATCAATAGATTATTCTGTGCATGCGCGAAGGTAAATTTTATCAAGTATCATTTTTTCGTTTATTAGCTGACAGATTTTGACTTTTCGCGCTACATCTTGATTCACTCTATTCCACTATGGGATTATTCAAGATCATCTAAAACTTATCAGTGATCAACCTCTGTACATTCATGTTACGGAAACGAGGAAGCTATGAGCCACACCCAACTTGGCAGGCGGTTTTATCTCCAAACTTTTTATCTAAATAAAATTCTGCTTTTAAAATTTTTCGTTAGTATTTCGACCAATTTTTTGACACGTTTTATTGAATTTTGACCACTTTTTTGTAAAACTATCCAACGTTCTAGACACTTAACGTAAAGTTCTCTTAACACAAAACTACTGAAAGTAAAGTATACCAAAGAACCGGCTTAGTACTGAAAGTAAAGCGAAAAAGTACCTACTTAGGTACGTTACAATAAACTGAATTAGGCACCAACTTAATTATTATTACTAAAAACTGTATCGTAGGTGACTGTATTGGGGTTACTGTGGATACGCTCATGAGAGCCCCAGAATGATTGTGTATGAGTCAAAAGAGCGTTAGTGAATAGATTGATGAAATTTGTAAAATGTTGGAAATTCAAAGTTTGATTCAGGGTTCAGCAGAACGGATATTCATCCAAGCACCTTTTGGAAGAAGAGACATTGGTAAGCTATAAACTCATCGTTCACATTAGATCATACGGATATATCAAACGTTTCACTGAAGGTACTTTTCAAGAGAATCATTACCAATTTTCCGATGATCCATTATTAAATACGTATTAGAATACTTATTTGTGAAACTAAATGTTGTAGTAGTCGCACCATCATAAAGTACATGTTCCAAATGGCATGACAAGTTTCGAAGACTATAAGTTTCGTTACAAACTATGCTACAAGTAAAAACACAATCAACAGCAACATTTCCATGCATTTTTTCTCATGCAGTTTTGATACGTAGGTACCTAAAGAATTTCACGATTAAACTTTAATAAATACATCACTTAAGTTATGGTAACAGTGAGGGGAAAACGGAACCAACTAGTTAGCCAGATGGGTATTATTGGTAGGTGCATATGGAAATATAAGGGCTTATTTACGTCAAGAGAGCTTTTTATAACTTTGACAATAATAAGATGACAATCGCGGTTAGCTCAGAAGAGATCAGAATAGTTCCTCCAAATAATGATTTACTTGTACTTACTACACAGAAAAATATGTACAGCTCACACACATACCTGAAACAATAAACCGCAAGATTAGAGACCGATGCGATATTTACGAACAACAAATTAATTCAGAATGTTAATAAAGAAATAAATAGGGTTTACTGATACGTAGGATTCATAGAAACAAGACCACAGTAATAATTCATTTTTATTTTTTCGAACGATGTTATTTTCTATTTTACTTTGTTAGGTACATTCAACCTCCGATTCAAACTGAATTTACACTGTATGAAAGTATACACACAAATTTACAAACATAACATAGGATACGAACAGGAAAAATGAACAAAACAACTAAATAAACAATTTACTAAATTTTTTCTACTCATTAGAATAGCTTCATTTCATACGAAAATCCCCTTATAATTAGTTTGGGTGCTAGAACATTTTAATGAGAAACTATTACTACAGTAAAAATATACCTATAAATGTTCCTCTTTCAAATTTACCTTATATTTCAAAAAAGCTAGTACCCAGTAGGTACTCACGACAAGCTTTGGAATACAGAAATATGTTCAACGCTGTACGTTAACATTTTTTCCTTCGTTTAATTATGAGTTTTCTTAAAGTGGCAAATGTTGTTTTAGCGGGGCTTATGTATAAATGAATGCTTAATTTTAAGAAGATTAAAAGAAGTTTTACTTAACAATTTATATTTTATTTAGATACGGTAACTAGAGAAACTCGGCGCTCCGCGCCTCGCCAGAGGGCAAGAACCCTGGACCCCCGGTTACCTCTATTTACATACTTCGGACGAAATTATTAAAACACAGAATGTGTTTTAGCTCACGCGTTTCGAAAAAACCCGTCTTCAATCTTAGGTTGAAGATTGGTTAACTTCCAATAGTGACATAATAACTTAAAATATTTATAACTCATGAACCGCGTCATAACAAAATATCGCATAGGTTACACCAGGTTACACGATCCTTAGTTCCGTATCATCGGTATCCATGTTGTCGTCCCAGATTTTGTTACGAAATTTCGTTTGCTTTTTTGGCTAGTTAGTCCATGGCTAAAACACATTCCATGGCTTTGGAATTCACTCAGCCTCCCTCCCGAATTTCAGCTTCGGTTACATAGGTTACACCAGGTTACACGATCCTTAGCTTATTTAACCACCGCTTCACAAATCAAACCGTTCTCGTAATATTCGGATCACCTGCTATGAATCAAATCATTGAAACACCAGCTCAATGAAATCATCAGAAATTAACAAGCGGTTGCAATCATGTTCTCAAAATCAATTATTGAGAATGATCACCTGAGTGTACACAATTATTCAAATAACCATGCTCATAACTCAGCTTGTTGGCCACGCACTTCGCGGTAGTTGACACAATACGGTTGGATGATTCGAGAGCTTTAGACGAAGTACCATTTCTCTAGCAACGACTCGGTTGTAAGCGGAAATCATCAGAATGTTGTCGTCCCAGATTTCATCCCACATTTCGTTTCAGATTTCGTTAGCTTTTTTGCCTAGTTAGTCCATGGCTAAAACACATTCTGTGTTAAAAGCTATTTTTAAGCCACTACTATTTAGGAATTTTACAGTTGTATACTCCAGAGAACATCTCATTGTTGATATTTAAAGCTATTCATCGATGAGGTTGTATAACCCCATCCAGCATCTGTGAGTTGTGGTAGCCAGTATACCTATTATACTAATTATTAAATCGATCGCCTCATCATTTCCAAATCAAGGCATCATCATTCAATAATTTGAAACCCATATCGAGAAGGATTTGTAGGAAAAGATAATCCGTCAATTCGGAACCCAGCGTAACATTGAACGTACGTACAATAGAGAGTTATTGTTCATCCCGAACGATTTTCCCCCTTAACGCGTAAGAGCATCGTCCAGAGCAAGCAACTGCAGATGCTGGCCCTTCGCGTATTTCTATGCGTATTTTTACACGTATGTAGACGAATAACCAAAGGCTATCGTCACGCTAAAGGCTCTTTAGTATTTCAATGTCAACGATTTTCTTGAATTTGAGATCGAGTAGAAGTAGATTGAATTCATTTCACTGTCGTATCATCAGCTATCTACAATGGAATAGCTAGGTTCGAGTATTAATTGTTATAACAGACCTGCGAATTAGGAAAAAATTGTATTCGCCGACGCCCATGCCTCGTTGAATACATCAATTTTCGTCTTATCACCGATGTTACGCAACGTCGGGCTTTGTTTGTACTTGGATGAGTGACCGTCCGGAAGCTTCGGCAACTCTTATATTTTTTGTCTCATAATTCATTTTTCATTAATTTTCATTCATTTCAATTTTTCATCTATCTACATCAAGTTTACTTAATCAGACCTCGGGAAAGCAATCGTTTTGAATGCCTTCCCTGCTTTATCAAATCGTCATTACCATGATCTGAGTGGGTACCTAGCACAAATTCTACAACCAATCTACTCAATTTGTTATTGAATTGACAACAGCTTTTATATAAAAACGTATTATCTAAACACAAACCTGCTCGTTGTCTGAATCTTTATGTAGGTAGATACAACTTTGTAGTAAGAAATGTACATGCAGATGTCTACAAAGAACAGGTGCCTAGTTTAAAATCGGAAAAGTATGGACAACTGCATTCACTCTCAAGTAGATGAAAAGGATATCTGGCTGTTCGACGAAGTAGGTACTTTGTTTACGTAATCAGCGGAATTTGATAATAGTACAATTATAAGTATTTACCGTAGGTTTTTACTTTTTTCGAAAAATTTTAAGAACGAGAAAATTTATTAGACGGCAGTCAGAGGGAGAACCAATATTCTTAAAACTGCGGTCACCTTTGCGTCAGGTTATGATGACTACGCGTAGGTCGGGATTCCAACGAAAGCATTTTTCCCGCCTACGCGTAAGTAGGCCTCATTCCCGTACACGCGTAGTTCTACTCGTTGAAACAAAAATTCGCGCATGCGCAGTTGGTATTTCAGTCTTTTTGCGCACTCGGGTAGAAAATTACGGGAAGAACAAAAACTCTCCAATATCAAATATAATAATGAACTCTACAGTACAAAGGCAGTCCTCTACAGTCAAACAAGTTATACAGTAATATAAATATACAACAGGTCAGCTAAAGAAATACAGTTATAAGTTCCCCAATTAACAAATGGTACAAATAGACTTTTAATTAAAAAAATAGAAAACGTTTTTACCAAGGCAATAATCAAGACAGTGTATCTTCTTTAGCATTTGATGAAGGAAGTTTGCAAAACCAAGGCGAACCAGATCCAGCCACGAGGGTTAGACAACGATCGAGATTCACGAGAACTCGTAAAATTGTTCAGCGAAAAACGACAACCACGAAAGCAGACAGGATATCTGACATTTCATCAGGTAGTACTAAAATATTGCATAATTTCAAACTTTTACAATAAACGGTTAACCTTCCGACGGGCGCAATTAATCTGTGAGATGAAATAGCACAATTTTCTAAGCTATCGGAGGTGGATCTAGGAGTAGTTGGCTGGGGCACCTAGTAGCTTCCAGATTCCGTATCACTCACCAAAGGGTGCCTCGGTTTTTTCTCTACCACGTCTCTGATCACCATCAGGAGCGCGTTAATTTCTCTATGAATTACGACCGTTCATGAGAGAATTTTTTACTTTAATAAGTTCAAAAATTTTACGACTATTCTTTTTATCTGTCATAAAATAATAATACATGTAACTCTCTTTATCTCGCATATAATATTGAAATCCCAAAGTTCCAGCCCCTAGTTTAATGGTATTGACCCTTATGTGGTGCATATTCTGTGAGATGAATTGCGTCTGATCGTGTACGTGTCAGAGTTTTCTGGAAAAATTTGATGTAATTTCTCATTTTTATTGTTGAAATATGCTATGGGATAGTTATCTAAAACCACCAATACATACACATACGAGTAAAAAGTTGGATTTTATGCATTTTTCAATATTTTCAAACAAAAATTACAATATTAATCTGTCAGATGATCGTGTTAGGATTTGCATTTCGCCTACCGAAAGGTTAATGTAAACTGCTAAAAATTTATAGGTTAAGATGGTTGGGAGAGAATCGCCATCCATGTCTTTTCACCTAGCGCAATGTCTCTTGAGTACGATGATTGTTAGCCCGTATAACAATGGACTCGGCGTAATTTGATAAAGATAAGGTTGCTCATGGTATTGCGGCAGGGCAGACAACCAGCGGGGGAAAGGAAGGCCAATGTCAAACGCGTAGAATCCGTGATACAGAGACCTCGACCCGCTCAACCGACGTGCAAGGAATGGCATCCGAGGCGCGATCCATCTTGCAACGGTATTCCATCCTACAGGGACATCCCTTTGGGTCCCAGCAGACCTGTAGTTTATCAGAACCAACCTTGTCAAGAAGAGGAGAGGCAACTCAATTGAAGTGAGAATCACTCTTTCAATAAACAGAGGACTTAACTGCAATATGCTGCATCTATACAGCCCCCGGGTAAACATTTTTTTTTTTTTTTTTTCTTCAATCTTAATGTTTTTTGTGAGGATCTCAAAAATGACAAAATTGCGACATCAACTACGTTATTTTGAATGGGAACCCCCGTTTTTAATTGCAGATTTGAATTCTACGAAGAAACGACTCATCACTCGATTTTTTAAGTGCTCGCAAACAGGCGCAATTCCGCTCTAAAATTGCAATAGGTATATGTGAAATACCACTACCAAAGTTTTTGAAGGTACTCAATTGCCACATGTAATACATGGTTTTGGAGTATTTTTTCATGCCGAACCTCGTAATGGTGTTCATTTATTGATATTTGCAACACCAACTTGGGAAATCGCAGAAACATTTACCAGAATTGCACTTTTCTTACACATTTCCACAAAGCACAAAGCGTACTAAAATGTAGGTTTTTCGCTGTTTTCCCAAGTTCGGGTTACAAACACATAACATAAATAAAGGAACATCATTACGAGGTTCAGCAAGAAAAAATACTCCGAAATCATGTATTACATGTGGAAATTGAGAACCTTTAAAAATTCAGTATTTCACATTTTTTGAACTTTTGGGGCAGAAATGCGCCCGTTTGCGTGTCAAAAAATCGACTGATGGGTCATTTCTTCATGAAATTTCACGTAGAGTTAAAATCTGTAAATCTGTAATGGGTTCCGATTTGAAATAACGAAGTTAGTGTAGATTGAGAACGTTTGCGCACGTGCGCTAATTTGTAATTTTTGGGATCTTTACTAAAAACATTAAGACTTGAAAAAAATTATTTTTGACCCATTATTAACGATTTTAGCAGGGGGGAGGGGGGGGACGTTTTTTGAGACACCCTGTATATAGATTTTGGGTCGAAAAAATTAAGAACTAGAACATACTACCAAACACTTTTCTTGTTGAACAGAACCAACATAAAAATTGCTGGGACGGTAGTGGGTAAATTCACAGGACTTTGGTCCCAAAAACACTTTCCAACCTCGAGTGTACTGTGGCGGTCACAACGATGCTTTGAACCTTATCGAAAAATGCAGGGAAGCTATATTCGTGGATCCGCATAGGATTGAGAAACAAATTCCGTTCTTCCGCCAAAAAAATCAACCTTTCCAAATGAAAGGTTGAGTTCGTTGGCCAGCACTTCCTGAGTACATTAAATTGCTCAAATTTCCAAAAATGTGTAAAGAATCACTAAAAATGGCTGAAATTGGCAAAAAGTCTTTAAATTTATTTATTTTATTTTATTTATTTATTTTTTATTTTTTTTTTTTTTTGCTAGAATTTTATTCAAAAAGAAATTTGACCAACGATGAACTAGACCAATGAAAAATGTATGTACAGTAAATACTGTTGAAAATGTACTTAAATTGCATTAATATTCGCTGAAAAACTGAAATAAAAGCAAATAAAATAGATGTTGAGTATCTACACTACATGCAGATACATCGGTACATGGAAATGTCTTGTTTCCCCCCTGTAAAATATATGTTTTGTATCTCTAGTTAAAAATGTCTCAATTAAACTAGCTCACTCAGCTGATTAGGAATGAGCCAATCATTTAAATCGTCTCCTAATGTACCAGGGAGTCTCCCTATCAAATCTCAACTCCCTAGGATGAACAGAAGAGAATTTTGCTCACTGAGCTGAGTAGGAATGAGCCAATCATTTCAATCGTCTCTTAATTTCAGCTTTAGAGATTAAATACGATAGAAATCATCGGCTTTAGGAGCACATCAGCTTCAGGAGCTCATCAGCTGATCAGAGGTCTACGCATCGTCTATTACCTACTGCTTACATGTCCCTGCTACTCAATAGTATACCTACCATGTACCTAGTGCCTTCCATTCAAATTATTAGTTCATTGTAGTTACTCAGCAATATTAGTTTATAACTCATCGTAATAAATCAGGTTTCCTTGACACTACTATGGCTTAGGGATCATGAGATATTGTGATAAAATGAGAGCATTCCAAAAACTGGCGAACAATTTTCCTGCTATGAAAACTACGGGAGATTAACATACACGTGTTTGTGTGTGTGTAAAAAAAAAGTGTTATGTGTGGGTGTTCTTCCAGACGATAACTCTCGTTAGAATTGAGATAAAAATTCCGTTCTTGCGCCAAAAACTCAAGCTTTTCAAACTAAAGGACGAGCTCGTCAGCCAGCAATTTTTGAGCACATAAAATTGGTCAAATTTCAAAAAAGTGCTAAAAAAAATCACTAAAATAGCAAAAAAAAAAAAAAAAACAGGTAAAACTTGTTAAATGTATAAATTTTAGCAGAATATTGCTCGAATAAAGTTTGATAACTAAAATATGGAATATTTAAAAATGTATGTACAAAATTATGATGTAAAATGTACTTAAAATTTGCTGAAAAATCGATGAAAACTCCTAAAAAGTTAAAAATCTAAAATCTCTTTTTGAATCGCAGGAAAATATTTGGAAAGAGTTTTTTGCCATAAAATTGGTAGTTAACAATTTCTTTTCCCTCAAAATCCTTAATTTTCAAAACAATGTAACATATTATCGTGCGATAATTTACGAAAATTCGCTCATACGATCATGCTGCATGACTTTTTGTCACCAACTAATTCTTTACGTATGTCCATGATTCATTAAGTGAGAAGCTATACTGTCCACACAACTTGGCTAAAGTTTTTCAACACACTCAAAAGGTACGGATATGAGAATTACATTAATTTTAGTGGAATCTGAAAGGGTCGACCTCTGTGTACGAAAAGCGTTTCAAACCGTTAGCTCCCTCAGACTTCCATCAGTTCTAGCGAAAGCGATGAATAATTAAACGAGTCGGATGGAAACCTACTCTCAACCTACTCTCATAGAAAACACTCATCGCCGGATCTCCACTTATTCGATTATTTAACTTCTACAACTGCCCAGCCCTGACCACACAAGTTACCTGCATGAAGTACAATTATTAAAAATATAGTAGTTTACTTATAATGATTAATCTTTCAGCATTCTTTAGAAGCTTATATTATACATGTTACAGTGTACATCCAAGCGATGCATAAAATATTTTCAATGTGTGTGCATCTTAATCAGGGCCGTGGAGAGAAAATCCGAACCGGGGGTAAAAATCCAAAAGCCCTTAAAAAAAGGCAAGTTAGGAACAGAATCGCCTAAATATTATTCCTGTATTACATAGCTCTTTTAAGTAGATTACAGAGTCTATACTCGAATAGTCAGGCATCACATGTATACAAACAGCTATAACCAATAAGACTGAATAAGATCGATTCGAAACAGCAAATTATCAGCCTACTATACGACGGTCGCGTTACGTTTCACAGTTGTGCTGATTTAAATTTCTAAGGTGCCGAGGATCTAGGGCCAACTAGGCGCAGGTGATTGTTGTGCCACAACCTTTCTATTGAACATACAAAATAAATTTAAAATTCATCAAGTAGAGTTCAAAACTCGCTTATATCAGAGATTGAGAGATCTGCTACTGTGACCATTCCGCCAAACCATTTAGGTTCATAGAGGGTAATGTTTTTAAGAAAACTCAGGATTTATTTGGAGAAAGCCACGTTTTTTCCCCCAATCATTATAACATCATTTCTCCCCTAATTAGCGAAGTTAAGGTAAAATTTACTGTACATTTGGAAACATTAGCTGAGGTACAGGTAGGGTTTCCCGCCACCGGCTAGTAGAATCGGACTAAGGTGATCCTTCTCAGTTAAAGTTGTAAACATGATTGCAACCACTATTAGACTGGAAAATGAAGACATAAAATGTCTCAATGCAAGTTTCTTTAGAAATATGACGCCATGACTGTGTATTTCCCTTGCAAGTAACATGAACCTACCTATTGAAATTAATCTCTACGTTAATATTAATTTTCGATTTCACGTACGGTCAATGAATGAGACCCATCCACGAATTTGAGTTATATTTTTAGGAGAAAGTAAACAGTAACCAATAAATGTAAACCAAACCCACATTATTAAAATAAGGGCTGGCCTCAGTAGCTTTTCGACAGTCCAAACACTAACTTTGATTTAACTGAGGAATTAATGAGTGTGTCCAAGGATATATAAATACGGAATAGGAAGCACCGAGTATACGAATTCAATCGACCGAACGAAGATGATTTGTGCAGGTATTAAAATGAAAATTGAATCGTGACATTGAAACCGTGAGAGTCAATTCGGTGGATAATCACTTCGAAATAATGGTGAGAAATGTAGAGATGAATTCATTTTTTATTGCCTTCAAGTTCAGCGTTTATATTTGTTGGTGTATTATTTTCAATAATGAACCTTTGTAAACGACCAAAATGAGTAAAGTCCACAAATCAATAAAAACTAAAAAAAAAAAAAAATAATAATAATAATAATAATAATGATAAATAAATTTAAAAATCGTTGTCTACAGTACATTAGCCAGAGCTTTTCGCAGAAACTACAGGAGGCGTATGAAACTTGGGCCGAAAATCACGCATGGGGTCCCAGTCGGTCCTAGAACCTCAGTATCAATTTCAATTAACCCTATGGGGAGATATTTAAAAAACCGAGGTCTCGGAAACTTTCGAAATATGAATAATTTTTTGAGGTGTTATTATAGATATCATATCCAAGAATCGAATGAAACCACCCGGACCGCTGTAAGTTCATTCGTTTGCATTCTCAAAGGCCTACAACCTTGACGAGAAAAATAATCATCAACATAGGAGCAAATCAAAACTGGTGGTCTATTATACAAATCGCCTTATCAACTGATCGCATCAACTGATACATTTCTAATGCATTTCTCTCTTCACGATTTTTTTTTTTTTTTTTTTTTTTTTTTTTTTAAATCCAATAGACAGTCTAAAGACAGGCCTTCAATTCAGCTGAATTACGTCAATCCTCTATCTCTCTCTCTCTCTCTCTCACCCTCTGCACCTCATCAATTAATTAAAGCCTGACCTCAACCCCAGATCGAAACTTCTTTTACCCGCATTGACGCACCCACGATATGATGAGGGCAGTAAATCCCGAAGAGAGCGAAGGGGCGCGTAAAACCAAGGGAATGGTGAGGGGTCGAAACTGATTTAAACGAGGCAAGCGGCGATGATGAAAATATTGCACCAGATACCGGCTGAAGTTACTTTCTGAAACCTGAAAACCTCATTCAACTTTCCAGCTTTTATTTCTTTTATTTTATGTATATTGTTGTTTTCTAATGTGAGTTTGATGAAACTTTTATCGTTCGGGGTGAGATAGAATCAACAAACACCTACTACTACCGACTTTAAAGGCTGATCTCAATCTGCGTAGGTACATATTTATGATTTTGACATTTTTGACCACTCATTGTAAGGTACAGCGAGTATCAGCCCGTGCCGGACATGTTTTCAAGTGAGAGAACGCCTTTGGCCCTTTTGAAATTCTTATGCATAGTTAGTAGACAAACACTCCTGTTCGGTTCAAATTGTGTCAACGAATCATTCTATGTAAAAGCCGCAACGCCAACTTTCCGCGGACAGTCGGGGTGATTTTAGTAGGGGCTTCCATTTTCTTCCTTGATGCAAGGAAATGCACACTAGGTTTTCTCAATGGACAGCTGTGAGGATGGCTCAGACATAGATGCCCCCAGCAATAGCACTTTGAATGTTGACAAAATAGCTTTCTAATAAGTTCCAAAATATCTATTAGTAGTAGAAATTTGAAGTTGCGTTGCACTTAACCAGCACCTGATTATCAAACGTTCTGATGTTAGCGGTTGCATTGTAAGTTGTTTAAGTAACTTTGACTGTAGCCCTGCCCTCTAACGTGTACAAAACTGATATCCACCTCCTGCCATCTCACCTCCTTACCTCACCCTGCCATCTCAAACTTAATTTTATTTTGCACTAGCCGCTCCGGCTCGCTACGCTCGCCTCCACGTCCAGCCAGGGGGCAAGCCCCCCGGACCCCCCATTAAATTGCTCGCTTCGCTCGCAAAGTGTGGCTGTATACATGCGATGTATTACAATTGAAACATGTAGGGGAGGTTGCTCGCTTCGCTCGCAAACGGTACATCTCTAAGGGTAGGTTTAACTTCTGTAGGGGATGCTGCTCGCTTCGCTCGCTTGAGGAAGTTATACTGCCCACCCAACTTGGCAGACGTTTTTTTCTTTTGGAAATTCTTACAAACAAATTAAATCTTATAAAACTACGTGGAACCACGAAAAGTTTATTAGGGGATGTTGCTCCTTCGCTCGCAAGGTATACCTGTATATAGGTAGGAAAAAAACCCGTATTTATTCTTTTGAAATAGGCCTGCTCGCAACCTTGTGAAATACCTGAGTCATCGAACCCTTCACGTCAATTCTCGAGCCTTCTCTCGTCCACGGCACAATAATTTTAATCGCTTCCCTCGCTTCCGCTCACAATTTGGCCGAGTTCTCATCACTTTTTTCGATATCCGATTTCGGATTCAGATTCGGCGGGATCATAGCTGTATTTCGCCCGCGAAAACCGTTCTGAAAAACGTACCTTTACGGGGTATATTTTAATGGGAAAAAACGTAGTTTTTCGTCGGACTTTTCCAGAAAACACGGTCCGTACTCTCGCATTTTTTTAACGCATTTCCCGATACTTTTTTCGCGATCCGATCGCGCCGTCGTCTTCCTCGTTCAAAAACCTACGAAACCGGTATTTTTCCGGAATTTTCGACGGCCGTTTAGAGGGGTAGGGGAAGCGGGGAAGTGGAAAAAGCGCACATTAATTCTTACTTCGACCCCCCTCCCGCCCTACGGCCCATGGTTCGGCTGGGATTAGAAAATTTTAAATTCGCTCGTTCCACCTTTCGGAAAATCCCAAGAAGATCCCCCCACTCGTAGATCCGGCCCACTCAGCCGTTTGGCCGTGCATAGACACGACAGACAGACAGACAAACGGAGTTTCATTCTTATAAATAGTACTAGCCGCTCCGGCTCGCTACGCTCGCCTCCACGTCCAGCCGGGGGGCAAGCCCCCCGGACCCCCCATTAAATTGCTCGCTTCGCTCGCAAAGTGTGGCATGTAGGGAATATTGCTCGCTTCGCTCGCAAAGTGTGGCATGTAGGGAATGTTGCTCGCTTCGCTCGCAAACGATAGATCCCTAAGGGTAGGTTTAACTTCTGTAAGGGATGCTGCTCGCTTCGCTCGCTTGAGGAAGTTATACTGCCCACCCAACTTGGCAGACGTTTTTTTCTGTTGGAAATTCTTACAAACAAATTAAATCTTATGAAACTACGTGGAACCACAAAAAGTTTATTCGGGGATGTTGCTCGCTTCGCTCGCAAGGTACCTATTGCTGTATATTTGTAGGAAAAAATCCGAATTTATTCTGTTGACATGGCTTTCGCTTCGCTCGCAAGGTACCTATACCTGTATACCCTTCAAGACGTAAGTGCGTGTACCTGTTCGCAACCCGTTCCGCAGCCCCGCCTCATTGAACCCCTGACTTCGTAGAGCCTTCTCGCTTCCGGGGCCCAATTAATTTCTGATGTTAAGCGCTTCCCTCGCAATTCCGCTCGCAATTTGACCGAGTTCTCGTCACTTTTTTCGATATCCGATTTCGGATTCAGATTCGGCGGACCCAAAGCTGTATTTCGCCCGCGAAAACCGTTCCGAAAAACGTACCTTTATGGGGTATATTTTAATCGGAAAAAACCAAGTTTTTCGGCGGACTTTTCGAGAAAACGGGTCCGTACTCTCGCATTTTTTTGACGCATTTCCCGATACTTTTTTCGCGATCCGATCGCGCCGTCGTCTTCCTCGTAGGAAAACCTACGAAACCCGTATTTTTCCGGAATTGTCAACGGCCGTTTAGAGGGGTAGGGGAAGCGGGGAAGTGGAAAAAGCGCACATTAATTATTACTTCGACCCCCCTCCCGCCCTACGGCCCATGGTTCGGGTGGGATTAGAAAATTTTAAATTCGCTTATACACCCTATCGGAAAATCCCAAAAAGATCCCCCCACTCGTAGATCCGGCCCACTCAGCCGTTTGGCCGTGCATAGACACGACAGACAGACAGACAGACAGACGGAGTTTCATTCTTATTAATCTCTATCTCTATTATTAATAAGAATGAAACTCCGTCTGTCTGTCGCTCTGTCGCTCTGTCTGTCGTGTCTATGCACGGCCAAACGGCTGAGTGGGCCGGATCTACGAGTGGGGGGATCTTTTTGGGATTTTCCGATAGGGTGTATAAGCGAATTTAAAATTTTCTAATCCCACCCGAACCATGGGCCGTAGGGCGGGAGGGGGGTCGAAGTAATAATTAATGTGCGCTTTTTCCACTTCCCCGCTTCCCCTACCCCTCTAAACGGCCGTTGACAATTCCGGAAAAATACGGGTTTCGTAGGTTTTCCTACGAGGAAGACGACGGCGCGATCGGATCGCGAAAAAAGTATCGGGAAATGCGTCAAAAAAATGCGAGAGTACGGACCCGTTTTCTCGAAAAGTCCGCCGAAAAACTTGGTTTTTTCCGATTAAAATATACCCCATAAAGGTACGTTTTTCGGAACGGTTTTCGCGGGCGAAATACAGCTTTGGGTCCGCCGAATCTGAATCCGAAATCGGATATCGAAAAAAGTGACGTGAAGTTTTTCGAAATGCGAGCAGAAGCGAGGGAAGCGTTTAACATCAGAAATTAATTTTGCCGTGTTCGCGAGAAGGCTCTGGGAAGACAGAGGTCTTTGGGGTTCAATAACTCAGGTACAGGTTTCGGTGTTTGGGTGTTGCGAGCAGGTACCTTGCGAGCGAAGCGAGAGCCATTTCAACAGAATAAATTCGGATTTTTTCCTACAAATATACAGCAACACCTTGCGAGCGAAGCGAGCAACATCCCCGAATAAACTTTTCGTGGTTCCACGTAGTTTTATAAGATTTGATTTGTTTGTAAGAATTCCCAACTGAAAAAAACGTCTGCCAAGTTGGGTGGGCAGTATAACTTCCTCAAGGATATACAGGTATACCTTGCGAGCGAAGCGAGCAACATCCTCTAATAAAATTTTCGTGGTTCCACGTAGTTATATAAGATTTATATTGTTTGTAAGAATTTCCAACAGAAAAAAACGTCTGCCAAGTTGGGTGGGCAGTATAACTTCCTCAAGCGAGCGGAGCGAGCAACATCCCCTACAGAAGTTAAAACTACCCTTAGAGATCTACCGTTTGCGAGCAACATCCCCTACACGTTTCAATTGTAATACATCGCATGTATACAGCCACACTTTGCGAGCGAAGCGAGCAACGTTCCCTACATGCCACACTTTGCGAGCGAAGCGAGCAACATTCCCTACATGCCACACTTTGCGAGCGAAGCGAGCAATATTCCCTACATGCCACACTTTGCGAGCGAAGCGAGCAATTTAATGGGGGGTCCGGGGGGCTTGCCCCCCGGCTGGACGTGGAGGCGAGCGTAGCGAGCCGGAGCGGCTAGTAGTATAGAAGTAAGTATAGATAGATATCCTGGGAGGATCATGCCCCCAGAGTCGCATGATGCCAAATATTTAACGTTAGATCTATTCTATATATAAGCGTAAAAATTCATGATTTACGACTTTTTCATTATCTTATCGTCTCACTTGATTTTTCACCCACCCACCCCTCCCTACCAGTTCTCCTCAGCCAATTTTGATGAAATTTAAAACGTAGGCTACATGTTATGACCCGGCAAAGTGCCTTTTAGGGTTTTGGAGCCACTAAGACCAAGTAATGGGGGGGGTGGGGGGGGGAGAGAAAAGGGGTAAATATGGAATAGCAATCTCATTCACTTTCCCTCGTCAGATTTTCATGAAATTTGAAACAGAGGCTGCAGTTTTTCCATCGGAAGTGCCTTTCGGAGGTTCGGGCCATCATGGCCAAGTGAGGATTTGTAAGGAAATTGTAAATATGAAATATTAGCAACCTCCGTCTACCTGTACATTCCAACCAATTCCTGATCTGACTAGGGTAACGGGTCATCTAAACTATCAAGTTTTTGTATTAGCGAGAAACCACAAAAATAAATGGAAACTATTTCAATATCCATCTATCTATATGGAAACTATTTTAATATCTCCATGTACCATGTGGGTATTCATGGCAACGAGTGTGCTGATGCCCTAGCGAAGAGAGTCATTGGTGATTTAACTCCATCGATACGTTGCCTGTACACATTGAGGATCAAATCTCCTACATGCAACGTAAAGCCAATTCCATCTGGCATGAGCAATGGCAGGGTGAGGTCACTGGTCAGTGTCGGGTCCTTCAGGGCTTGTGCCCGGTGGGCCCTTCCGTAACCCTACTTCCAAGGAGGGACCAGAGTGGTCAACGGGGTTGCCACTGGTCATACCCATCTTACTCACAGACACCGCTTAGCGCAGGAGCTCGAAATGTTGTGTGTGGGAGGTGTGGGGGTGATCTGTCCATCCGCCACTTCCTGGAGGACTGCCCATACGTTATGGACCTCCGATGCTGGCATCGGCCCCCTCAGTGGGTTGACGTTTTATCTGGACCAGACAAGGTCCAGTCCCTGTTGTCGTACCTGAGAGCCGCTGAGCTCTACTAAAAACTGTGATATATTTTTGTACAATCTACTCATAGTTTTATTTCACTTTGGCGATTATATATAGTTATATATATTTACTTACTAGCCTATTTTAGATCTAGTCTTAGTTGTATTATTTTATTTTTGAGGTTTTTTATTCGCTTTAGAGGCGAACAAGTGGTTATCACAGTACCTCTTATTTCCCTACCCCTCAGATTTGCCAGTGGAGTCTATGATGGCTCTCCGTTTGGTGGCGGAGGGCAGCATGACCCCCCTTGGAATCGTGCCACTTGCAGTGTCCCTTCGGACTCCTTGTTCAATGTCACTAGTGACCCTTATGGTTTAGGTGCGGCTTATATATCACCATGTAATATGCAACATTAGGTACGCAAAGCAGTTAGAGTAAACTATTCCAGTTACGAAATCGTTCGAGAAAAAATATTAAACTAATATTTAAATGTCATTAAATACGAATTAATTTGAATGAATCGAATTATTGATTCTTATGAAGGTAGAAATTATTATTAATTGCTGTTAAAATACAGGTCAGATTATTACGTATATGTACCAAATAGTACAATACAGTGGTAATCACCCCTTTGACAATATACATCCCCCGAGAGGCTCACGAAATAATAGAATTACAACGTCAGGGTTGGGCTGTGGTTTTGCAGAATTCCGCTCCGAGAAACATGTTGAATAAGTGAAGCCATGCTTCTAATAGCATTTACAACATTCAACACGTAGATATAGCCCCAGAGCACAATAGCAACGCGTAAAGGTATTCAACAAATTAAAATTTGCAACTTTGTAGAGTAAAAAGAAAAAAAAAAAGTTCTAGTCATGCAGCATGATCGTATGAGCGAATTTCCGTAAATCATCGAAATATATTATGTTTGTTACATTGTTTTGAAAATTAAGGACTTTGAGGGAAAAGAAATTTTTAATTACCAAATTTATGGCAAAAACAAGTTCTAAATAATATTTTGATATTAAAAAAAAAGATTTTGGATTTATAACTTTTTTGGGGTTTATATAAATTTTTCAGCAAATATTAATGAGATGTCAGTAAATTTTTCACAACAATTTTGCACATGTATTATGTAAATTGATGTTCTATTTTATAGTTAATACACTTTATTTGAGCAATATTCTGCTAAAAAAAAAATAATAATAAATAAATTCAACTATTTTACCCGTTTTTTGCTATTTTTTGTGCTTTTTTCAGCACTTTTTCTGGAATTTGACCATTTTAATGTGCTAAAAAAATGCTGGCCTAAGAATTCGTCCTTTCGTTTGGAAAGCTGGATTTTTTGGCGTAAAAACGGAATTTTTATCTCAATCCTAAGGATAGTTATCGTCTGGAATGAGACATACCTACATATTATATAAATACGTATTTACGTCCAGTGTTAAATTCAGGAATCGTTTCAAAATGCCATAAAACAATTTCGGCGAGGAAACTTTTCAAAAATTTTGATTTTAAAATTTTTGGAACCATTGCAACAGGTTCATTTTCTACGAAAATTCGCTGATAAAATTAACCGAATACGTACACGATTGGAAGGGGGGAACAAAACCACGTACATTCGAGCATTTAAATTCAGCACAAGTTTCCCTCTTTTTTTTTCACGGTTGAATTTTGTGAACTGCTTCTTCAAAACATAGTTCTTGAATGTTTTGGAGCTAACAATGAATTGAGATAACTACACTAAACATAATATTGTGACTATGGTAACATTGTTACAATAAAAACAATTTTTTGAATTTAGGCCAGTAATGAGAAAGTACATCATTTATTTTGGGCAAAGAAATAGTTTTCAAAATTAGAAGTTAACATGCAGAATTCAAGTAGCCATTCTTACAAAACCTCCAAAAGGAGTAAAAGCAACCAAATGACGAGGATAAAGAGTATGGATTGCGCTAAACTCAGGAAGGGAAAGTAAGACTAAATATAACATCATTGATAGTATACTATTCCTATGCTCTTTCAACTTTGCAAGTATTTAACCTGTCAAATCAAGCACAATCTTGAGTGAAAAGAACACAGTCATAATCATAATCGTACCTATTCAACAATTCATATCAATTTTGGTTTATTGTTTTCAATAAAAGTTAGACGCACAGTCGCACAGCGAACCGTTCAGGGGATAGAAATCGCCATATTTTACTAACTCCACGAAATTACCCTATTTTCTCAATAACAAAATATTAGAAATTCCTCAAGAACGGTTTTTTCTAATTTTTCGAAACTTTTCTTACTAATTTTTAAGGTTTTCAGCAATAGAACAAATCAGCCTGCCCATGCACATGGCAAAATGTACACACCTTTCCTTTTGAGAAAATAAATAAATGCATGATGGACGGGTCGTAGACGTAGGCGGTCGGTATATAGCGCGCACGGATCTACTGGTAGATTTCTACCGCCAACTTCGCACTAGTGTAAAGCGCTGCAAATTATTACACAAGCTTATTATTTCTCTATTACATAGACCTACTACGCAGACCATCAGTGTATAAAAAATTATTAGATCCCGAACATATACTATATAATCATGACCTGGGGCTTCGCGCCTTCCACAAGGGTTTGCACCTTTACAGTTCCATTACCGAACAATTTTACGCTTTTCAGTAAATGTCGAAAATTTTGAAAAAATAAAAATTAGGCTCATCCTTTCATTTTGAATGCTTGACGTTTAGACGCAAGAACGGAATTTTTATCTCAAACCTAAGGAGAGTTATCGTCTGCAATTACCTACACACGCACGCACGCGACACACACACACAAACACTTCTTTTTTTAAGGAGGCAACACCATTAAGTTGAAAAATAAACAAATAAAAAATTGGGGAGGAGGAAGAGTGGGATGAAAGGAACTGCCCCTATTAAATGACCACCAGTTTAAGTAAGATCCCCTCAGGACGCAGGTGGTGATACCACGGAGCACTCCTGCCGAGATGCCCAACTTGGCTAAATCTGTGGCACTTTTCCCGTACCACACCCCACTCCATGATATGTTTGCGGCCTTGACCTTGATGTTATTAGCTGCCACTCCTTTGAGCTTGAAAATCGCCTGCTGCAGGTCATTTCAGTCATACTTGTTTATCTTAGCCCGCCAGGTCTGCTCCATATCCAAGCTGCCACTGACTACCTGGACATCCAGGATTATTGCAGAGCCAACGATCTTGGGGGCAACGATATCCGGCTTCTTGCCCCGGTCTCTTGGCATGTGATATAGTCTCTCCCTTTCAATATCCCAGCCACTGGATGACAGCGCCTGCTATCTGCTTAGCAACCGCATGTTGACGTAGTATGTGACCACTGTGAGTACGAGGTATGGTATAGGTTCTCATTTTTACCCAGACAGGCACGGCATAGGGAGCCCACTTTCCCGCGACTACCCCTTGAACACCTCACCGAGGTGGCTAACATAGCCACCGAAATAGTCGTGGGCCCCAATGCCTCTGAAACCCATTCTACCCACTGGGAAGAAAATGGGGCTTCAGAGCACAGCCAGTGTTCTTTACCATCTGCTGACCCATGCAGAGCAGCAGCAAACCCAGCAGATGAGCTGGGTGTGGGAGCAGTTGGTGTTGCTCGGTCACACCACAACAACTGCTACCTGACAAAGTCAAGGACAGCAGCAGTGTGGGAGACCTCCCAGTTCGAGCCTCTAAGGGCAAGCAGGCGCTGGGGGCATAAAGATGGGATGCTGGCTGAGAGAGAGACCAAGGCCCACCGGCCTTGACTGGAGCGTGGATGTAGGCATTTGGGACACCAGGTGGGGAGCCTAGCCAAGAGCGCACAGCAGAGCAAACTTCAAAATCTAACTCAGTAAGCATGTCAAAAACCAACCCATAGATTAGGTTTGGCAGTATGTGCATGCGAAGAAGGGGCAGCTTCTGATGTGGCTTCAATGGAGCCTTGGCAACACGAGCCAATGTTCCACCAAGGTCCACACGGCTTGTGGCTATAGAGGCCAAACCCATAAAGTTGACCCCAAGGTACCGCCAGACCTCAAAAAGTGATCAGGCGGGGGTCGGTTTCTGCTCTAAGACAAAGCACTCCTTCAACTGATCCACCTTCAACTGATGCTGGCGGCCAGACGGGTTGACCACTAAACCACACCTGACCGGCTGCTCAGCTATGACATTGAGGGCAATCTGCAAGCCCTCACGGGTTTCTGCAAGTAGAATGACATCATTGGCAAAAGCCAATGCACCTAATCGCACCCCAGGGGCAAGATCAAACCCTATTTCAGCCGGCAGCTTACCCAAGGCTGTATCCACGACCAGGTTGAAGAGGAGTGGCGACAGAGGATACCCAATAACAACATCACCTGACATCTCGCCACCAGCCTCGAAGACCGTCACGCCTTCATGTTACAGACAGTTAACATACTCCATTAAACGAGCAGGGGCCTCGACACCACGGAGGCAATTGGTCAGGGCAAAGTGGCTTACTATGTCAAAGGGCTTACCGATGTTCAGAGCGGCAAGGTGGAGCAGCCGTTTTTTGATGCGGGCCAACGAAATGACAGTTTGGAGAGCAACCCACACACACAGAAACACACACAGCGGTTTCTTTTCGTAAGCAACCCTTCTAAACCTTTGAAGCTAAAATACATACTACTATCACCATAAAGGCAACGTGTAAAAAAACGTGAGAAAATATATGGATAATATGAATCAAGGGTGGAATCAAATGCCGTAGAAGGATATCCGCAATCTTGAGCTAGTCATGATTACTGACACTAACATAAATATGGACACTAAATTACATACCAATGGTTATCTGAAAGATTACAAAACATAAATATATAGAAGTACGGGGCACGAAAAGAGTCAACAAAATTAATAAATTAATTATTAAAGAAAATTAAAATTGTTCTCAAATTGAATCAACAAAATATTGATTACGTTTTCTGTAATACACAAGGAAAGAGTTTGATCGTTCAGCGAGCAATGGGAGCTGTGTGGAAAATGAAATTCCTCAACAAATATCGAAATCGAGACAATGTGACCGCCGTTCTGAAGACTCGGACCGACCAAGCTTGGGTCCACAAAGTGATGATTCCTATTTACTCTACGGACTAGAGGAAATTGTCCCAAGTCGATACATGCCTCCAGGTAATTTTAGAATCGGTTGTCGTCCCTTTACTCACTAAGTACATATCAAATGAGAGGCCAACAATGAGGAAAGAGGGTGAGACTTTTGTTTCACGAATGATTTTGGATTTTAAGCATTTTTTGGGGGTTTTATCGATTTAGAAGGACATATTAATGACATTAAATGTATAATAATGTATGTTGAAATGTATACATGTATGAGTGTATGTTGAAATTAATATTTGATCAACCTTTTTTGAGTGATATTCAGTTATTAAATGTAAATTTAATGATTTTCAGCCGTTTTTGCTATTTTACCGCTAGGTTATGCGCTCGAAAATTCAGAGCGGGCCGTCTTGACGTCATAATTCTATTTATTGTTTACCCTCCTAAAATACCTAGGAGGCTGAAATTTTTTATGGAGCCTCTATAGGCCTGCTATGTACGATTGACCAATGGAAAACACCTAGATAAGCTGAGTAAGAACGCGAGTCCATTTCTCTCCTAATAGATCCACGAGACTGAAATTCGGTATGGCACCTCTATAGGTCAGCTGTGTACGATTGTCAAAGTGAGGACCCTCCTTGATCAGCTGAGTGAGCTCGGATGCTCATTTCTCTCCTATAAGGCGGAGGAAGCTGAAATTTGGTGTTGAACAACATTACGACGTTAGAAAACATGATACATGATTTTTATTTATTGGTTGCAACAGAAAATTGACAACAGGTCTAGTGATCTGTTTAATCCACACTTTGCTTTGTGGCATTTATCCAATCTATTGTACTCTTATATTGCTTTCTAAAGAACTCATCCTTTGGTTTTTTAAAGGCATTTAGCCAATCTATTGTACTCTTATATTGCTTTCTAAAGAACTCATCCGCTGGTTTTTTAAAGGCATTTATCCAATCTATTGTACTCTTATATTGCTTTCTAAAGAACTCGTCCTTTGGTTTTTTAAAGAATGCTTGGTTTTTTTACGTAAAAACGATTTTTTTCTAAATCTCGATCCTAATGAGAGTTATAGTCTGGAATGACACACACATACATAGTATATGAATATAAAATATATGTGAAAAGTATATGAAAGCTAACATATACAGAGTGAAAAAGAGTTATACACCAGTGGCATGTCTATGTCAATATACGAATTGAAAAAAATTTATCTACCACGAGTTTTTGCGAGTAATTCAACCAACGCGTTTTCGCACACCGCGCATTGCTCGAGGACGCTCGATTGATACCAACTTTGTTTTTTTTAAATGAAACCCGAATTTTTTATTGAAGATTTGGATTCTGCACTAAACCTCTTGAAAATATGACCCATCACTTGAATTGTTGAGTGCGCAAAAACGAGCACAAGCACGCCAAAATAGAGCAGCAATTTTGAAATATCGAGATTTTAAAGGTATTCAACGCCACATAAGATAACTGATTTTTGAGAATTGTAATCGTAACAATACTACCCATGGGAAGGGGGAGGGGGAGAGATTGGGTACTTGGATTTTTCTCTCCATTTTTTGAAGAGTGACACCTAGTTTTAAAGATCTTTTAGCGCTGAACACGATCATGAAGACAGAATGCGATATCTTATTCCGTTCTCAGAGTGGTGCTGATGAACCATGAAGAAGCTCGTTTTTCCTAAAGCAGATATATGTTAGTTCCTAACTGGGTCTTTTCTATTATATGGCCGCAAAGCTCGAACAATGTTCTATAGAAGTTGTTTGTCGAGTTTTAAATGTTCAATAGGCAATTTGAGACACAAACATTTTGTCTTATCCGGCTAGACGATGGTAAAAGGTATTGTTTCCTCATCTTATCAGTTACTCCGAGTTACTCGCCGTACGTTGACCATCTTTTCCGGTAAATTGTATTTCTGTATTTTGTGAAATGCAGTGTATTTCTGTACTTTTGAAAATTGAGTAAAAACTTTCATTTTGTGAATAATTGCATCAATTGAGGCAAGAAAACTACTTTAATATTGATATGTTTTTAAAGAAAATTTTTTGAGCTTTGCGGTCGTATAATGGAAATGAACTGGACTCAAAAGAGAAACCGAATAGAAAAGAGTGATAAAAATAAAAGATTTCAACTTTGAACAGGACTTGAACCATTGGGTAATGAGCGGAGTAACTCTTAGGTCATCAAGTAGCTTGTACAATACGTTGTGGTTTACTCTCGTGTGTACGCGTTTTCAATAGCAATGGGACACCAAACCTTAGTCGAGGAACTGAAGGACGGATTAAATTATTTTGTCTCATCAAATGTTCACAATCAAGTAATCTAGAATCGAACCCTCCCATTGATCTTGCCAAGATCTTAATCTTAACCTAATGATCTTTTTATTAGTACAAAATTCCATTTGATTTATGCTACTTTAGTTTAATTTGCACTGCTTGCCGATTTGCTCACCTCTTCTTTTTCCAACAGAGTAACAGCAAAATGTATTTCCCGACTTTTCGTCATCAATAGTGGATGCTAGTCATCTGAGCAGAAAGCTTAATATTATTTGTAGAACTAGCCAATAAAACTTTATTTAGTGGTACTTCGTACTTTCCACTACACTAAGCTATAAATTTATCGGAACTTCTGAAAATTCCTTACGATTTCTTTACGGTAAATCATCGTCTCTTGGTAGAATCACGACTCATAACTCGTGCAAAGTGCTTCAAATTGCTCCCCAGAGAGATATGGAAAGGAGAGCTTGATAAGGGGGTGAAGGGAATGAAGGATTGTTGCTAACTAAGACCCCTCGCCCTGTAACAATCGCTAACAAGGAAGTCCCACGAACGCCTCACTGAACTGTACAGTTCAAACGACCTTTACGATGAAGTTTAATCACAGGCTGACTACGAAGGAATCGTAGAAGGATTTTCAATAACGAACGTCGCACAGTAAGGCCAGGGAGAAAAAAATCCAAATATTGATCATCACCAAAAATTGATTTTATCCATTCTCAGAAACCTAAACATTCGTTATCAATCCCCTTTCAATATAAAATAGAATAGTAGGCCTAAACCTGATAAAACTTCTGATTTTTTCTGATTTTTTTTTCGGTCCCCCCCAGTACGGTTTTAAATTTAGAGAGATATATTTTATTTGTTCTAAGGACATACTAAGGTCTTCAAGAATTTGGGAGAAACATCATAAATTGATTTCCCAATGCTTATATCTAATGTTCTGAAATCAATCCCGTCTTTTCACATATTTTGGATCAGAAAAAAGAAGTGTAACGAAGCGTTTATCTGCGAATTTACATATATTATATTTACATATATATATTTACATATATATATATATATCCCAATAGTGTTTCCCACTGGGTGCTCAGCAACCAGACGAACGTTTGATCATGCTCCGCCAATCAACTGGACCGGAGCCACTGAAAAGAAGCTGAACAGCAACAACCAGGAACGCACTATTCCAACCATCAGTCTTTGATCACGGGATCACGCGAAACGTCGACAAAAAACACCCTTTGAGTTTGTGTAATAAATTTTCTTTATTCCTACGATTTCGTTTACATATATATATATATATATATATATATATATATATATATAAGCAGTGAGAATTTTAGCTGCCTATATCTGTCTGTTTGGTCGTTAACAACATTTAAGAAGAAAAGCAAAGAGGATTTTTATACAGCTGAGTGTAATAAAAAAACGCTGCAAATTATTTCACAAAGGTTTATTATTTTTTCAATTGAGTGTGATCGTAGTTTTAGTTGGCTTGCGTACGTCATAAGGGCCTTATGCCCACGCCGTCCAGACTCCTCGGCGTGTCCTATTTCGAGTTGCCACAACCTATACTTCTATAATTATATACGCATGCATGTTTATATTTCTCGATTTGAGCTCCTATCTATTCAAATAATTATTGCCTTAATAATATCACTATCTAAGTACAAACGAAAAGTCGAGAGGATATGTTATTAAATATGCGTAGGCAAAGCATTGGTATAAACACACAAATATGACCTAGAAAAAAACATATTCATGCCTCGAAGGAACATGAAATTCGAAAGCAATACAAGTGTAGGAAGTTTTCCACGCCACCCTGGAGGTACTCCCTAGGTCTCGTTACCTCACAACCGGAGGTTCACCACCCTATTACGCTTACACTAATCATACCAACCACATTTTTCCATCAACATTCATTTGAAAGTTGTGCATTTTGAGATGAGTGAATTTTGTCCTAACATGAGAATAATAATTATCCAAAAACAGATAGGTACGAGGAATATCCCTTCAAACCAAAGTGCTTCGTTTCTACCCTAAGGTACTTGAAGTGGCTTACCTGAAGAAGACTCGGGGAATTCCAGATAACTGAAGTAGGCGGAAAGAAATCGAATAGACGCGTTCAACTGGGTCGTAGAAAGCAGCCAACAACCAAATTTGATTGGAATCAGGAAAACTTGCTATTTAACTGGAAGCGTTTGGTGCGGTTTGAGATGTTTCCAAGGAATGGCGGAGGAAGGTTCGCGGATCGTGTAGTGGCGAAGGGGGGGAGGGGGGGAGGTCGGGACGCGAGCACACTGGCAGATCCACACGAAAGGTATTAACTCAATATTGGAATCAAAATGGGAATAAATCGTATCCCGTTTCTAGGACGGTACCTACTGTTCCCGAAAATTCCCAGCAACTATGAAATACCCTACCTACCTAATTTTTATTTTTCACATTCTTTGATCGATCGTAATGAACATCGTCACTAGGCTTTCCTAAGCCAAAAAGTAATATTCGCGGATCGCGTAGGGTGGTCGTAGCGAGGGGCGGCGGCGGATCCACAAGGAAGGTATAGGTACCTACCTATCATATCGCCTCCGGGAAGAAATAAACGGAAGTATCTCGTTTCTAGGACGCAGCCGTTTCAAGTTCACTCGTTCTAACAACCTAACTTACGGAATTCCATCCTATTAGAATTCGCTTACTTTGTGGGACCGATCGTGTAGAGGGTGGTCGCATTGTAATAGTGATGAATACACTTAGATGTAATATTCGATTAAATCAAATTTTTTCTAAAAAATCGAAGACTAGATTTTTTTTAGAAAACTCAATTTTTTTTTTTTTTTTTTTTTTTAGCAAAGTTGAATGGACAATTTATAGCGTTGGTACCTACACCACCTGGTTGGTACCTATATAGCTAACACTCAGAAAACAGTATTAGGAACTAAGAACTCATGAAGGATCAGTTTCAGTTTTTTCACAACTTCAAATAGAGTTAGGTATCAGCATAAACGAAATTGTGTTCCCTTCCCTCAGTAACACTATATGGCTATATGGCTATATTTTCGGTCAGTTTTATTCCATAGAACTAAATGATCCAAGGAACATAATAGGAAGGGCATATTGTAAGTTTAACAAGGATCAGGTATTTTTAGTCTATGGCCTGGTGCTAGGGGCCATAATTATCTACCAACCCTTTTCTCACTCAGCTTTTCAAGAAATTTGGAAGCAAAATAGGTATGATTTGGTAATGTGTCTATTGAGGGACTTTGATTAGTCCATCATAATTTTTGAAAGAAGGTAAGAACGGAATAGTTATTTATCAACTTTTTAAAAATTTATTTATTTGCAAATTAGAATAATTTCACATATCGTGTCCTTGTACAATATACATAGATTGATACCGCACTTGCTTAATGCCCAATGGAGTCCATGTGCGAAAGAACAGGTTTTTTAAGTCAATTCTTAGGCCTTTTATAGCCCGGACGGCGGACACCGGACGGCGGACGGCGAACGGCGGACGGACATTTCAAATTTGGATTCTACGCACCTTGTAACGTAAAGTGACAAAGTTTGAGGGGGGGTTATACAAATTTTTTGCTACACGATCACATAGGCTTATTATTGGAAATAATAAACCAAAATCCGCCTCCTTGGATCCCTGGGATGGTTCCTTGTGGAGAAAAACCAAAACTCTATCAAGCGAGAGCAGAGCCATCCCACCTCTCAGAATAAATCAAACTTTTCATTGCTCCCCAGAAGAGAAGTGCTGTATATTTACTAACCAGCTAGAGGAACAATTTAAGCCCAACCCCACCAATAACAATGATTTTATAGATACCGTGACTAAGCTTTTAGAATCTCCTCTCCAGCTTACTCTGTTTTCTCAACACTTCACTCCTGCTGAGGTTCGAAATGCCATCAACCGTTCTCCCTCCAAAAAATCTCCTGGCCATGATCTTTTCACTCAGCCACTAATCAAAATGCTTAAACGAAAAGCCCTGGTATTCCTTACGCAAATTTACAATGCCATGCTACGCCTCGGATATTTTCCTACCTCTTGGAAATGTGCAATTTTAATAATGGTCCCAAAACCAGGAAAACCTAAATCCGACCCAGGAAGATACCGGCCTATCAGCCTCCTGCCAATTTTTTCAAAGATATTTGAAAGACTAATGCTTCCCCACCTTCTTTCACAGCTATCCAGCGCCATTCCTAACATGCAGTTTGGATTTCGGACTGAACATTCATGTATACAACAACTGTACAGAGTTGTAGAACATCTAATAGATACATTCGAGGAAGGTACAACATGCTTCGGTCTGTTCCTAGATACGGAAAAAATCGTTGACAGAGTTTGGCACCAAGGACTCTTATCAAAACTTGAAAATTCACTGTCCGACTCTCACCTCAGCCTCGTGCAGTCATAACTCAGCAAAAGAACATTCTCAGTCAAGTGCGAAAATGCAATGACAAACATCAAACCAGGGAGCGCAGGAATCCTCTAAGGAGGCGTTCGGAGTGCGTTGATATATACATATTGCAATTCCGATTACTCTAATCCATCCAACGTTAAGCAAGCCTACTTTGCTGACGATGTGGCAGCTCTTGTAAAAGGCCCAGATAATAGGACTGGTGAGAAGCTCCAAGATTTCACTCATTCAGTTTACGAATGGTGTGACAAATGGCGGGTGAAAGAGAATCCCACAAAATCCTCACTAGTTTGCTTCACCTAAAAACACAAAATCATTCGCCACTCGTCTCGTTGGGTGGAGTTCCTGACCCAGAAGAAAACTCGGTGAAATATACTATTTTTATTTATTTACTATATTATTTAGATACTCACATTTCAAACCTATTACAACGCCTGAGGTACTGACTGCAGCAAGTAACATCTCGTCTTCAACCGTCCTCAAGAGTGCCTCTCCACCTAAAACTGCTTGCATACCTCACCATTTTACCTATGTGGCTGTACGGGGGAGAATTTAGGGGATCAGCCAGTCACTACCAAGTTAAACGAATTCAGACGTTCCAAAATAGAGTTCTCCGGATTATTACTGGTGCCCTGTGGTTTCTTCGGAATTCAGTACTACACTCCGACCTGAATATCTTCCCAGTCAAGGAGGATATATACAGAACAAATTTACCAGATTCCTCGAAGAAATGACCTCCCACTCAAACCTGTTGCTGAATGAATTGGCCACTAGCCTTCCACAGTGCAGATCAAGACGCGGGCTCAAGCGGAAACGACCTAGAGATTTCCTTGATGAACTGCAGTAGGAAAACTCTGCGTAGGAAAAGATTGAGGACTTTTGGATGGATAGACACCTCTTTCAAGTTTCATGTTAATGTTTAATAATGTAATTTTCACGCACAACAATAATGTATTTTTTTAAGCAAAGTGTAATACAGTAAAAAAAAAATTGCTAAAATTGACACACACAAAATAGTAATTTTGTTCATAAAATTTTTATCACAATAGTTCCCAAAACATTGCACATCTTTGTGCATGATTGACACACTTTTGAGCATAATTTGCACATTATTGTACAAAAATTTAGAATGATTCAATTTATAGTTTGAATGTTTCTTTGTGCTCAGAATTCTGGAAGATGGAATTCTCTATTTTACCACTTTTGACATGGATATGTCTTTGCTCTGGGGGGTCAACCAAAAATTCCGTGATGCAAAATTTGAGTCACAATTTTCGTGTTTTTCACGTACAACCCAGCCGTTGCTAGGAGAATGGAACTTCCGCAGTTTTCATCGCACATAAATCGTTCGCCACTCGTTGGAAAGCGCTTGATTTATGTGATAAATGTTCACATCTCAAGCTACCAATTTACCCCTCCTTACGTACCTGGCTACATTCCTAAACTAAATTGATTGGACTATAAACAATTTTAATAAGCCGGTTACAATATTCTTAACGTAAAGCAATAGCATCATTTACTCCACTCCATAGGAAACATTTTCATCCTCTTGACAACAGTCGACTGTTAACAACAACTCATTGTAGTGGCTTCTGTCCCAGTTATTTTCAAAATTTCTATAAGTAAACCGTTGTTTTGTTGGAATTAGTCGGGATGCGGCCATGCGGCCCAGGGATTTGTTTAAAGTTAAAGGATTCGTTTACAACTCTCGAGGACAACCGTTATGAAATCCCCAATCAAAGACATATCCATGTAACATGGTATCTGCTTGTAAAGCAGATAGTGGAACTCGTTTACGAGTTGTTTAGTTAGGTACTTGAAGTTTGAAATGTTTACAAGATAGGAATAGCATTTTTAGCATAGCTTTGGTCATTGCAAGGTACACATAAGAGAGATAAGCATGCCAACTACATTTTTGGAAGAGACCCCTAAGATTAGCAACTATGGTACAGAAGTCCTTTCGTATTAATATGAGGGTGAACAGGAGAGAATTTGGGTCACTCAGCTGATCATGAGAGACCAACATTTCATTCGTCTCTCAATGACCCAAAGAGTCACCCTATCAAATTTCAACTTCCTAGGGTGAAAACGAGATAATTTTGTTCTTTAGCCGATTAGGAAAGAGAAACAGCCTGTCAATCCAATCGTCTTTTGAAGGCCCAATGAGTCTCCCTATCAAATGTCAACTTCCTAGAGTGAAGAGGAGAGAATTTAGCGGACACACCTGATCATGAAAGAGACCATCATTTCAATTTTCTCATAATGACCCGGAGAGTCTCCCTATCAAATTTCAGCTTCCCAGGGTTAACAGGATAGAATTTATCACAATCAGCTGATCATGAAAGAGCCCACCATTCCAATCGTCTCTTGATGACCCAGAGAGTCTTCCTATCAAATTTCAAATTCCTAGGACGAACAGGAGAGAATTTAGCTCACTCGGCTGGTCAGAAAAGAGCCCATCATTTCAATCGTATTTTAATGACCCAGTCCCCCTGACAAATTTGAACTTCCTAGGGTGAACAGGAGGGGATTTGGGTCACTCAGCTGATCATGAGAGACCAACATTGCATTCGTCTCTTAATGACCCAAAGTTCTTTATTTGTTGTAGCAACTGATGTCGCTTCTTCAGATGACGAGAGAAACATACTAGCGATGCCGGTTCACTTGGATGCTGGAAATCAGGGAGAAATCAGCCAGAAATACCGAATCAGGGACGGAAGCAATATTCAAAGACCTTACAACGAAGGGTCTTATTTTATTCAAAAAGAAAACTATATCATCAGTAACCAGGTACAAGTATGTTTACACCATCCCTTTTTTGACAGATTTATTGTACAAGATATAGGTGAACAAGATATAGGTGAATTAATTATGATTCTACCTAGGTTGAGTAAACTTTGTGATTGCCTTTGATTGTTGGACATTTTATATTCTCCAAATTTAAAAATTTCTCTCGCATTTTACATTCAACAGCTCTCCGACAACAAATTTTGTCCCGATTCTGTCGGTGGGCTCGTGGATTTCACCAACAGTTATAGCAACAACAACATGAATTCCTTCTCCAGCAGGCCAAAGGTAATCACTACATTATATGTGGAAAAATTAAATCAGTCAACACCTATTCCCCTTGAACTATTCTTCTTTTTACCCCCCCCCCCCCCATAGTTATCCAATTCAGAATTATTCCTCCCTCACATCTCACATTTATCGTAACAATACAATAGTCAATATCACGAATTAAATACTTCAAATTATGGGTTATGGCTATTTTTATAGGTAAGGCTGCCTCAAGACATCATCAAAGAAGAAGTTTCTCTAATTGAAGATTTAAGCGGCCGATCAAAAATGAGATTGTCAAGTGCAATTGAGATCGTCGAGAATGTCAGAAATATGAAATTTACAATGGCCTGCGCAGTTCTGTTTCTTGTCATCCTACCAGTTGCTGCGGGAGCTTGGTTTTTCCTCATGCGACCCACAGTTTTCACATCGGCGAAAAGAAATGTATCACTATTGCGATGTTTCATCGAATACGTATACGATGCCATGCTGGACATTTACCAATGACCAGAATATCCAAGTAGATAGAAGCCGGTTCAGATAATATAATTATTTTTTTCTCGACAAATTCACTAATTTATTATGTTTTTTTTTTTTTTTTTTTTTTTTTTAAAGGTTTAAGCCGCACCTCAACCAGAAGGGTCATAAGCGGCAGTGGATATGTATAATTTAGCTGTGTAAACAATACTAATTGGCTTTCACCATTTATTTTTACAAGAGACGGTTTTGCAACCTACGGTTGAACCGTAGGTACTCTTGTTGAATCGGTTGTGCAAAAAAGAGTTTAGAAAAAGTTTACATTGGAATCCTGTTCATTTATTGAACAAATAAAGCTTTAGGAGATAAAGGCACCCCAGCTGATTAGATCATTAGAGCAACCTTTGATCGTAATCCAACAGTCCTAGGAGGGACAGAAGCTTTGATTAGGAAGAAATTGGCTTCTAAGCCCCCTCAGCGTTGATCAGGGCGCCACAGCAACTTGAAATACTGCAGTAAAAGAAGTTCAATTGCAAATGTCATAATTGTAGTTTTAATAGGAAAAACATCAACCGCAGAGTTACCTGAGCCAATAAATCGTTAGGGCACTTTGTATTCATAAATCAGTAGCCCTAAAAGGCTCCGTAGCTTGAATGGGGGAAAATTAGCATCTGAGCCCAATCTGCATTCTTTATGGCATCATGTCATTGAAACACAGCAATACCTAGAAAAATCAATGCAAATGACAGCCCTGTAGGTTGAATACTCGTATAAAAGAAATCATCCGTAGATTCATCACAGTTGATCAAATTTAAGGGCACCTTTTTATACTTTAGGACACCCAGGAGTACCTAGGGTACTCAAATTTCGAAAGTAAACCTTTTAGCGAATATTCGTAGCTAATGAAACTGTTGCAATGGCTCCAAAAAATTTTGAAATCAAAAAGTTCCAGTCATGCAGCATAATTGCATGAGCGAATTTTCGTAAATTATCGTACTATATTATGCTAGATTGTTTTGAAAAATAAGGACTTTGAGGGAAAATAAATTGTTAACTACCAATTTTAGGGCAAAAAACTCGTTCTAAATCATATTCTTCGATTATAAAGAGATTTTGGATTTTCAACTTTTTTGCAGTTTTCATCGATTTTTTAAACACATTTTAATAAAATGTAAGTACTTCTTGCACCATAATATTGCACATAATTTTTTTGATGTTCTAAAATAATAAATATAAAACAATGAATGTTCTATAATTTTTTTTTTTTTTTTTTTTAATAGCAAAATTGTATGGAGAACAAGATTTTTTCCACGACTCCAGTGCACTCAACGTGCTCAAATTTCAAAACAATTCACCAAAAATATAATACGATTACTTACGAAAATTTGCTCGAAAAGCAACTTTCTATTGACTCAGTAAGCCTTAAGGTAAAAACACAGTTGAGCCTCCTGTGGGTCATCATAACTTTTAATGTGAGCTGCACATTACATGAATATATCTTTAGGTATCGATGTATCGAAGTATCGTGGTTTTGAAAAAAATGGTGACGGAAATTCTTTGGCACAGCGAGTAGTACCTAATCATCTCTAAATGGAATGATCATCGTGAAGAAAGGGAACGTATATATTTTACTACTCTTGGTAGGGGAATCTAGAACATCTGTCGTTATAAATTGGGCGATTGGCGACAGTTTGCATGGATATGGGAGGTAAATATTTCTTGTGAACGAACTTCTCCGAAGCCAAGGAACGAGATATGAAAATGTGAGCGAAAATTAGGGTTGTATTTCAAAAGATCAGTTCCAAGAACTGCTATCTCACTTCACTCCCTCGGGTTGTATGTAGATCGGTGTTATCTTCCGAGACATGAATTCTGTCGAATGATTCTGGGTGGCCATAATGATACAAAGTGTAGCTTGCCAGTTTCACATTTATTCAATTGAGTGTTGGAATATACAGAGAAAAACTTGAATACGTCCCATTCAGAGTAGCTAGAACAATAAAGTCACACAACAACGCACACACTGGGGTTACTGAGATTAGATCGGATCAGAAAGCTGTACTCATCTATAATGAATAGAAATTGGATAATTTTATGAGAATTTTGACGCTCGTGACAAAAATGTTTGATTTTTATGATTCTTTTCTTGAATTGGGTTACTAATAACTGCAGTAATAGTATCAATGAAAAAGAGCTTTTCAAGAAGGTGCATTATGATGGGTATTGCGATGGAAGTGCCCAAAACTAACTAGTAAAGAAAACTAAAAAACGTCAAAGGGGGACTATCATTCCTCTAGTCCCGTTCGGGGGTAACCTCAGCCCTGTCCACCCGTGACGTAAATTAATTTTCTTTCTATTGGCTTCTTGTCCAAAACGTTGGGAATTTTGGACTGGAAATTTGCAATCGGTGTTTTCAAGGAAGATTGAATCAAGAATGAAAAATTCCCACACGAAAATTACCAATTGAATATTCAGTTTTGAATGTAGGTTTGAGCCAATTTCCTTACAAGATATCGTTTCTGACTTTCAATCCATGATATACAAAAGATTTCTAATATACTGCTGAGACACACAGTGCATACATACACAACTTTTTGCATTGTTCAGCGTTGGGTTTTTGTTATCAGGGTCATTCCATGTCAAATCAACACACTTTAAATTTAAATTTTACCTCACCATTTTAGATTTTGCTCAAATTTGGTATACTCATAGTAGGTGTCGAGACTAAGAAAAATACCAAATTTTAAATTTTTATCTCAAACCGTTTCTTAAATATGGCTATGTAAAACTTACAAAATCTTGCCAAAAAACCATGAACGGATTTTATACTATTCGCTCTACGAACTGTCCTAATTGAGCTAGAGAGCTGGGGGAGGTCTCATTTTGCAGCTTTTTTTTATGCTCTTTCCAGTGATATACAACAGGACATAGGTTCTAATAACAAAAATTTTGATTTAATTTTTTTTCCAAAAAGTACATAATTTAAAATTTTCAAAATATTCCTATAAATACTTAGTAGGTACTGTTGTAAACAATGTGACAAAATATAAATATGGGGTGATGATGGGTTCATTGTTAAAAAAAAATATTCCTGACACTAGTTTTCCACTAATAGCCCGGTTTTGACTAAATAATAAACATATTACGTACTTTTACCAAAGAGGTGAGCTATTTAATTAAATATATAAAGGAATACTATGTATAAAGGTAAAAAATATCAGAAATATTAATTCAAAATACTATCTTGTTAAAACAAAACCAATAACCATAGATATACTCCAATAAAAATTAAGTTATTTAGGTTGTTTACTTTAATTTTATACAATTTAAACCAAGTTAAACAAAGCCTATTAATTAGTAAAACAATAATCTTGAACATTTCTATAACAATAAATTTGAAAAAGGTATGAAAATAGTCTACTTAAATAGTTATGTAATAATTCTGGTACAAACAAATTAATCAAAATTTACATAATATTGTACATATTTATGATGATGAAGTAGGTATACGAGTTGGTAACTAAATGTATCTTTAAGAGTAAAAAAAGTAGAAAAAAAAGTAAATCTAGCTGAAAGCGATCTTAGCGAAAACCCAACTGGCTTTTACAAAATGTAATTCCGTAAACTGAGATAATGTTTAGGGAAACTGCTGTCAACTCAAAACTTAATTTTTCCTCAGGTTAGTGTTAATCTAGATAGTTGTTTAAACATTATCGTTAGTACTGCACCAATTGTGTTACATTTACTCGTATACCTACTTCATCATCATAAATATGTACAATATTATGTAAATTTTGATGAATTTGTTTGTACCAGAATTATTACATAACTATTTAAGTAGACTATTTTCATACCTTTTTCAAATTTATTGTTATAGAAATGTTCAAGATTATTGTTTTACTAATTAATAGGCTTTGTTTAACTTGGTTTAAATTGTATAAAATTAAAGTAAACAACCTAAATAACTTAATTTTTATTGGAGTATATCTATGGTTATTGGTTTTGTTTTAACAAGATAGTATTTTGAATTAATATTTCTGATATTTTTTACCTTTATACATAGTATTCCTTTATATATTTAATTAAATAGCTCACCTCTTTGGTAAAAGTACGTAATATGTTTATTATTTAGTCAAAACCGGGCTATTAGTGGAAAACTAGTGTCAGGAATATTTTTTTTTAACAATGAACCCATCATCACCCCATATTTATATTTTGTCACATTGTTTACAACAGTACTAAGTATTTATAGGAATATTTTGAAAATTTTAAATTATGTACTTTTTGGAAAAAAATTAAATCAAAATTTTTTTTGTATTTTGACAAAATTTTTGTTATTAGAACCTATGTCTTGTTGTATATCACTGGAAAGAGCATAAAAAAAGCTGCAAAATGAGACCTCCCCCAGCTCTCTAGCTCAATTAGGACAGTTCGTAGAGCGAATAGTATAAAATCCGTTCATGGTTTTTTGGCAAGATTTTGTAAGTTTTACATAGCCATATTTAAGAAACGGTTTGAGATAAAAATTTAAAATTTGGTATTTTTCTTAGTCTCAACACCTACTATGAGTATACCAAATTTGAGCAAAATCTAATATGGTGGGGTAAATTGGGTGTGTTGAATTGACATGGAATGACCCATCATAAAAATCCTTTTGTATTTTTTATTTATTCATCTTATATTCTTCAAAAGAAGCGTGTTTTCAGATCATAATTCGAAGGTTAAATTTTGTCGTTGATTCATTTGAAATAAATGAAATTCAGGCTTTCAATTAGCTAATTTTTGAGGAAAAATAAGCTATTACAATGGCTGTAAACATTATAAACACAAAATTTCCGAAAACTTTCTTCATTGAAATCCGTTTCGAAACATTCTGAAACGAATCCTAGAGTTTAACGCTTTTTCATATACATATATAGATATATATATAGACCTATGCGTATGCAAGCGTGCGTGCGCCAGCGCGCGCGCGCGTGTGTGTGTATGTGTGTGTGTTAAAAATCCAAAATCTGATATGAATCGCAGAATAATATTTAAAACGTGTTTTTCTCCAAAATCGGTTGCTGACAATTTCTTTTCACTCAATGTCTTCAATTTTCAAAACATTGTAGCATAATATAGAACCTTCAATAATTCACGAAAATTTGCTACAACGATCATGCTGAATGACTGGGGAACTTTTTTCGGTTTTACATGTACAAATTTTTAGCCTGATGAGCTGTTTATTCATTCATGCTGTCTTTAAATTCTATAACAGTTTGTCAGAGGGAAACAACCTGGTATATTCATTGAGAAATACATCTATTTTTGATGAATTGACCAATCAGGAGTAGGTGAGATGTTTTCCTCCCTTCGGTCCATTATCCTCCCGTTGGAGAAGAGGCACGTAGGACGATAAGAACCGTTTCTTCGTGGTCTGGATTAAAATGGGAACAGCAAACCCTCACGTAAATCATCGGCTCAAGGGGCCAGAGGTTACTATCGGTGAGGTAACGAATTCCAAGGACCCCTATGACGGCAGACAGCCTGCTGCGTGGGTGTAGATACGTCATTACACCGAGGATGGATAGCCCAGAGAGAGAAAATTGTATCAGAAACCAAGATGATAACCTCGATGTCTAAACAGAGCTAAGTTTAGAGAAGCTGGAAAACACCCACCCCACGAGTCTGCTGAAATATTCGCAACATGTGAGTTTTGGCTAGTGAATTGAAACGCCTGCGGCGAACACAGGCTTTCAACAATGTAGGCTTAGGTAGTGAAGTTTCATATACACACATCGTTGTTTAGAACAGCTCACCTGATTAGTCATGTATTTAGGCCAGACTGTTTGAAATTGATAATTCGGTAACGGTACGCAAACTAGACGGTTTTGGGGTATTACATAGAAGATTTCCACTGAGGTAAAAAATAATATGCGGTCATTTCAAAGATCGGGAAAAATAGCTGAAGAAAAATTTTGGTTCCTCTTCAGATCAATATATAACAAATACTCAAGCTGTTTTGTTCATTCAGCAAAGGCCAGGAGCAATACCCAAGGTATTCACATCATGAATATAGAATAAATAGACGAAGAACTATATCTATCGCAATGAAGTAGTGGAACCCCATTTTAATGAAGAAAACGGGAGTTATGCAATGGAAACGTCCATTTCAACGAAATATAGAGCTACAATGCCTGATCGATTTCGGCGGTTAGGACGTCATCAGTAACAAACAATAAACAATAACGTCAATCAGCTAGCTCTTGGGTTAAAATCTATGCTTTCAGTGTTTTGATTTGTTATTGTTTGCGGTTCCTGGGAACTGGTCATGAATTACTAAATACGGAGCATCATCCACGAGCTGTGTGGTTCGGGTGATGATTATCGGATAATACAATAATTTAATATGTTTATTTCCTTTATCTAATAAATTAACTTCAACCATTAGATGCGTTCTGGAACACCTATTTCCAAAAATATATAACATATGCTCCTTCATACTTATTTTTACAACAGAATGCTCTGTATCTACAATCATAAGAGAAATATATAGAAACTGATGCTCCAAGCATACTAGTCAAATGTTTTTTTACGTCAATTTTTGACTGTAGATTAAATATTGAAAACGAGATATTTATATCTGCAGCACGGATTTTATTACGAAAATATTACCGACACTTTATTTATAAATGACATATATTTCCATCATTCAATTGTATGTTTATAAATTACGCGAATTCCATCCGGAAAAGATTGTCAAGTCAAATTCTAGGTATCTAGGAAAGACTTTGGGGAGCTGACATAGAAAGTACCACTTAGACCGTCTGAAACCTCTGCCCAAGTCCTTTCAACCGTGAAAGGAATAAGAGCTTTTTATGTTGGGAAAAGACCATAAAGACATAGAGGAACATTCATTTTACCGTTCAAACTTTGTGAGGTTAGAGTTGCAATACGGGCCCACGTGTAAAAAAGAAGCAGAATTGGGGCGCAGAGTACCACAAACTGATATCACGATTCAAATCTGAGTGGAAGTGAAAGTAAATTTTGACAGAACAAAAATCGTATTCTCTAGGGATTTAGCATCACAAAACCCTAGTACGAGAAAACTAAATGCAAATGATACCTATTTGAATTATCATTAAAAGTTTGCTTTTGTTGAGAGTAAAGGTTTGTCTAGGAAAGTTGAAAATGGAGTTGATCTGAACATGATCTGAGCAATACCATGTCTTCTTCATCATCGGAGAAAATGAAATGCATTTATTGAAAGATCAAGAAGAGAAATATAAGCGTATAGTTATTTTGATAAATAATTCAGATGGAGAAATCATTATTATATTGCCATTCATTTAAATATAGGAATTGTGAGTTGCACAAGCTACACTCCCTTTTAGAAGGGCAGCAGGGTGGTGAGAATTCAGAGGCACTGGTATTTGAGAGTCTTAATTCCACCTCATCAGTGTTGGCATAATCTTATCGTCGAATACGAATACGATTGTAATCGCTGATTCAGAGTCAACTGCGATTATATTCGTATTCGTGTAATCGTATTCGTCTGTCGGCGATTACACGAATACAATCCATAAAAATGCGTCACGGTCATCAATTTCAATAGGGCGTCTCTCCTATAATATGCGAAGCCTTAATAATATTACCTAGCTTCAGAGGGACGTCCTTAAAGCGAATTCAACGATTAAAGCCCAGCCTATCTGCCTCGAATCTATTTCAATAGGATGTCCTTCTGAAGCTAGGTAATATTAGCAAGGCTTGGCATATCATAGGAGGGAAGCCCTATTGAAATTGATGACCGTGACGCATTTTTATGGGTTGTATTCGTGTATTCGCCGACAGACGAATACGATTACACGAATACGAATATAATCGCAGTTGACTCAGAATCAACGAATAATTATCGCGATTACAATCGCATTCGTATTCGACGATAAGATTAAGCCCAACACTGCATCTCATGTTGGTTATGATAAGCGATAGGAATAATCTCACCTTATTAAAAATGTATTCTACTGTAAGTCGACCAGAGTTTGCGTTCCGAGGGCGAATTCTGCTGGAGTAAATGGAACTACTCATCTTCTTATCATTTGAAAATTGTAGTCGCTTAAGATAATTTTTCAAAACCTTTTCCCACACGAACGACTTTAATTCATCTGCACTCAAAATTTCGTGTTTTTAATTAAATAATGCGTAAATTATGTTCCTGCTCATCGTACTTTTATAAATACAGTGGTCTCTCGGCCTCCACGACCTTCCCGGAATGTGAGGAGGAAAATAAATCTCTTTCCTTGTTTAGTTAAGGTATTTCGTGCTGCAACATGGCCGTCCCGAAAGGTTATCGAGAAGGGAAAGAACGTATTTCGCTCCTTTTTTCCAGGAACCACTTACCAGTGAATCAAAAATAAAAGAACTGAATCATTTCATTCACCATTAACTTTCTAGGAATGAATTTTGCTTCACATTGTTCACACGGATAGATTGTTGTTTCGGAACTCAAAGCTAAGAAAAAATATATTTCCCGATTGCAGTCAACAAATGAATACTTGAATAAGAATTTTATTCTCTGCATACTCTATTAATATATACGTACGATTAAATGAAATAATAAATTAATTGCATTACTGCTTCTTTAGCATTATTTTTAAATACATTCTATATTCCAAGCTCCTCTATATGATCACTCTGAGCTTACTGCCAAAGAGTTTTGCTAAGTGAAAGGTCGAAGAACATTCAGTTTAAGGGGTGTTGTTCATAACGAACAGATGAAATTAAATAAGATAAAGCGAAATGAAAGGAAGAAAACGTAAAAATTAAGAAATGAAGGGGGGAAAGTCACTAGAAGCAGAAAACAGCTGTCACTGAATTATACGAAAAATAAAAATAGTTGCCAAATCAGTGTTTGGCATAATCTTATTGTCGAATACGAATAAGATTGTAATCACGATAATTATTCGTTGATTCTGAGTCAACTGCGATTATATTCGTATTCGTGTAATCGTATTCGTCTGTCGGCGATTACACGAATACGACCCATAAAAATGCGTCACGGTAATCAATTTCAATAGGGCGTCCCACCTGTAATATGCGAAGCCTTGCTAATATTACCTAGGTTCAGAGGGACTTCCTATTGAAATAGATTTCAGACAAATAGGTTGGGCTCCAATCGTTGAATTCACTTTAAGGACGTCCCTTTTAGAACGAAACTTTTATCTCAATCCTAAGGAGGGTTATCGTCTAGAAAGACATACACGCACACACTGATTTTAAAATTTGTGGAGCCATTGCAATAGCTTCATTTTCTACGAAAATTCGCTAATACTAGTGAATTGGAGTATAAAACTCGGCTGTAGCAGAGTTGGAGAGATTTGGGCGAGTTACCATTCGATTAAACGAGAAAAAATATGAAAAAACCGGGCCAAAACTAGTATTTTCTTAGGGGGTCATTTTTCACGAAAACCTTCGATTTTATTAAAAAACCATTTCAGTGAAGTAAGGTAAAAAACACAAAAAAAAAACTTAGAAGTGAAAAAACTCCAAAAATCAAGGATTTAAAAAAAATTGTAAACAGGAACTTTTGGTTGGAAATTAGTTATAGTATCGATCCGTAGGAGGTTAACAATCTCAACTCTGAACACCCTGTAAATTCTAACACTATGGATACGAAACCTGTTGTGGTCATGATAGAATTGGCTAGACTAATTTGTACTTCAAACTGTCGTTACCATTTTCTGATGAAGAAAATGTCTGTCCCCTGTTACCATCTCGTTCGGGCGAGACGCCAATAGTGTCGGCTCTGAGAGCGCCACCCTTTCAAAAGCCATCCAGACAGATAATTGAGGTTGGGAGTCGTTACCGCCTTGTGTCCGGGGGCATTTGGGCGACCGTTTGGGTGGCGAGATAAGAGATATAGCGTCGGGGTGCCGCAGATAGGGAAGCTAATGTAATGAACCCTCCCTCGCGCTTCGTTATGGAGTTGAACCGAAAGGCTTAGGTAGGAGCTGTGGAACTGTAACGCAGGTTTCGCATTTGAATTCAGAATGAGTTCTAAGGTTTCAGTCAGTTAAAGCTTCCTAATCCGGAGGGACACAACTTGTGCTTTCTAAATATTCACCCTTGCTTTCCGAGGGCATCGTTACGCGGGTCACCATACATTACCAGTATATAGATGTTTTCTATAATACCGGATAAGATCATCCACTCAGGACATGTATATTTCTTAGTTACGGTAGATCTAAAAACGGCACACTTAGTCATATCCCCCTCCTCGAGCTCAAAAGAATTGCCCATTATTCGAAATCCAATCAGAATATAGGTTACCTAACCTCGACCATTAGAACGGGCAAAATGAGTTAACAACACATTTGCCTACTTCCAAAAAGTTCTTCTAAAATTTTAAGATATTTTGAAAGCAATATACAGGCGGGAGAGTCTGAGAGAGAACGTTATTATATATAGGCCTTTCTAGATTGTACTGTTTACTAGCCAATCAGTGTTCAATATTTAATTTAACTCTTTTCTGTTTGCTGACAACAGCCAAATTTCGCTGAAAGAAGACATCGTTGATGCCATTTTGGTTAATGATGCTTATGAGTAGAGCTTTGAGGTTGGAGATGTTGATGGGGATCTCAATTTTGATGATCTAGAAATACAGAAAGTGGTGCCTACTGGTGAAAGTCTGTTGGAGGTCACACAACTAGAGACTATGACTGGTGAACAAATCAAGATTTTAACACAGAATGTGTTTTAGCCATGGACTAACTAGCCGAAAATGGAACGCGGGATGGGAACGAAATGTGTGACGGATGATTTTCACGTACAACCGAGCCGTTGGTAGGGAAATGGAATTTCCGCCATTTTAATCGCACAGAAATCGTTCACCATTCGTTGGAAAGCTCTTGATTTATCACGAATTTATTTCGTATTTTTTTTTCGTAGTTTCATACTATAACTATATAAATTGATGTTATAAATGAATAGTAAACAATGACGCTTGTTTGGTTGTCACTTGGTTGCGCGACAACGCAATTTTCGTAGTCTCATACTATAACTACATATATAAATTGATGTTATAAGACAAGTTTTATTGCGCTAAGTAATAAAAACTCATAAGCAATATTCATGTGATAAATTATTATACATTTTCTTAAGATCTAATATACTTCACTTTAGACTTATTGTTCTGATAATTGAATCACTAGTCTTGACGTTCATTTTATTCCACTTAGTGAAATAAGAGCTAAGTGAAATCCAGATTACAACAATAACTTTGATGAACAACCTTGTGATGAACAACAAGAAGCAGGTGACCTAGACTGTGAGGCTGATGAGAATGAGGGCCCAAACGTACCTCCTACCAGTAACTGTATTTAAGAGCAAAGCCAAAATTCGTAAAAGGAAAACAACCCTCAAATCCCAGGGAAGAAGGGTTTAAAAAAACCTTTCACTCTGTGGACGTGGATGCAGAATGATTGTGTGACGTTCGGCAAGGGGGACATTTCTCAATTTTTATCAGAATATATTTTAATCAAAATGTTCATATTTTCGTCTTACTTAAACCCCCAATACCCCAGAAAAACGAGAAAAAAATGAGTGAATGTTGTTTATGCACGTTCAGAGGTCTGTGGAGGATATAGCTGAGGGTCCATATCATCAACGTCCTTCAGGGGTCGCCTGGCTCCAACCCATTGAACCTCCAGCCACCAGCCGGCCCCACACCATCCATTAACATACTACGAGCAGTTCTTCCCCACCACTTCCCTTCCACGCCCCCACGCCCGGAGTCACCTTTTCCGGGGCCATTCACGGGCTTCCATTTATAAACCACGAGGCGCCTGATTCAGACGTAACGATGGACACGAGCGCTCTGTAACCTCTTGCCCGAGAACGAACCAAGTCTATTTTCTTTCTCTCGACTGACTAGCAACATCCTCACGGCTCTCGTTTCTTTCAGTGATTCCTGCTCCTGAATTTAATTGAGTTAACGGGAATTTGTTAGCATGGAACATGCTATAGCAATGACATAACCCCAAGACGTTACGCGAGAATGGAACGATTGGAATCTTGTAGTATCAAAAATGCGACACAAAAGCAGCAGCATTGCCAGAGAACGGTTGGTTGTTTATTTTAGCGCACTCACCTTTATATCTACAAAAATATTGAGTTGATTTGTGTACGCTTCAAAAACTCAGAAAGTTCTGTATCGATTGAGCTCAAATTTTAACACGATATACAGCTGACTACAAAATTCTCACGGCTCTTAATTCATTCAGCGATTCCAGCTCCTGAATTTAATTTAATTAACGGAAATTCGTCAGCATGGAACATGTTATAGCAATGAAAAAACCCCAAGACGTTTCGCGATAATGGAACGACTGGAATCTTGTAGTATCAAGAAACGAATATGCGACGCAAAAGCAGCACTTCCAGAAAACGGTTGTTTGTTTTTTCTTTTAGCGCACTCACCTGTATATCTATAAAAATTTTGAGTTGATTTGCGTACGCTTCAAAGACTCAAAAAGTACTGTATCAATTGAGCTCAAATTTTAACACGATATACAAGCCGCTTCAAGGATTGTTTTTATGTATTTTTTGTGTAAGTCAACAGCGAGAAAGCAGATTTTGTTACGCTCTTTAACTTATTTTGTTCTTATTCGGCTAATTTTGTCCAAATCCGTCTTGATATGTGTATGTGTAACTTCTCAGGGAATGAGAAAGTATTGATATTACAACTTGAAAACCCACTCTTTATCAGTTGACTTAGCTCTGTAGCTTATTTTGTTCTTAATCAGCTTAAAATCCTTTTGAATGGCGTCTCTCTGGGTATGGCTGAGCATAATTACATGCAACTTGAGGGATCACTCTTAAGAGCAGAGTGAGCTCTGTAGCTTAAATTTGTTCCTATTTAACTTGAGATGCTGTGGAACGGGACCTCTCTGGGTGTGGTAAAATATAAATACAACATATACAAATTAAGAAACCATTTCAATCAGCCGACTTGGCTTTGTAGCTCATATTAAGAAACTGAACTTTTAAACGGGGTCTCTCTTGGTGTGGGAGATCATCATTACAACTTGAGGTGTCACTCTCATCAGCAGAGTGAGCTCTGGAGTTGATTATGTTCCTATTCAATTTAAGATGCCGAAATTAGAAACGTAAACTTCCTGGGTGTGGTAGATATAACTGTGGACAGTGTTTCCCTGGCAGTACTGACACAATTGATTGGAAGATTTATGTGATGGTACACTGCATACGTACACCAATCACATGTTCTAAATTATTGCCTGACCAATCTTCTACAAATTTACAATCTTACTTGCTGGTCCGCTGACGAGGTTCCTCACGAAGTTTGAATTAGGTATACAGTGGTGCCAACAAAAACTACACACTTAATGTGCAGTCGATATCATGAAATGGTGCCATTCGGTTTTCCGACCTAAATACCTTGAGAAATGATACGTAGCAAACTCATACTTTTTGAAAAACAGCACCCTATCACCAATTTAGTGCCAGACATTGAGAATTTCCAAAATTCTAGAGGGATCGTTCAGATGCAGTTCGAAAGCATAAAGACTAGAAATATATATTTATAACATGGTGGTGACACCCTGGCGCCACCAAAACCTATATAGCTTATTATGGATATCAAAGGAGTCCACCTACAAAATTTCTTGTCAACAGCCTCATAAAAGAATATTTTTTAGAGCTGAAGCATGGCCATGGCGCCTAGGGACATTCGATCCTAATCGATACCAGTAAAGTATCGAATATTTCCTTTCGATACCAAGTATTTTTGGCATCGATACTTACGATTTAAGTATGAGAGTACTCATATGGATACTAAGACCGATATCGAAAGAAATACTCGAATACTTACCTAATGAAAAAATACATTAAACAAAAAGACAATGAAATACAAAATCTCAAATTCAACAAAATCGGTAAGAATCGATTCTCGGGACGAATTTTCCACGTGTCATTATGACTGAGTCTCGATACTACAGAGCATAGAATTAATTATTTATAGCAGAAGTCCAAGCAAGGCGCTCGAGAACTGGAAGATAACGAACAGGTGTTGAAAAGTGGAAGGATAATTTTTGGTTTTCACACCTCTCAGTAGGCAGTTTACTGTTTTTCAATTCAGTTAAAGTTTATATTTTATCTATTTATTTATTTGTTTAACTAATAGGAAATGCTTCCACCAAAAAACAATGAATGGAGGTCCCGTGGTAGGGACGATAGAAATCAAATTTCACAATAATATTTCCTACGATTCATCTCACTATGTAAAATTCTATAGGTAGGACGGTGGAATACATTAAAGGTTCTGTTTTCTGTTTTAATGCACGATTTTTTTAATTTTGTAAAAACAATTTATTATGAGTGTTTTTTGCGTGTACTCGAATTTTTCATTCGAAGTTGGACTGGTATCGAATACTATACTCAAGTACTTGAATGACTTCGAAAGTATCGAACGTCCCTAATGGCGCCATGCTTCATCAGTAATCCGTGATTTGGTAGCATTTGGTACCGTGTGCCACAAAAACTATACAGCTGATTCCGGATGTCCAAAGAGTCCAAATACCAAATTTCAACCTGATAGCTCCAAAATTGCGGCTTGTGGCGCGGGATGTATGGGTATTTGTTGTAAATCGGAATCAATGTTAATTTTCTCACTGTATTCTTTGTTAGAAATATTGTTATTTTAATTTTTCAATAGATATATTTATTACTCTTTTCCACTGTTTTATTTGACAATTAAATGTTCACTATGTGTTATGAACCAAATAAAATTATTTGATGATTTGACAGCAATACTAATATTAATAATAATTTTAATAATAGCTTGACAAGAGGTATATTTACCTTAATTACATAATGCGGCTAATATTTTTCACACCAATTACCTGAAATCAAAATAGAATTGTTATTCATAGTGAACGAGAAGAATAATTATAAGCAGGAAATAAGAGTAATCAAGTGGAACAGATAAGTAAGTAGTTAATTAGTTAAGGTTAACTGTTTCATCAGTTGTAGGTACGTTAAATGAAATAAACTTCACAAAAGTTCTTGAGACGAAATTTTCATCAACAAGTCTGTGGAATTTTGATGACACTAAAATTTGCATTTTAGCAAATTTTTGTGGAAAATGAAGCTCCAATGGCTCCAAAATTGCTTAAATAAAAAATTTCGAAAATTATCTTATTGCTTTTCATTAATTATGTATATAAATGTGTGTGTGCATCTTTCCATACGGTAACTCTCCTTTCAATTGAGATAAAAATTCCGTTCTTGCACCAAAAAACTATGCTTTCCAAACGAAAGGACGAGTTCGTTGGCCAGCATTGTTTGAGCAAATTAAATTGGTCAAATTTTAAAAAACAAAATTGAAAAAAATGACTAAAAATAGCAAAAAACTGCTAATAATCGTTAAATTTATGAATATATACATGTTTGTTTAGCAGAATATTCCTGAAATAAAGATTATTAACTAAAAAATAGAACATTCGAAAATTGGTGTACAAAATTATGTTGAAAAATGTACTTAAATTTCATCAAAATGTGATGAAAATCGACAAAAAATGCATTAAAGTCAAAAATCCAAAATCTCTCCTTGAAAAGCAGAATATTATTTAGAACGAGTTTTTTGCCATACAATTGGTAATTAACAATTTCTTTTCACTCAAAATCATCAATTTTTAAAACAATGTAACATAATATAGTACGATAATTTAGGAAAATTCGCTCATATGATCATGCTGCACGACTGGAACTTTTTTCATCTAAAATTAATACCAAAACTATCGAAACAACTCACGGTACTTAATAGGTTGTCAAGAATTTTCATTCAAGAAACCATTATTTAGAACTGAACATATTGTTATCACATTATCTCAAAATTTTGTACGTTAAGAATCCGGCTCTAGTAGTACTTTGAACGAATTATTGTATAAGTATCGCAAATTAGGTAGACGACTGAAAAGTCAACTAACTTAAGGCACCTAGCATTAAGAATTTCCTCCTAGCTCATGGCTTGCAACAAAAAACACTCAACCCCATTATGCCGCCACCAACCCATAATAGGAAGGCCTAGTAGAAACAATAAAAAATACACTTAACGAATGTAATACGAACATAGAATACATACAGCCAGGACTAAACACAGTACAGCACACCACAATAAGCTACACGGCTGGAAAACTATTCCTCGGGAGAGAATTCAATACCCCCCTAGAATTGGCATGGAACATACTTTTGCCTTAAATGATAAAGTGCTAATTAAGCAGTATGTAATCAGTTCAAAAATAAACCAAGTGAACGTCAAATTAGCATGTAAATACAGCCCACCCTATAGAATCAAATCCATTCTATCCCCAATAACTTATGAGTCAGAAAACTGGAATGACCCCACAGACATCTAACACCAGCATCCAGCATGTCTCCCTACTCAAGGCTTTCAACGAATGAATATAAATATATATATAAAATCGTATAAAAATAATAATAATAAATAAATACAAATAATAAATAAATAAAAATAATAAAAAACATACCATGAGGAAGGAAACATTTGTAATGAATTGACCAAATATCAACTACGAGTATATACTACAATAAGGAAAAACACCTAACAATGCTGATCCTCAGTCAACTACTGCTCCTAAAAAAGCAAATAAAATATCAAAGACATTAGTGGCGATTATAAGAGATTTTGGAATGATCCACGCGTTTGTCTTGCATATAAAGTGAATTTAATTCACTTGAAATTAACTGAACCAGGAACGTTAAACAAATAAAGAATTCTATTAGAGAAAAATGGTTTTACAAAAGAATATTAATATTTCAATATTACTACTCTGACTGAGTACAAAAACTAACATCACATGATTCAAGTCAACATATTTAAAGTGTCTTGTGACGACCAACTCAATATTATTGGAGGTAATTTGAAACTTCCGAAAAATTCAAAGCGAAAGGAGGGGCTGGACGAGATCCAGCAGTGTTCAATTTACTGTAAATGATATGTCAACACATAAAACGACGATAGGAAACCTATCTGTCAGCACAAATTCCTACTATTCCCTTCCCATTCAAGTTTTGCTGCACTCATCCAATATCTACGCTCATGAATAAATCCAAAGGCTCCCTTCTCTCTCACCGGATTCCCAAGTACCTCCTCTTGAAACTTTTTGCCCGTTATTCGGCTCCCAAAGCCCCTCTGCATCCCATCACAAGTGTAGGGGCAAAACGGGGTTCACATAAACGCAACCTTCTAGCACATCATCTCATAGCATTATAAATATTCATAAACGAAGTTTGTCCTGAGAGAAGTCGATTTCATCATAGTGCGGAGCAGTTTCTTCATTCGATTGAGAAGACGGATGGCGAACAGAATAGGAGCCAAGTTGGAAGATGAAGGCCAGTCAGCTGCACATTTATTAGTTTATTATTAATTTACATCAAATTAAATCCGTTAATTAAGATTCTTGGAAAACTCGGCGGTATTCAAGAAAGTACGAAATGAATCAACTTTTATACCGTTTGTTCCTGAAACTACGAAGTTTCACCTAAAACAGAAAAAGGTAGTATTGACTTTTACAAGGAATAAAAGTTAGCCCATGTGCAGAGGCTCAATTGAGTGGAAACGATAGCACTTATGCTTGTAAAGTTCCAGTCATGAAGCATGATTGCATATGAGCGAATTTTCGTATCATATTTAAGTTGAACTGTTTTGAAATTTGAAATTTTTTAGCAAAAACATTCTCCTAAATAATTTTGGCTTCACAATTACATTTTGGATTTTTTAATATTTTTTGTAAGGTTTTACTGTGTTTGTTTGGCGTATTTTAATGAAATTCAAGTACGTACGTTTTCCTGCATAATTTTGTTAGTGAAATTTTGAATGTTGTAATTCACAGCTGAAATACTTCTTATGAGTAACATCTGGCTAAAAAATATAATACGACGATCATTAGCCGTTTTAAAAACTATTTTTAGTGATTTTTACAATTTTTTGAACTTCAGCAATTCACTGTGCTCAAAAAGTGCTCCCCAACGAAATCTTCCGTTTTTTAGAGTGCTGTATGTACCTACTGCATGAAGTACAGTAATATATGTGCTGTATGAAATTACAATGAGTTCATTATAGTTAAAACCGGACTGATTTGCATTATCTAAATCAGGTACGAAAAGTTTGATTTATTAGTGTGGGTAAAACATTGCTCACCCAAAAACGGAAGTTAGTTCCTTTCTCTTGACCGATGGGATTCAATCTCCCTTCATCTGTGACTATAATAGCTGTGACCTTTCTAAGGTGTCTTCAGTTATTGTTTGTTACTGATGATGGCCTAACCGTCGAAATCGATCCAACATTGTAAGTCTTTATTTTTCGTGGAAATAGACAACGTTTTTCCACTAACTTCCGTTTTGAAATGGGTTTCCACAACCTAGTTTAGTAAGATCACCTAAGTAAAAACCATTATTCCACACCACAACCTTACGAATTCCAGTCTTGAACCCCTGTTTTTGTCCACAGAATAAATTCTTATTCATTGACTGAGAAGGATCACCTGTATGTAAACAATATTATTCAAACAACCACGCTCAAACCTCACATTGTTGGCCACGCACTGACATGATACGGTTAGGTAAATCGAGAGCTTTCCAACGACTAGCGAACGATTTTCGTACGATGATAAATTCCTAATTCCGCAGCAACGATTTGGTTGTAAGCGATAATCATCAGAAAATCAAAAGTAACACTTTTCGGTAACTTAACGTAATGCAACACTTTTCGATTCTATGTACCGAAGTGAAGAAATAAAATGCCAAAAAAGAAGAAAGTAGCAGATGAAATGCCGGCAAACAAAAATCTCAAAATGGCTGAATCCAGATGAGAGATTGCCGAAGTACTGAACAAAAACCTGTTGGCTGCACTGGCAACGAGGTACACGTCGGTTCAACCTTGGTGAACTTGCCCGGGGTCCTAATAATGGCGGCCACGATACTCAATAACGATCCAAAATACACGTTATGAAGGATGGATCATAGAACATGTTCGCTCATCAGGCAAGTTCTCTTCAATTACCACCGCGGTCGTCTGTTCGCGAGTTATCAGCTCGGGTATTTCCTCCTCTGGCATGACGAAGGGGATCTCAAAAACTATCATTACATACCGACGAAAACATCTCCAGGTTGACTAAGAGGTTTCCCAAGACCTCTGCTGGGCGGCACTGCGAGTCTGTCGTGCTAATTGAAGGTTACACAGGTTCTCCAGGTTTCTACATAGCTAGCGAGACGGTTTCAAGCGAAATAGTATAAATAAACGCGAAGTTTTCAAGACGTGACTGTATTTTTGATTACCATACGAATGTCAAATACTGATTCCTGCGAAACTCAGGAATCCATATCGATGTACCAGTTTATCAGGAATGATACCCATATTCTCCCCCAGAACCCATGACCTCTGTCTTCAATGATTACAAACGTTACTATCGTTTCAATATAAGTTGAAATGAATTCATCGTTTGTTGAGATAGAGCAGCATTAATCGAAGGGCAGTTGAAGGGCAGGAACTATTATATTCAGAATAAGGTAGTATCCACAAGGCACACCACCGCTTATTTATTAACCTATCGCATATACGTTTGCTGCATACATGAGATACTCAACCTTGTGTTTGAAAACGTAACGTTGCAAATTGTTACACTACAGGGTTAACTATATTCTAGGCAGACGGATCTTTCGAGTAAACTATTTCTTCTCCGTTCAATATTTCCTGAACAAACCGATACATTTTCGGGAGGTTCCATTTATGTACTTGAGTTCCATTTTCAACTCCGTTTCCTTTTTAACAATCGCAATCGAGTAAACCAGCAGGGACATATTAAACAAATAACCGGATAGTTTTTTCAAATCAACTGAAGCTCAAGCCAACTCCTACGTCTGAAAATAGCTTTCACAGTCGTATTGACATTCCCGTGCAAACAGTTGATCTTGCTATGCTCCACGTCATCCCATTCGATTCATTGAAGAGAAATCTTCCATTATCAAACGAACAATGCTCTTTTATTTCTAAAGTTTTACAGAAACCTATTTTTGAACATTCCTACCATTAAAAATTATGCCTCTTCGGTTCATGAAAATTATACCGCGATCTCATACCCCGGTGGAGTGTGCCTCATGAGCAACATTTCGTAAACTTTGGACAATTAGTTTGGGAAAACAGCTTAGGACGAATTATTTGGGCGAACGGACGCATTATTTCCTCCTTAAGAGAAAACTAATGAATTTAAACAAAATTTAAATTACTATGATTTATAATCAAAAATAATAAATCAAAAGAGGCCAAGATGCGTATTATTAATTGAAATGAATAAATGAATCAGAAAAGATAAGAGAAATCAGTAAATTTTCAAATCAAACCATGGTTCATTATTGATAATAATAAATTAAAACTTCCAAAATACTAAATGCAAGTATTTTTGGGGAATATTGATGTATCTGCTCATTCATATACGATTCAAATACGGAAGATCAAGTCCAAGTATATTCCAATAAATCAATTAAATAAAACTAATTATAAGTTGGTAAATAATAAATAATAGTAATTCCAATAAATTACTACATGTATGCATAGTTTTCGTAATAACACAAAATCATGTTTTTTGTTGAAGATAAATTTTGGGTCATTATTTCCAATAATGAACCTTTGTAATCGACCAAGAAAAAAAGTTTAACCCCCCCTCACAATTTGTTGGTTTACGTTTCAAGATACGTAGATTCCAAAAATCAAGGAATAGAATTAACAAAATCCGTCCGTTTACCGTCCAAAGCTTTTCTCCGAAACTACTGGACCAAACTCCATGAAATTTGACTCAAAAACCATAAATCGGAAAGGAATGGAACCAATAACATCGGCATCAATTTTTATCAACCCTAAAGGGTAGTAATTAAGGACTAAAATATTGAAAAAATCTAGATCTCAAAAACTTGTAACAGTAATGTTTTTTGGTTCTCATTCATAGACATCATCCCAAAGAATGTGATGAAACCATCCGGGTCGCTGTACGTTCATCCGTTTGCTCGCCCTAAGGGCTAAAACTTTGGGAGAAACAAAAAAGCATCAACTTGAAAATAAATCAACACATACTCACACACTGGTGGAACATTGCGGAAATCGCCTTGTAACTACAACTCTCGTAACAGCTAATATAATTCCAATGACAAAACCGGTTTATTATAACTTTTTTCACCTGGAGATGGTCTTCTGAAGCGTAGGTCAGCTCTTGTTGAATACTTGGAAAATGTAGGTGTGCTTAAATAATTCCTCTTCGGTAGGCGTCACATCTATGCAAGTATATTCAAGTATATTTAGAATGTTTCTTTATTTGGAAAGTTCAAATTATAACAAGACTTCGTGAAAAAAGGCCTTTCTGTCCTTAAATTGTTTTTTTAAATTAATCTCTTGACGTTCCTCCCAAGGAAATGGGGCTTCATAAGGGAGACAAAATTCTAAAGTCTTAGTATATTTCGATACCAAATGTGCAATAGACCTTCTAATAATTATGAAGTTGTTCTGCGTAGAAGGGCTATCCAATACAGAAATAGAAAACCTTAGTGTAATAATTTACAGCATTTTTCTGCACCAATTTCTTCTCTGGACACCTAAATAGGTAAATAGTGGACGAGTTTTTCGGTTCCTACATTATTGTAAGTAGTGTAATCCTGTACACTTACATTCAAACGCTCATTAAAATTGACGTCATCATCCTGGAGCTTTTTTTTCGCACAAAAACGCACGAAAACAACTGAAATATGGTTGATTTTAAGTTTCGAACCAGCCTATCCTGACGCTTTTCCACTTGGAAACGCACACACACAGTAAAATTACATGATGCCTGCTTTTTAGTTAGTAAAAAAGGAACAGAAAAAAACCCATGGTCGGGAGCACCAGTGGGCGCCAAATTAATGCATTTTTCAGATCCCGACCATGTTTTTTTTTTTTTTTTTTTTTTTTTTTTTTGTTCCTTTTTTACTAACTAAAAAGCAGGTACCATGTAATTTTACTATGTGTGTGCGTTTCCAAGTGGAAATGCGTCAGGATAGGCCGGTTTGGAGCTGAAAATCAACAATATCTCAGTTATTTTCGTGCGTTTTTATACGAAAAAACCGCTCCAGGATGATAACGTCCATTTTAATGAGCGTTCGAATGTAAGTGTACAGGTTTACACTACTTATAATAGTGTAGGAACTGAAAAACCTGTCCACTATTCAGCGATCCCGACCATTTTTTTTTTTTTTTTTTTTTTTTTCGTTTTGGTTTATTATTTCCAATAATAAGCCTATTTGATCGTGTAGCAAAAAATTTTTATAACCCCCCCTCAAACTTTCTCACTTTACGTTTCAAGGTGCGTAGAATCCAAATTTGAAATGTCCGTCCGCCGTCCGGGCCATAAAAGGCCTAATAATTTACTTAAAAAACCCGTTCTTTCGCACATAGACTCCATTTGGGGCCTAGTTGGTCCTAACGTTTAACCATTCCGATCACTTTATTCGCATAGATGCTATGGGCCAGAAACGGGCGAACGGGCGGGGGGTGGTCTTTTTCGAGGCTTTGAGTGTTAGACGTGTTAGACGCACGCCTGGCACGCTTGGCAGGGTGTCACGGTTGGTGGTGAGGGGGTGAGCCGGGGGTGGAGTGAGAGGAGGCGCCGCGGCACCTTTTGGTGGCTGGAGTGACCAGGGACGTAACAGAGGGGTGTAGGAGAATGGATATTTATTACTTTTACGTGTTATACTCATGTAATACACCGCGGCACCATGAGGTGGGTACAGCGTTCCTTCGAGGCATGAATATATGTTTTTTTCTAGGTCATATTTGTGTGTTAATACCAATGCTTTTCCTACGCATATTTAATAACATATCCTCTCGACTTTTCGTTCGTACTTAGATAATGATATTATTAAGGCAATAACTATTTGAATAGATAGGAGCTCAAATCGAAAAATATAAACATGCGTATATAATTATAGAAGTATAGGTTGTGGCAACTCGAAATAGGACACGCCGAGGAGTCTGGACGGGCCTTATGACGTACGCAAGCCAACTAAAACTACGATCAAACTCAATTGAAAAAATAATAAACCTTTGTGAAATAATTTGCAGCGTTTTTTACTAACTAAAAAGCAGGTACCATGTAATTTTACTATGTGTGTGCGTTTCCAAGTGAAAAAGCGTCAGGATAGGCCCGTTTGGAGCTTAAAATCAACCATATCTCAGTTATTTTCGTGCGTTTTTATACGAAAAAACAGCTCCAGGATGATGACGTTCATTTTAATGAGCGCTCGAGTGTAAGTGCACTACTATTATATGATTTATTTGGACGTTCCACAGTGGTATCGTAAACAGCAACTTTCTCAACTATTACTAGACCCTCTAACAATGACTATGTTGTAGCCAAACAGCAACTTTCATGATGATTCAAGAAAAGACGGTAAGATGCGCTGACTGCGTGCGACCTGCGGGGAAAGGCAAGGCAGAGCCCTTGTTGTTCCGCTGGCCGTGCGCCTTCGAGATTCTCTCTTTCGATATGAGAGCAGAAACGTGACGTGAATGTTTCTTTTCGAAGAGGAGAGAGACGACCGTAGCGCTTATTCCCCATCTAGATCCTTCCTAGCACTGTTCCCAGTTTCAGCGGATTCTGATCGTTCATTTTATCTTTTCGAAAATTGCCTCATTACCAACGAACAAAGATACAATGAAATTACTGTGTGATAGAAGAAATTCATCTGAATCGAAGCAAGATAACTATTTGTGCGAACTTATTACGAAATAAATAAATTATTTACCTACTATATATAGCTTAATAATTGCAATATCTGTTTATTATCTACAGCTTTTTGAACATTTAATATTGCCTAAATTATGTATTTATTGAACGATCAGTGTTCATCTGCGGTAGTCTGCGTGTATCAGGAATCTTGCGAAAGATGCGTACGGAACCAAGTTTTGACAGAAGGTGATGGTGAGGTATGACGTCAATACATTTTTTTTTGGTGGTCTAGATGCTCGCAAGCTCGGATCTCAAAAATACAAAACATCAAGTATTGAATCCCTTGGTAAAATTTAGATTAGTTGGACATGTAGGTCAGAATGATAGTATAGATTGGTGGTTTGGATGCTCGCATCTCAAAAATACATAACATAGTATAGTTTGGTGGTTTGGATGCTCGCATCACAAAAATACATAACATCAAGTAGTCAATCTCACGGTAAACATTCAGATTAGTTGACATACAGATCAGAATGATGTGTATAGTTTGGTCTCGATGCTAGCAAGCTAGCATCTCAAAAATACACAACACCAAGTAGTAAATCCCCTGGTAAAAATTCAGATTAGTTGACATACAGGTCAGAATGATGTGTATAGTTTGGAGGTCTCGATGCTAGTAAGCTAGCATCTCAAAAATACACAACATCAAGTAGTAAATCCCTTAGTAAAATTAAGATTAGTTGGAAATATAGGTCATGATGATGGTATAGTTTGGTGGTCTGAATGCTCGCAGCTCAAAAATACATAACATCAAGTAGTCAATCCCTCAATAGGTAAATATTCAGATTATTTTGGCATACAATATAGGTCAGAATGATGTGTACATTTGGAGGTCTGGATGCTCGTAAGCTCGCATCTCAAAACATAACTTTAAATAGTCAATGCATTAGTAAAATTCAGATTAGTTGGTCAAATTTACCACTTACCCTCGTCAATAACTAGTTTCCTCATGAACGCATATTTCACTGTACGTATTTTTCGTGCCATCCGCTCATCGAGTTTCGCTCAGTGTAAACCTGATCCTCATAGTTGCGCGCGGGGGATGAATCATGAACAGTCTTTGCAGCCTAAATATATCGTTGAGTTTCCTTTTCGAAAAACAACGTTTGGGCAGACTGCATAAGATTATAGAGGTGCCAAATTATTTAATTCATTACCGACAGATCATTTAAGGTCCATTGATAATGGTAACATGTTTAAAAGGAAATTAAGTTGTTTTGTACTTAGTAAGCAGAAACTCACTTGATTTAATTTCTTATAAGTATTGATTTACCTACTTACTTTTTCCCCTGCATAATTTTTACTTTGTATACTTCCATATATTTTCTTTATAACACGACTTCAAGTAGTCTGATTCTAAATAATAAATTTTAAGTTCAATTTTATTTATGTAGCTGCATACTCATTTACATTACTCAGCTAAGTTTGGTTTTCCCCCATCGGTCCTATTTTTCGATCTAATTCGCGCTCTGTTTTGGGTAGTGCAAAATTTCACTCGAGGCGATAAGTTTCGCCGAGTGACTTTCGCGAGGGAGTTTCGCACAGCATCAATGAATGTGTTAGAATTGTCAAGGGATGCTCGTGAAAAATGAAATAGGCCCGGGGAGCCGCCAAGGTGGGTGGGACCCGGTCCGGGCGTCGCTTGTTCTGCATTATGTTAGGAGCATCAACATTCGTATACTTAATATTCGTATTAATTATTACGATTATAAAACAAATCTTTTTTTTTTTTTTTTTTAACTTAGTAGTAGCAAACTTTTTCAAAGCAAATATCTTCATGTGTAATGATTCATTATTATTGAATCAACTCCATTTACCATGTAAGTAATGACATGCACACAGAAAAGAAGGGGATATAAAAGAAGCAAATCTTTAAGATAGTATTAAAGGAAAACTATCAATATTTCAGCAGAAAGAGTTGCCTAAATGACTAGCATCGTTCGACTCCATGAAACTGAGCCAAGGTAAGGCAAGGCTTCGGCAAGTCACAAAACAAAACAAATTTTGCTAATGAGCGAATCTTGTCCTGCGTACTACATTTTGCCTGGAAGCTTCGCCACGTCTTGGCTAACGCTCACATTCGACAAACAAAAATTTACTAAGTAAAGAGCTTTGTAATCGCCTTGAAGCTAAGTGATATTGACTTTCTCAAGTAGCAATTGTACTTCAACACTCCAGGACAAAGACAATAATGCTATCCTATATAAATCAGCTGAAGGACATTATTATCTGCCTGTATTGGTAGGAATGAAGACTCCGTAACTCAAAACGTAATTGTGTAATTCAGACTGTCAACTGTTTTGGATACAGAACGCGTCCAACATTAAATTGAGTAATTCGGAGATCAATGAGTATGAGAGAAAATTAAAAGCTACCTAGTTTTAGAAATGGAGAAAGCTGGAGAAGATACTCACATAGAGCGTATGGAAACTTGCCGGTGATGATTGCCAATAATTAAGATAGAAAGGAGACCAACTAAGAGCTAGTTGGCATAATCTTGACCATTTCATCAAAATCGGTCTATTATTCTCGACGATTCGTCTGTAACAATACATTTCAGGTTTGTGCGTGCGCAACGATTACTACAATCAATTGCAACGACATTCATTGGTATGTAATACCTCAAGACCTATTAAAACAATCTCGGACCGATTGTAAGTCGATGTTTCGCAAAATTCACGTTCGCTCATACGCATACGCTATACTATATAGTCATCCGGAGTTGATAGAGATTGTCTAGGGGTTAACCCGCACAATGCCTTAAAATGTAATCAAAATCGGTCCATTAGATTCAGAGTTATGCCTTTGTCAACCTATTTTTGTCTCGCACATGCAAAATAGTTTGTAGGTAATCAACCATTTGCAATAAAACGCACAGGAAAAATAAACCCAAATCAGTCTTGGGCGTGTCAAGGAATTGCCACGGACATATATAAATGTAGACAGATGTAAGGCACAATTTTCTCACGAGTTCTTGCACGAACAGAACGCTTCCCTAGCTTCAATAATGCAACAATGATGTAACTGTTAACAATCGTCTATTATCCTCACTTCCTAGATTTGGAAAGGTAGAGATGAAGCCAGTGATTGGTTCTCCTGAATTATAACTTATGATCGTATGGCCCGTAATGGTGTCCAGTTACTGGGGTGTCCCAAAGCAGCAACATCTTAAATTTCAGCACCGTAGGTCGACTAGCAAAGAAATCATCCTGAGAAGTCCCTCTGCTAAGAGACTAGAATTCATAATAATTGTATTCTAGGAGTCCCAAACAGCTCCACATCAGGTTTCACCACCATAAGTGAACCACTGAGAAATTAATAAATTAGGCTCAGAAGTTCCTCAGCTGATCAGCCCTCCTGCTTACCGTGTAATCGTATTTTGGATATACCGAAGGAGCTCCATTTAAATTTCAGCACCGTAGATAGATCAAAAAATAAATTAGCTGACGGGTCCCTTAGCGTAACATAACTTCGTAATCTATTTGCGTAACGCTACTTTGTGGTGGGCGGGCGAAACAATCACTTTCTCACCAAAATGCCTACATAATAAATAGACACCTACCAAGAGACAACTAATTCAATTAATTAAAATATCTACACTTCACTAGTCCTTTTGATCTAAGCATGTATATAGACAGTGACGTAGGCACCTACCAACTGAAAATAAGTGAGATCACAACGCTATATGCTGATACTTTGCGACATGGAGATGTATCATTGCTCCCCTGGTTACAATTCCTAGAATGTGAGAAAAATCAACAGTGTACTGGATTCATGGATCAAACCCAGTATAGTAATGGATTGGTCCAATGAGAGTCACGTGTAATAAGCTCAGAGCTTTCCAATCAGTGGTGAACGTTTTTGTGGAAACAGGAAGTTATATATTCCCTGGTACCGATTGGTTGTACGTGAATTATAATGTATTGGTTTAAAGCGTCACATTAATTTGTCACAGTCCGACGAGAATTTGGAGTGACCCCCGGAGCTAAGACATATCCATGCCAAAATTAAACCCCTACCAACGCTTCTATAGGTATAACTATCATAAGTCCACCTTCAGGTGACACGTGTTATGATAAACTCGATTCCGTACGATCGTCGTAGTTTATAAGGCAATTCTTACTACGTTCCCACGTTGACGATCTTTTATCCTGTCTTTTAACCTGATGGTTTCACTCGATACTTAAGGATGATTAATATTAATGAATGTAGGCTGTAGCCAGTGTATCGCATTCTTCCATGTTATCCTTCACTGAACTCGTGAAAGAACAGAACAACACTTTGTTCTAATGCGCCTTTGAAGAATTCATTATATAACAAAGTAGTGCAACAAGAAGAAAGGTCCAAGCTTCCAGCCTTTATATCTCCGTTCAATTATTCATACCGTCCCATCTATTCCTGTCGTAATATCGCGGTATTAACCTCCCTCTCCAGCTGCCCCTTATAGGGCCGCTGTCGCGAGTCAATAGCTCGGCAACCCCGAACAGGTTGATAGAATTATTGACATCGCAGACTAAAAGTTGGGAGGGGGAGGGGGTATAGTTTCAAATAATTTTACGCATACTGTCAAGAAGCCTACAGGTTTAGGGCACAATGAATCTGCACTATTCATGTTAACATTGAAATCGGTCGATTCAGTGTAAATCAAATTTCGTTACTATTGCGTTTTTATAGTACCAGAATTTAGCTGAACTTATAGTTGCAGCACATGTGAGTTGAGGCACCCCAGTGAGTGATGATGTAGTTTCTTCCATATTAGCGAACGCGTAGGTCGTACCGGAGTCCCAGTGAGTGAACATGGGTTCTTAAACGAAGCTACCAGCAGACCAAACGTCTTGCAAGTCTATCTCAGATTCCCGGCAGATTTTCAGTTAGTTATTTTCAGATTCTCGACAGTCCTTAGAAAAACATAGTTATTATAATTTGAAATAGTTTCTCACTAATTGCTATGGAAACATCTTGGGGAAACGCTACAAATTATTACACAAAGGTTTATCATTTTTGAATTAGATAGCCCGTCCATGCAGATCAATGGCCTTTCATTATTAAACCCAGTCTATAGTACATTTTATCTAAATTTGACGCATTGCACCACGCAGAAGGTTCGCCCCTTCACAGCGCCAAGACGCTCAAATTTTACGCTTTTCAGCTAATGTTAATATAAACATAACCCTTAACAACACAGCCATATTCCCACCATGTAGAAGCATTGCATTGATTTGAAACAATGTTTGTTTCTTCAACATAAAATCCTCTATTACAATAAATTAATAAGAGAATAAATCAGCCTCAGATGACCCCCACCTGATAAGTAGTCCGCAATACCTAGTAACACCGTTTTCAAGATATTCCAAAGGCACTGAATTTACCAAATTTCAGAACCTTAGGTTGATTATGGAAAAAAAACTAGAATCGTACATAATTGTAATCTGTTGTATCCATTCTATTCGTGTTGTAATTGCCCCGATCAGACTAAATACTAACATAGATATGGCCGTGACAAGGAATTGGAACAGACACAGCAAGTGGAAATTTTGACTTTGGAGGACTTTTCACGAACAAAGTTTCCCTAACTTCGGTAGTGGGGAAGCAAAATAAAGCATTCTAAGGGTTCCTAAAATGGAAAACCTACGCCAGTTCCGTTGAAATATCCTCCCACTGCTCGCTAAATCACTGAAAGGCGGGTGAGAGGGCCGAGTACGTGCTAAATACCTACTACGCATTCTACCGCAGCAATTCCAGTAGTAGATAAAGCAACCCCAGCAAATACTGTTTTTCAAATACTTGAATATTTGAAATACAGTTCTATAGGCACTATAAAAAAAAAATAAAATAAATAAAATTACCTTCTTCAAGGCCGATAATACGAAATAAAACAATCAATTACTATGAAATCATAAACAATAAATAGGTAAATAACATGTTTATGATATTGTATTTGTTAACATAAACATAACAAACACATAAAAATACTAAAAAGAAAAACAGGCGACTTACTCAGACCTTATATGAGTGGTAAGGATCTGTTGATAAACAGGTAAAGAAAGAAAGAAACAAAATTCAGATACGATAAAGCGAGCAGAAATATCGATTTTGGGGGGAAAACATTGTTCACCTCACAAAAGACCTTGGGACGTGGAAACGAAACGCACTTCTGGTTCCTATTCATTTGCACTCAGTCTGCTGCTCACCTATGACCTGTCATCAGGAATATCAATGTCATGGTGACTCACACAATAGACGGCGATCACCGAAAAACACCACAGAAAGATTGAATCGAATTAGTAACTTAGGTTACATTGTATGTAATTGTAATGTAATTATGTAACTTAGGTTACATTCTATCTTTGGGTGATCGGAATGATTTAACACAAGAATTGTAAAGTCGATAAAAAATTCACTAGACGATTAGAACTAAATGCCTATTGCGGTAAAAAAAATATATATGGTAGTTTTTATCGAAGTTATTCTGGAGTTAATACAGATTGATCCAGTTATTCCCACTCCAAACAGAGAGTTGCGACCTTTTAAGCCCATCTCAGAATTCCCAGCCTTAGTTGGAGGGGTAATAATCGCTTAGCAACTTTGTGGAGACAACTCTATTAATTTTATGAACAAGGGAAACACCCTGAATGTCTGAATACCCAGGGGTTCGTACATATAATGAATCACACAATGCTTGTTTCTTCGAACGCAACCACTCCGACTAACAAACCTCAGTAAACTAGATGAACTGGTATGTAATGAATAGCGGAAAAAAATTAGAAACCTTCATACAAGCTCTGCCGTATGAATAAAAGATAAGATTCTTTAAATTAAATGAACGGCACACAGCTCGAAGAGAACTTGATGTGCAGCGTTCCTTATCGATTTATACTGAAGTAAGTACATAGGCACCATCTCACGGATCACAAATGGGACATCTCAGCCTTCCATTATGCTCTCTCAAGTATCAACGGATCCTTTCAATTGTTAACCGCCTTAGTACACACAAGGGAGTCTAGTGATGGGGTTTGCACCCACAAAGAGAATAGAAAGGCCCAGTTGCGTAGCTTGACAAAATAAGCAAACAAAGCCTGAAAGTACGAATTATGAAATCAATTCAGTTCAAATCGTTCATTTGTATAAACCCTTTGGGTATTAGAATAATGGATTTATTTTTTTATTTTATTTTATTTATTTATTTTATTTTTTATTTTTTTCACATGTGATAACAGAAACCTAGAATAAGAATATTTACTACATCACAGTGCATCTGTAGGCATAGAATCCCTTTTTCCACGTTTCTTCAAACAATCCAGCTATTACGTTACAATAACGACAGAGCGCACAATTAGGTTAATTACATAAATATTCATATTATATCATATAATATGTTGTAATACGAATCCAAATCAATCACCTTTCATCGTTCAAATGGAAATTCAGTAAGAGGTCTGAAAACATGGCGCAACGCGGTATTATAGATAAAGAAAACTTAAATCTACGTTACCAGGGAATTAGACAACTGGGGGAGAAATATATGATTCAGAGAAAAAGCTATTAATTTTAGAGCTTGTATACTTGTAAACTTGTAAGTTTGTATACTTGTATGCAATAGCCAAAGATATCTTCAAACTTTTTCGGATTGCCATCCCAGGCTAGCAGTTCTTCTAACTGAGACTGGATACACACTGCAGGTATAGTGCTAGTTTTAAAGTAATTCGGTACACACTTAGCCACATAGTGATTCCGAAATGGCTTGTATATAGGACATAGGAATAAAAAATTACCCGAAGTCTCCTACTCCCGCCTATTGCATATAATACACAGCGCTGAACAATCCAACTCATACAAGCATCTATTACGATATTTTTCATTTTTCCCTTGAATGCCAATCGTGTGTGGAGTTATGAAATCGTTAACTGAATTTAACCATGACAGTAAAATTCTACCACGTTGCAGACCTGTCAATATGTCCATCGTATAACGCACACGCATTCTGACACTAGTTCTATTGAATACATAACATAATAAGAAATGTCAAGAAATAAGTTTTAAAAATTTGCGTTTTCATTTTTATTTATGTATTTTGAGACACAAAAGATATTTGTTTAGATATAACAAGCATCATAAATATTCGTCAATATCTTACCGAAATCCGTAATAGTGGGTACATATCTTCTGATTATTCACTCTGGTTCTGGATGTTCATTTCATACATTACCCTCTCTCTACTTCATTTATCAATGGGTGGATGGTGAGAAGGGGGTTAGTTATTATTATATGAGTGATTATTTTTATCAGTCGTAGCTACGCTACTGAGAGGTAATAGACAGAGATAGAATACTTGCAGAATGACTCACTAACGTGGATTATAACTCCTTTAATCTCTTCATCATGATTTACACAGTTTGACGAGTACTTAAGCAGGTCCATTACAGTAAATAGGTACGAGACGAATCGGTCGACGACCAACACCTGTTTCATCTACACAATACCTTTTCCTTGGAATGTCGGGGACGACCTGGCAGGGAGAGACGCGCGTCCGCGACATCGAAGAGCGCTTAGTAGTTCAGTGTGTCAAGGACCCTGCAGAAAAACGTGCAACGGCGGGGCAACCGGGGTCTCAGGTGGTTGTACCTGTTATACAACGATACGCACCGGTAACATCAGGGCATCCCCATTTCACTTGACCTTGAAAGCGGTAGGTACCTATTCGAAGATGCGTCCATGAAGTGCAGGAAAGGAAGGTAATTTGACTGGAAAGAACAAAGTCAACTATAATGATTCGCGAATTTATTGTTTCACGAAAGCTTGCGCAATTTTAAAACGTAAATAGCGCCGAATCGAAACTATATACTATCCCTTTGAGCCGTACGGGTTAGAAAGTTGCAATGAACCGTTTCTCATATGATTAGTCAATTAGGGCATCAACAAAGTTTTATTTGGAAAGAAAACGTACAAACATCAAGACAGAATATATTATAAAAATTAATATTTTAGAATAAATTATAAAAATTAATATTTTTTCAGAATAAATTATAAAAATTAATTTTTTTTTCTTCTCAGGCCTAGTCCAGTTTCCAGGCTAAACAGTGAAGGAGTTCCTCAAGGAATTCTATGAGAGTGAAAAAGACCATATAGGCATAGCTCTAATTAAGGCCTCTCACTCTCTATAGTGTACAAACTATGCCGCTCAGTCAGAAGCCCGTACGTTGCCTTGTCTTCCCGTCTCAACAACGAACGAACTCCATATTAAACCTCCACCCAGTAGAACTTGCTCTGAAGCCCAGCCCAGCACAAACTCTGGGCCAGCCTCTTCAATGGCACCGCAGATATCTGATTTTTGGATCTCCCGTCCAAGTAGTTTTCACGTTTCTGTAGGTCGAACTTCTCTACGCTCAAGGGGGCGAGGCAAAAAGTAGCTTTAAGCGAAATCATCAGAACGAATTCTGAGCCTCCATTTGGAGGACAGCTGATGACGTCCGCGACGTCCAAGGCAGTCGGACGAAAAGCCCCAACCTGGAATGGTTGTTTAGTTTACTTTACTATCCCTTTCTTTCATATACAAGTTTAAAGTGCAAGATTTCAGAAAAAAACCAAGCAAATAAGGTTAAAGATCTATGATAACGGAGTACAGAAAGTATACGGTGATCGGTTGTTGCCAGCAAGTTCAGGATCTATTGAGTAAAATTAACGACTATTTCAGATTGTAATGGGACGAAAATGGGATGAGTGGAGTGCATTCAATTGGCTCTCCGAAGTATGGCTGTCGGGAGGCGGAAAGCGGATTGTGTTCCCTTTTTATTTTTCCTTGTCTGACCCGACTGTGTAGCAGTGCTTTTCAAATAGCAAGCGAAGTATCCGGCACGTACAATCGTTGGTGTCGTCAGTCACTCTTGGTCTTGCTGATCAGCTGATCAGTTAATCTCCATACCACGTAATTGCATTCAACGTGTGCCGAAAGCGCTCCATTTCAAATTTCCGGGTGTAGTTCCGTGTGTGTCCCCACTTTCAAACCAACGTAAAATCTATCATTAACCAATAAAAAAAGGAATTTGACAAAAGTTTCGGAAACCTCCGAATCTCCTCTTTATCATGGTTTCATGATAAATTAACTTTTTCCTTCGCGTACTTACGAAATAGGGAATTGAAAAAAGTTCCAGTAATGCAACATGATCGAATGAGCGAATTTTCATAATCTGCTAAATTGTATTGAAATTGGAACAATTAAAGCTTAAAGAAATTGGTAAAAACCAATTTTATGGCAAGAAAACTCATACTAAATAAAATTCGGCGGATTCAGAAGAGATTTTAGTTTTTTTTTTTTTTTTTTTTTTTTATAGGTTTTTTAGCAAATATCAATGAAATTTAAATGCGTTTTTCTCACAATTTTGAACAAAACTATTTAATGTCCTAGTTAATTGTTGACAACTTACCTTTGACTAAAATTCTACTAAAAATATAAATTTAACAATTGTTGGCCGTTTTTAGCCATTTTTAGTGATTTTTTAGTAAATTTTTCGAAATTTGACCGATTTAATGTGCTCGAAAATTGTTAGCCAACGGACTCATCCTTTCGTTTGGAATGCTTGATTTTTTGGCGCAAGAACGGTATTTTTATCTCAATCCTAAGGAGAGTTATC